>CM035799.1:36900613-37220613 GCA_020466265.1 Siphamia tubifer | reverse complement strand
GAATAAATTCCTCCACCTGCAGCTTTTTTTTTTTTAGACACAGCAGTTATTCGTTTGAATATGATTATATTTATTTATTCAAGGGAGGATGTTGGCTGATATAACTGGTAATTCATTGACTATTAACCAATATATAAGTAGAATGTAAGCGGACACCTTTATATTTTAAATGTGTAATAAACATTATTATTATGATTGATAGTAATAATTAAAAAAAAAATCTATATAATATTAAGTATATATAGAAATTAAGATAAAAATGTTTCAAATAATGCTTCTAAAATGTATTGTTGGGGGGGCTGCTTTTGTATGTTTTTAGGGGAGGCGCTCTATAAAGTCCTGCTATAACGTATTATACCAATGAGCTTCAACATGTTCTTAGCTTATACAAAACTTACCCATGATTTATTTGTTATGGGTAAGTTTTAGCACATGCTGACTTAATCATCAAAGGTGTGACTTAACCTTTAATATGTTTTAGGCAGAGGTACAGCTACTGGTGTGAAAAATACTCTTGTAAAAGTAGAAGTACTGATTAAAAAAAATAAAATTTTAATTTTACTTTTAATTAAAATTAAAAGTTTTTTTTTTTTTTTTTTTTTTTTTAAAAGTACAACTTCTCAATTGTAATAAAGTAAAATGTCCAACTTTTTTTTGCTGTGGATGAAATAATACTTAATTAAGCAGGAAAATATCCAAAAATAAAGCCTTTAAAAGTGAGTTACTGTGTAGATGTGTTTTATTGGGTCATGGTATTCAGTTTAATGGGTATGGACAGAACATTTAGAAAAAAAAAAGTCATAATTAGGAGATTTTTTTTAAAGATTTTATTTTTTTTTAAAGCATTATTATGAGACTATAAATATTAAAATTGTAAGATAATGAGGAAAATTTGGGGAAAAACCTCAATTATGAGATAAAAAGTTACAATTCTGAGATTAAAAAGTCAGAATTATGAGAAAAAAATCAGAATTATGAGATAAGAAATGGATAATTATGAGGGAAAAAAAAGTCAAAATCATGATATAATAAGTCACAACTTCTGATTTACAACTTATTTTTCATACTGTCACATTTATCTACTTTGAAAAAGTCATAAATCTATTCTGACAATGTAAAGAGTATAAAGTACAGATATTTATATAAAAACGTAGAGAGTAAAAATAAAAAGTTGCTAGAAAAATAAATGCTCAAGTAAAGTACAGATACCTAAATACTTAAGTACAGTAAAGGAAGTACTTCTACTTCCACCTCTGGTTATAGCCACACAAAAAAAAAAACTGACCAACTCACACTCTCGCCTTCATACAAACACAAATAAAAATCCATCCTGTATTTGTCAGTTGGTAGAGCTTGGTCGTCCAGTAACTGAAGGGTTGGTGGTTCAAATCCTGCTCTGTCCTAGTTGGTCTGTTGTGTCCTAGCTTCTGTCAGTCTGTCCCAGGGCAACTGTGGGTACATATGTAGTTTACCACCACCAGAGCGCGCATGTGAGAGCGAATGAATACTGGAAAGCGCTTTGAGTGGTGGAAAAAGCGCTATATCAAACCAATCTATTTACTATTATTTGCAGGATCATGTTCAAACCCAAATCACATCCAGGAAGTGGTCAGAGTAGATGAACCCTCTAGCTAACAGACATGCACGGTACTCACTGACAGCTGTGGCTAATGTCACATGGTCCTCATCTGGAACTGGGAGTCTGTATCTAACCTGTATCTAACCAGTCAAGTATTAGAAGTCCAAGAACTCTTCATCCTGATACAGCGTTTGACCCTTTAATCATGGCAAACCTGGTTGCGGAACGTGAGCTTCAGAAGGATTAGACAGGTGGGGTTAAAAGTAAACACAGTCTGCAAATGATCCTCCCTAAACCATCCACACAGAAGCAGAAAGAAAGGGAAATATTCAAGCTGTTTGAGTTCCTTGGTGTTATAATAGATGAAACCACACATAAAATATATATAGAACAAATGATCAGGAACCTTCTCAATACTAAACTAGAAAAGTACTCTGGTTAGAATTAATGAATGGGCTAATTCTGTCGTCAGTGAAAGTCTTTGGCCAACTCTTTAAAGCAGGGGTCTCAAACTCATGACTTTTCAGGGGCCATATTCAACCCAATTTGATCTCAAGTGGTCCAGACTAGTAAAATAAAAGTATAATAACTGAGAAAAAAATGACAATTCCAAATTTTTGTCTTTGTTTTAGTGCAAACAAACACAATTATCTTATGAAAATACTCACTGTCCAAAGAGAAAGGTGTGAATAACCTGAAAAAAACGGAAATATCTCAAGAAAAATATGTGTAATTCTAACAATATTATGCCTTAGTTTAACATTTACACACGTACATTATGGATCAGATCAACTACAAAATTATTCAAATTCAAATGTATGTGAGGGGTGTTTAAGATAACTAAAAAACGTATGGGGGGAGGGGGGGTTAAGATTACTCAAAAACTTATGGGCAGATTTTGATGACATTCTCAGGATTTGTTGGGAGTGTCACAAGGAACAAATTATTAAATTTTGGTGGTGATCCAGAAGAGATCCTGGATTCTGGATCACTTTGAAAGGTATTTTCCATTTACTGGAATGTACAATTAGAAAATTATTAAATTATAATGAATGTGTATTATTATTATTAGTATTATTATTATTATTATTATTAGTAGTAGTAGTAGTAGTAGTAGTAGTAGTATTGTTATTATTATTATTATTAGTAGTAGTAGTAGTAGTAGTAGTAGTAGTAGTAGTATTGTTATTATTATTAGTAGTAGTAGTAGTAGTAGTAGTAGTAGTAGTAGTAGTATTGTTATTATTATTATTATTATTATTATTATTATTATTATTATTATTATTATTATTACCTCCACCAATTTGGGTCCGTTTGTCTGTCTGTCAGCAGGATTACGCAAAAAGTTCTGAATGGATTTTGATGAAACTTTCAGGAATGATAGATAATGTGTCAAGGAAGAACACATTAGATTTTGAGCAATGAAGGTCAAAGGTCACAGTAAAGGTCAACAGCCAAACCACATCAGTGGTAATATCTCAGGATTCAGACAAGATAAAAATCTTGCGTTTTTTTTTTATTTTTTTTCAGATGGATCAACACTTATGGCTCGATTGTGTCACGTTTTGACGTCATATGACACCATATCAAGCCTTGGCGGAGGTCTGCTGTCCTCTGACTATTTATTTATTTGTCTTAATTAATGAATAAGGGGTGGGTCTTGATAAGTTTGGACTTCCTCTGACTCCCTTTTATTGTTATAGAACTGTATGACAAATCTGACTGTTGTGTCATTTTTAAATGTTTTTATTTCTCTGTTTGTTTTTCTTCCTTGGTTGTTTGTTGTCTTTTCTGACTGG
This sequence comes from Siphamia tubifer, assembly GCA_020466265.1. Lineage (NCBI taxonomy): Eukaryota > Metazoa > Chordata > Actinopteri > Kurtiformes > Apogonidae > Siphamia > Siphamia tubifer. Next base: position 37,217,235 of record CM035799.1, on the reverse strand, counting down.
AACTGGAACCCTTTAACAGTAATTAAAGGGTTTAAAAACTGGTAGATGCTCATAACAGTCTTCACAGAGTGGGGTGGAGGGGTGACAAACTGACATGTGACTATATTAAACCAAAAAAAAAAAAAACCAATATCTGAATCATTTATCAGTATTTATGGTTTTCACAAAAAAACAAAACAAAAAAAAACAAAGAGGTACAAATACTGTAGATTTATTTTAGTGAAAGTCAAAACACTAACAGTAATCAATCTGAGGTTCTGTTGTGCTCTACTGTGAGGACATTTATTAATTTTGTTAATGACGGCTTTTTCAGCTAATTAAAAATTCTGTTAAATGTTCCGTCATATTGATCGAACTACCTTTGCACTTTGCTCAAATGTCGAGAAGAACAATGGCAGACTAATGACTGAACTTTACTTTTCTAAATGAAAAATGTTCCTGCCTTGGGGGGGAGGGTATTGAACTATAAAATGTGAGTGCATATGCAGTCAGAATAGAGGTTACGGCCCTGTTGTTCCCTGTGAGTGACATGTCATTTTACGCTGCTGACCGTAACCACAATTACAGAGAGAAAGTTAATTTGTTGGCTGCCATATCACCTCTGTCATTAAACTGTAGGTGTTCTTTCTTTGTATTCTGTCCAAAAATGGCTGGAATAGGAACAAACACTAAATTAGCCAAGAATATTACCAGTGGCATTATGTTAAAACTGTCGTTCCATGGTGATTTCATTAATATTACTGTGTTCTAAATTATTGTTGAATACATTATGTGTTGGTTCTATTTAAAAAACATGCGGATTGCTTTGTTTTCAAAGCTGTTTTTGCACAGTACAAAAATGACATGAGGTAGAAAAACAGAGTTTACTGCCATCACGAGGTGTGTTGAGCCGCATTTTGTAATAATGGCAGGGGGCGTCACAGCCATTTAAAATGTGGGGGTGTTCTAGGTTGTGGCACATGAGCGAAATATTCTGAATCTATCATCGGAAAATTAACAAATAATTATCCATTAATTGTTACATTTTTATATTAAAAAAGTAATATATGGCCGAAAAAAAAATAACAAATGTGTTTTTCCTCAATTAAACATTTCATAAGTCAAAATTCTGAGATAAAAAAAACTGATATAAGATTGGATTTAAAAAAGTCAGACACTGATTTTATAGACACTGTTCCTCTTTTTTTTTTACAAAAATGTTTTGTCCATGTCAGGGGAGACGACTAAAAATATGTTCCTCAGGGGGAACATCACTGAAAAAAGTTGTAGAACCACTGTCTTAGGGTAAATGTCACAGAACAAGACATAGTTTAGTTAACTTAGTTTAACAACAGTAACATTTCTCATTACTTACTGGTTAATGACTGTTTGTTAACACCGCAAAGAAGAGCTGTTTACATTAACAGTGAACTGAGGTGCGCTTCATTTACATATGCTGTTGTGCCGCCCGGGGGCGGGGGGGTAAACAGTTTAAACCATAGATATTGTAACAGCCCCGAAATGTTATTGATGTTTGTTTGGTGTTGATTGTGACGACAGTAACTGTTTATCCTGAAATAAAAAGTAGGTGAGACCAACTCTGTGTCTGTTTCCTGGATCCAGTAACGATACAATATATAAACTCAGGAAAAAGTGGAGGGTATGAAATCATCTGGTTGGAGAAGTGGGGGTGTCCCAACACCCCCATCCCCCATGGCTGCGACGTCCATGAATAAAGGTGCATTTTGTAATAAACGTCCAAAATGTAATAACTTTCATTTCATTTTCTGATAAAGTCGCATTTTGTAATTAATTTTGCCAAATTATGTAATAAGTTTTTACATCTTGCAGCAGCAGGGTGCTTTGGTGATGTGGCATTAAAACTCAAGGAGCTTTTTGGGAAACATTCCAAGTGATTTATGTCTTAGTTGGTAATTAAACATACTAGACCTGGACAATTTGAAATTATGAATATATTTTGGAAATACAAATGCAGCAAAATGTATTAGAAAATGCGTTGTGGCAGTTTATTACAAAATGTTACTACATTTTGGAGGTTTATTACAAAATGGTGTCTCTGATTGGCTCACTGTGTATGTATTTACCTTTACCCAAGTATCATCCAGCTAGGTTTCGTGCTGTTGCTTGTTCTGAAAACGTACAGGGAAAAAAACAAGGCTTTATTTCCACAGAGAGCACATGAACCAGTTTGATCCACCATTTTTTTTCCAGATTGTGCAGCAGCTACTGTGGCACTGTCTTCTCTTGTAGATGCTAATGCTAATGCTACTTCAGATTCGCTGCTGGGGACGGGCTTCACCCCACGTGGGTGACCCTAAAGTCCATCTGACGTCAGACAGACCGGCTTTTTCTGCGTCCCCTCGTTCCTCTTGTCGTTACTGTAACATTATTTCATTCTGCTATTTTATGTATTTAATTTTATTTTATTACTATTATTTATTTATGTATTTATTCTACTCTTTTTAATCCTGTAAATCTTTTAACTTGTCCTACAATTGTGGGATAATGGGGGGTCTGATGTATAGCACTTTGTGCTACATGCACCATGTATGACAAGTGCTATAAAAGTAAAATTTGATTGATTGATTGATTGATTGTTTTCTGTGAATGCAGTATGCAGCCACTGGAGGTGACAAACTACTTTCAAAGGCAGCATGTGTTGGTAACTCTGGGTGACTTATCAGATTCCAAAAGGAGCGTGGAAAAGTGGTTTTCAGCGGAATGACACCTTTAACAAATTGTGAGAGAGCAAACTGGCAGAGGTGCATATGATGGGAGTGGGTGGGATTATCAACTATCTAAGCTCAAATAGGCTTCAAGTCTCCAGATGTTGATAACAGTCCCTGTGTGAGTGAAAGGTCCAGTCTGTGACCCAGTTACTGTGGCAGTGTGGATTATTGGCAGATCTAGAGGAGGGTCATCCCCCGGTTACCACTGTGAATGAGATTCATTAGACTGTGCAGTATGTGCATTTTTATGTCTGTGTGAGGACTCAAACCTTAGGGAAACATTTTTTGAAAGTCATATTATAGTGGATTTTTCCAGTGCTATCTATTTGGACCTATTCTATTGGACAGACGCAAACGCATAACATCGATAAAACACAAGAAATGTGCACAACCAAAAAGATAATCACATTAAACAGAAGTGAAAATGCTGCAATAAGACTAATGAAGCAGAAGCAAAAATATACAAACCAACCAAAACAAATGTGAAAGAAAAATGTTGCAAAGACCAAAACACGCAAACTCCCAAAACAACCGCAAGAGAGGAACGCTGCAAATTCACTGCACAACAAAATGGAAGTTCATCAAAAATATAACAGGTTCAAAAAAGTAAAATTAGCATGAACAGGTGTAGGTAATTTTAACGACGTACATCTGCTGCTCTTCTATGATATCGTAGCAGGTTATGGTTAAGTACCAGTAGTCAGTTATTATCACAGGCTGTGGATGTAAATATCTGATAACAAAGAGCAGTTATTATTTATTTCTTAATTACATTTAATGGTTGAATTGATTTTATTTTTTTACTTTTTAAATTTTTTTTACTTTTTAATTGGTTTTCATTTACATTTTTTTAATATTTTTTTTTAAACAAAGATGTAATAAAAATTATTATTATTATTATTATTATTATTATTATTATTATTATTATTATTATTATTATTATTATTATTATTATTTAATTTTCACACCAGACCTTTCTGTGTGGAGTTTACATGTTCTCCTCGTGTCTGCGTGGGTTTTCCTCCCACCATCCAAACACATGCACTGATAGATTAATTGGTTAATCTAAATTGTCCATAGGTGTGAATTGTTTGTCTATATATGTTCAGCCCTGAGATGAACTGGAGACTCATACAGGGTGTACCCCGCCTTCACCCATTGTAGCTGGATTAGGCCCCCAGTGACCCCTGTGACCCTAGTGAGGATAAAGTGGGTTCAGATAATGAAACAAAGCTACATTTATTTAATTTTATATTTTTAATTAGTTTTTATTTTAAAAAAAGAAGAGGGAGATATATAAAACATGCAGGACACTGGGCCACGAGGACCGGATTTGAGAAGCACTGGCATAAATGATTAGTAATTGATCTTTCTGCTGCAAGAATAAAAAAATAAAAAAAAAACATTCATGTTTTCATCTGGGATTTGCAGACTTTTTTTTAAACTTTAAAAGAAAGACTTCCCCAAGATCCCATGTCAACTTCACACTCAAGAAGGAAAACAGATAAAAGGGAAGAATGGCAGAGAGGGGAAACTGAGCAGAGATTTGATAAGACTTTGAATATAAACCGGAGCCTCAGACTCACTCTACATCCTGCCAGTGCCGTACACTTTCTCTAAAAGTGCAGCAGGGCACTTTTTATCAACCTGGCTTTTTGCTGTAACACAATCACATGGGACAACGAGACACTCAGAAGTGCTATTCATCCCTGGAACATTCCAAAACTGGGACACTCACTGAATTCCCACTCGCTGCTGCAACATGTCTAAACACACACAAGTGACTGGGGTTATGTGTTCGCATGTGTATGTATTAATTAAGTCTTTGATGCATACTGGTCACTACATGCACTAGCACTAATCACATCACAATCACTTAAATCACATCCAAAGTAACATCACAGAACAGGGATGAATACCCTGTCGTTTGTTTGATATTTTTAAGCAAAAATAAAAAAAATAACTGTAACACAAAAATCCTTTTCCTGGTAACTAATTACTTTGCTAGTAGAGTAACACAGTTAATAATGCAACTACTTTAACTAGTATTTGTAATGAATGACTTTTTCATACTTTTCCTACCCAGCACTGTTTAAGACCTTAAAAAGCACATACTGTAAATAAAACTTTTTACTTTTTTTTAAGGATCTGCTGAGACCCTGTAGAATAATTCTTCAAAAGTTCTACAAAGAATATATCTCACTCCAGCTGAGTGGATGTTTTTGTAACTTTCTAATAAATATGTTCATTAAAAAGATCTAATAAATATGTTCATTAAAAAGATGTCAATCACATTTTTTTTCCATTCCTAAAGCGGAATAAAAACACTTAGGGAAAAAAATCTTGACTAACATTCTCATAATTCATGCATCAAAGGGTTAATGTGAACTAAGGCATTAACGAAAATGTCGACTGGTCGACTTCTGTAGCACAAGTTGATTTAAATTTGGAGGAGTCGACAAGTCGCATGTTATTCTTTCTCTCCCTGCCTCTCTCTCTCTCTCTCTCTCTCTCTCTCTCTCTCTCTCAGCGCGTAAACACAGACCAGACGTAAACAAGACACCTGCAGGTAAGACAGTTGTGGTGGACTAACAAAACAAGAGTGACACACACATGCATGTGTGTAAATACTTCACTTTAGATGAAAAAAAAAAACAGCACGGCATCTGAAGAGGTATCAGCTAATGTGAATGATAGGAGCAGCATTAGCTAGCTAACCTGTGTGATAAACAGCGCAGACAACCCGCATTAAGATGACATGCTCTTTTTTCCTCCAAACACATGATATGGACAGTGTTGTCTTCATGTTATTGGTCTTAAACTTTTTACACGTAATATAAAAAGTGAGGACCTGTGGACAGTCCAGTTTTAGAGCCGTGGGTTCAGACCAAATGCAGACACATGTTCACCTACTGATGTTCAGTTACATTTAACAGAAAACTCTTTGCTAATGTTAGCCTTTGTTTTGTTGCAGTTAAAAAGCTGTTTTGTGTCAGTGGACATTGTTACGTCGCAGTGAACGTTAAGTTGCTCCTTCCCTCCTCTTTTCTCCTCTCCTCCCCACTCCTCCCCTCTCCTCCTCTCCTCCTCTCCTCCTCTCCTCCTCTCCTCCTCTCCTCCCCTCTCCCACAGATATAAACTAGCTTTCTGGACCACAGACATAAATTAGCTTTCTAGCTAACTCTGGTACTAGTGATGTCTTGTACATGGTCCCTGACAAATAAGACAATTACTGGACAGACGTGTGTCCCGTGTTTTTGTTTTGGTTTTTTTTAGCCATGTGTCTGTTGTTTTCTCCGCTGCCGATGTGATGACGTCATCACAACCCTTTCGACGCAACTCGACTTTATTGACAGATAAGTCGACTTGAAAAAAACTGAAGTCGTTAATGCCCTAATGTGAACACTCCCTTGCATGTGTGTGTCCTCATGAGAACCTGTCACTAAAACCTGCTGTGGCTTCACTGCAGCAGCATCAGCGTCTTTGATGGGACATGAAGAAGAACTCTTTCTGAACGGTTATGGTGGAAGACAACAGTGGCAGCTTTTCTCAGCTCAGGCACAAGTTCTTCACACTTGAACTCACTCCAATTAAAAGAGAATCTAACAAAGAGCAGCAGTGAAAGACCGATCCTTCTGCACAATTACCACTTATAAACATGACTCACACTAGTCTGTCTCAGTTTCTACTTCTACATTTGCACTCAAATACATCATGTTGTGCAGCACACGGAGAGTTTCATCCAGAATTAAAAGAGACAAAACATTCCTCCTATTGTCACCAGTGTTTACAAAACAAACTTACTGATTATTGATTAGAAAAAGTCAATAGAAATGTTTTAATCCTGAACTGATGCTGGAAATAGACGACAGGTTATCCTGGTATTTTTTACTATTCATGATTATTTCCATCTCATCTCCTCTCCTCCTCCTCTCCTCTCCTCTCCTCTCCTCTCCTCTCCTCTCCTCTCCTCTCCTCTCCTCTCCTCTCCTCTCCTCTCCTCTCCTCTCCTCCCTCCTCCTCTCCCTCTCCCCCCCCATTCCCTCCTCTCCCCTCCTCTCCTCTCCCCTCCTCCTCTTCTCTCTCCTCTCTCCCTCCTCCTCCTCCCTCTCCCCTCCCCTCCCCTCTCCTTCCCTCCCTCTTCCCTCCTCTTCTCCTCTCCCTTCCCTCCCTCTTCCCTCCCTCTTCCCTCCCTCTTCCCTCCTCTTCTCCTCTCCCTTCCCTCCCTCTTCCCTCCTCTTCTCCTCTCCTCTTCTCCTCTCCTCTTCCCTCTCCTTTCCTCTCGTCCCCCTCCCTCTTCCCTCCTTTTCCTCTCCCCACCCCCCCCTCTTCCCTCCTCTCCTGTTCTTCCCTCCTCTTCTCTCCCTCCTCTTCTCTCCCTCCTCTTCTCCTCCCTCTTCCCTCCTCTCCCTCCTCTCCCTCCTCTCCCTCCTCTCCCATCTCCTTTCCTCTCCTTCTCTCCCTCTTCCCTCCTCTCCCTCCTCTTCTCCTCCCTCTTCCCTCCTCTCCCCTCTCCTTTCCTCTCCTTCCCTCCCTCTTCCCTCCTCTCCCTCCTCTCCCTCCTCTCCCCTCTCCTTTCCTCTCCTTCTCTCCCTCTTCCCTCCTCTCCCTCCTCTTCTCCTCCCTCTTCCCTCCTCTCCCTCCTCTCCCCTCTCCTTTCCTCTCCTTCCCTCCCTCTTCCCTCCTCCTTTCCTCTCCTTCTCTCCCTCTTCCCCTCCTCTCCCTCCTCGTCTCCTCCCTCTTCCCTCCTCTCCCTCCTCTCCCCTCTCCTTTCCTCTCCTTCCCTCCCTCTTCCCTCCTCTACTCTCCCCTCCCCCTCCTGAAACCCACTTTAATATAAACCCATCAGCTTTTTAATCATCTAAATATTTGGCTTTATTTCCCACAGTTTGAGATTTGCTGTTTGTTTTTCAGTTTGGTGATTAACCATAATGTCACTCAATCACAGGAGCTTTATTGGAACTTAATGCATGTGATAAAATCCATAGGTTATAATACAATCCCTTAATATGTAGATGCACACAAGCTTAATTAGCCTACATGACAGACTGTTAGCTTAGTGAATTTCCATGCAGTGAGTAAGACTGAAGGAAGTCTTTGATTCGGGGGGTTTGTCACATCTTCAACTTCTGAATAAAAAAAAACATTGTGAAACTTAAGGTTACACTATTTTTTTTTTTATCATTTTGGTGAGATGTCGTCTAAAAACTATAAAAATTACCAACAGTTGCATAGCAAACCAGATGACCTGACAAAACTTCTATCAGTCACAATGACGTCAATGTTAGATCAATGACTTGTCTTGTCTGTCCTTCTTAAATAATGCAGCATTTCTCCATAATTATATCTGATCATTTCCCTTCAGTCTGTTGGGATGCAGGTGACAGGAAACACCAAACTAAGTACCTGAAAACAAATAATTTTCTGTACATTGGTGGATTAAGAAAGAATATTGTTTTAAAAATATTAAATCATATTATTACTCTCTGGTATAATCTATACTATAGCCTTGTCTATCCCTACTTAACCTACTGTCATATTGTATGGGGGAGTACATGCTCTACATCACTCAAATCACTCTTTGTGCGTCTGTAAGAATAGCATCAAAAGTTTCATTCACTTTCCCTACATGCACCATTGTTTAAAAAGCTAAACCTATTGACTACATACGACATAAACAGACTTGATGTATAAGATAATAAATACATTTCTTCCTAAAATTTACCACAGGTGCGTTTGGCATCGGTATAAACCAGTATGCAGACGTGCTTTACTTCTTCTATTGTTCTAGTGTATCTGCGGGGACTGTCTTACAGCACACCTAGAGGTGTGGCATGTGTATTGCATCATTTTTAGCAGAGGTGGTAAAAGTACTCTCATTCTGTACTTAAATAGAAGTACAGCTACTTCTGTGAAAAAATACTCTGGTAAAAGTAGAAGTACTAATCCCACTCATTTAATGAAGTAAAAGTAATATATATATATATATATATATATATATATATATATATATATATATATATAATATATATATATATATATATAACTTCTCAATTGTAGTAAAGTAAAAAGAAAAACTGCATTTTTTGACATAGATGAAATAATACTGATTTAACCAGGAAAAATCAGAAATGTTTCAAAAGTTTCCAAAAATAAAACCTTTAAAAGTGAGTTACTGTGTAGATAATATGTTTGATTGATTACTACATTTGTGGGTATGGACAGGAAATTTAGGACAAATGAGGGGGGGGTCACAGTTCAGATAAGTAGTAATAAGTAAGTAATAGTAGTAAGTAATTATTATGAGAAAAGTCATAAATATCTGATAAGAAATGTACAATTATGAGATAAAAAGTCACAATCATAAGGTAAAATTCACATATATATATATATATACATATACATATATATATATATATATATATATATATATATATATATATATATATGTATATATATATATATATATATATATATATATATATATATATATATATATATATATATATATATATATATATATATATATATATATAATTTTTTATTTTATTTTTTTTTACTTTATTTAAAGGTGTCATTCCATGGTTATTTCATTAATATTACTGTGTTCTCCATTGCCATTTAATACATTGTGCGTCGGTTCTATTTAAAAAAAAAACATGTTTCCAGCTGTTTTTTCACGGTAGAAAAATGACTTGAGGTCGAACAACAGTTTACCGGTACTTCCTCACACATGTCCATGACGCAGTGACGAGGCGTCTCTGATTGGCTCAGAATGCGTGAAGGAACACTCCCCCCCTCCCCTCTCGATATGTGTGTGTTTATCTTTACCAGAGTAGCATCCAGCTAGATTTCATACCGTCGCTTGATCTGAAAACATGCAGGGGGAAAAAAAACAGGCTTTATTTCCACAGAGAGCACATGAATCAGTTTGATCCGCCTTTTTTTTTTCACCTTTGTGCAGCACCTACTGTGGCGCCGTCTTCTCTTGTAGATGCTAATGCTAATGCTACTTTGGATTCACTCCAATTGGGGGACGGGTTTAACCCCACGTGGGTGACACCAAGGTCCCAGTGATGTAATGTAGACAGGCTTTTTCTGAGTGTGTCATTTCTCTCTGTTGTTTTCTATGAATGGTAAATATAGCCAGACAAACCAATTTCAAACGCAGCATGTGTTGGTAACTCGGGGTGACCCATCAGATTCCAAAAGGAGCGTGGAAAAGCTGTTTTTAGCAGAATGACACCTTTAAGTTATTTTTTGTTTATTTGATTCATTTGAAGTGTTATTTAAGTTAATGTAGGGAGGATGTATATATAAGCATATTTAAACTGTTATATTTTATGTGTGTTTTTACTCGCTATGTGTCATCTTTTAAACTGTGAAATAAACTAAAACTAAAAATATAGCTCAGACAATTTATGACTCACATTTGAGCAGCACTGCACTTTGACCCCACTTTGCACATTGTTCAAAGCAGTGGTTTCTATTCCGGTTGATTAATAATATGTTAAATGTAGCATAAAGTCTAACTGTCACTTGAACAGACAATACAAATGCTGGTCTTCTATGACATGTGAAGCTACAGTACAGTCTGGAGGATACTTAAATGGTGACAGTCTTCAGCTTCATCACTACATGTCCTCAAGTATCACAATACACAACATTTTTCTTGTTTCGTGTCAACTTTAACCTTCTGGTGCATGAATTATGAGAACCTTAGTGGAGTGTTTTTTATTCAGTTGTTGTCAGTATTGCTGTTTGTCATTACTCTGTTGTCGTAGTTTCTGGTGTGTTTTTCTTTCTTTTTTTGTCTGATTCAGGTGTTGTTGTTCTTATTTCCATAATGTATTTTTTATTTTTCTCTAAAGAAATTAAAAAAAAAATAAAAAAAACTGAATCATATTTATAGACATTATCCCAAGGAAGCGACAGTTAAAAATTGAAATGAATCCAACCAGTAGTTTCAGAGAAGAACATTATTAAAATGTAATCTCCAAACCCACCTGTTCCTCCAAGCATTTAATCTGCTGCAGACTAGGGACTGTTTTATGACCATTATGTTATTTTTAATCTCTTCTTTAGTGGCTGTATTTTTATCTGTGGTTTTATCTGTATTCTATTCTATTTGTTTTTTGGTTTTTTTACTGTTTGTGAAACGCTTTGTTGCCTCCTTTGTCTGTGAAAGATGTTATATAAATAAACTTTACTGACTTATTAACCCTCTGCTACATACTGGTCACTCCAGTGGACAGTTTTTCTACAGTCGTTCTCTTATATATTCATAGATTTTATTGTTTTACTTCCATATCAGTCAGTTCATATCATTACTGTAACTGGTTTGTTCTTAATACCTGATACTGCACTAACATGTTCATGTGTAAATCAATTGCTTGTTGTTATTAGACTGTAATTAACTGTGTTAATCTTCTTATGCTATTTCAACACCGAATGCTAATTTCCGCATGTACACTTGAAACGTGCTGCCTAAACACCCGAGTTTGGACGCTAGATAATTTGCGGTCACTCCAAACGCGCAATGCCCGAGTCTGGATGCTGGATAAACATAGATAGACAAAATCTGTCCCAGCAGTTCAGTCTGTCCTCAACTATGGCTCAGATCAGTTGGGTTACTGCTCTGTACCTGCTTTGGAGGTACCATACGTCCCAGGCCCAGATACAGTCACTTTTGGGTTCACCTGCACAAATGCCTGCAGCACCTCATCCAGGAACTCTGTCTGGATGAAGTCCACTTTCACCGGTATTTCAGGCTCAGTTTTTCTTTCTGCTTCCTTCCGGGTTGGTCTGAGCGTCATACATCAGGCGAATTTGCCTGAAAAGTTCAATGTTTTCAACTCCAGTGTTTACTGCCCGGATGCTCCAATGCACCGCAGAAACTCCTCCATCGCGCCACAGGAACATGCCACCCCGGGTGAATCTGTCAAAACACATCTGTCCATTGACTTTGTATTTAATGTCGACGCGCGGATATGAAAATTCACGTTCGGTGGTGCCGTACCATTAAAGGTGTCATTCCCATGGTTATTTCATGAATATTACTGTGTTCTCCATTGTTGTTGAATACATTGTGTGCAGGTTCTATTAAAAAAAAAAAGTTTTTTACTTTGTTTCCAGTTGATTTTTCATGGTAGAAAAATTACTTGAAGTCGAACAACAGAGTTTACCGGTACTTCTTCATACATGTCCATGATGCAGTGACGAGACATCTCTGATTGGCTCAGAATGCATGAAGGCGCACTCCCCCCTCCCCTCTCGCTCTGTGTGTGTTTACCTTCCCAGAGTAGCATCCCTGCTAGGTTTCATGCCGTCGCTTGTTTTGAAAACAGGCTTTATTTCCACAGAGAGCACATGAACCAGTTTGCTCCGCCATTTTTTTTTCCAAGTTTGTGCAGCAGCTCCTGTGGTGCCGTCTTCTCTTGTAGATGCTAATGCTAATGCTACTTCAAATTCACTGCAATGTGGGACGGGTTTAACCCCACATGGGTGACGCCAATGTCCTAATGACATGTAGTGGACAGGGTTTTTCTGAGTGTCTCATTTCTCTGTGTTGTTTTCTATGAATGGTAAATGCAGCCAGTGGAGGGGACACAACCCCGCAGCAAACGTAGCATGTGTTGGTAACTCGGCGTGACCCTTCAGATTCCAAAAGCAGTGTGGAAATGGGGCTTTCAGCAGAATGACACCTTTAAATAAAAACTGCATTAAAAATGTTTTATATTATAATGTTCTGATTAGGAATGTTAACTGATGACCCATTGACAGATGGTTCACCGCATCAATGTTGTCCGGTCATAATTTTCAGTTAAAAAAAATAAAAAAAAAAAAACAGTCTGCATCTGTTATTACACTGCACAAAGAATTTAGCATTGAAGTGTAGACCAGTGTTTCCCTACCAGTGTGCCGTGGCACATTAGTGTGCCATAAGAAATCATCAGGTGTGCCGTAAAAATGATGTAATTTTACCTTATTGGTACTGTAAGTGAGCAGCGTTATTATAGATCCATACAACAGTACACATCACTGATCCACTCTGAGCTGTTGAGCTGAGGTTGCCTTCCTTAAATTCCTGCAAGAGTGTCAGCTTTGTGTTTAACTAAACAGGTTTTGCACTGAATACGTAAATCCAAACTAGATTTGCATTATATTTCAAAAAATATACTTTTTGTGAGTTTTTTATTTGGTAGTGTGCCCTGTGATAATGTAAAATATGTGCTCAAAAAGGTTGGGTAACACTGGCGTAGACTATAAAACAGTCCCTCTAGGATTTCGCGGGCCTTTTTTGAGATTCCTGCGTCTTAAAATGTCTGATGTTGTATGAGGTTTTCCAAAAAAATTGCGATGAAAGTTGCAATGCTTTTTAGGCGTTTGTAAGGAAATGAAAGTTGCAATAAATAATAGTGAATTTTCCTTTTTGTAATCAAAATTAAGTAAGATTTCAAATATTTAGTTACTGGAAAATTAATTAAAAGTCATTGTGATATTGTCGTCAAAACTACCTTAGTAGTGTATAAATAATCAAATAAATTAAAAAATGATTGCAGGATCTGTGACTATTCCACACACGTTCATTGCGATGTCGGTACTCAAACAATACATTAATCTCCAATAATTTGTAATTCACACTAGGTAATTTTTTGCATTTTATATAAATATGAAATCTCCATAACAGTGTCAAATCTAGTGTGAAATTAACTACTGTCTCATAACAAAGTGAACATAGGTTTGACAGTAAAGTTTGTAGAGTGACAGATGAGTTTTGTGACAGTAGCTCAGATTCTTCACTGTGGGTGTGACAGGGTTGACAGCAACAAAAGCAGCTTTAAATCAATTACCTCTGACAAACAGGCATAAAACTGAGGAAAAAGCTTTCCATTTACAGTAACATACGACCTCATTATAACAAAAAGATGCTCAGAAATGAAGAAGAAAGGAACACAGATCATCCTGTTTTTACTTCTCTATTACAACTTCACTTTTTACTATAAATCAGAGCAGGACTACAGCTCTGTAATTGCATTGTTGACATTTCACTATTCTGATATGGTTTATTATGCCAATAATTTATTTCACAAATTCTGAATCGGCAGAAAATCCATAACAATTTTGATGAATACACTGAACATCGCTATATATCTCCACTAAATAATAAATAATAACTATATGAGAAGGGGGCGGCACGGTGGTGCAGTGGTTAGCACTCGTGCCTCACAGCAAGAAGGACCCTGGTTCGAATCCCGTACCAGACCTTTCTGTGTGGAGTTTGCATGTCCTCCCCGTGTCCGCGTGGGTTTTCGCCGGGCACTCCAGTTTCCTCCCACCATCCAAACACATGCACTGATAGGTTAATTGGTTAATCTAAATTGTCCATAGGTGTGAATGTGAGAGTGATTGTTTGTCTATATGTGTTCAGCCCTGAGATGAACTGGCGTCTCATACAGGGTGTACCCCGCCTTCGCCCATTGTAGCTGGATTAGGCCCCCAGTGACCCCCGCGACCCTAGTGAGGATAAAGCGGGTTCAGATAATGAATGAATGAGAAGGAAAAGCTGAGGGAAAAAATATTGAACAGTTTAAACTAGAAAATACAAATTTAAAAATTAAAAAAGTGAAATTATCATAAATGATCATTGACTAAGGACATGAGCTGTAGCGTAACTTATTCTGTATCATCACAGAACTTGTCTTAAAATGGATAAAATACAATGTGTCCTATATAAATACTGTATTATGCTAATATTATCTGCTAAATATCTTGACATATCTTATATTCTTTTAAATTAAATTCAAGAATACATTGACAAGACCAGGAAATCAATGCAAATTTTACTTGAAATGTTTTGGGTCATTAATCAACTGTTGTGTATTATATCAATGACTTGTCCAATGTCCCATTTCCTTCTATGTCATTAATTTGGCTAAAGCTGGTGGTAGGACTGCTAGTGAAGCCCATCAGTGGCCCATGATGTTTTTGTAAAATAATAATTAAAACTTGACAAGAAATATGACATTATTTCCATTATGTGTTATTGTACAACATTTATTAACAATACTTACACCAACTACTAACAATAGATAGATAGATAGATAGATAGATAGATAGATAGATAGATAGATAGATAGATAGATAGATAGATAGATAGATAGATAGATAGATAGATAGATAGATAGATAGATAGATAGATAGATAGATAGATAGATAGATAGATAGATAGATAGATAGATAGATAGATAGATAGATAGATAGATAGATAGATAGATGATATTGATACCGGACTATGATTTATTTAATAGAAAACAAAGAAGTGTAAAGGGTACATTTTAACTTTATTATAGTGAGGCTTAGCCTGGGGGGGGGTGGCTAGGAAGGATGGGTCTGTGCACTGGAGGAAACACTTGCACAATATAGACTATTAACAACATGTTTACTTAGAAATCACTTTCAATCAACAGGCATCAGATAAGATAAGATATCCCTTTATCTTATTATCCTTTATTAATTATATAATCCATCCCCCAAAAAAGCAGTTTTTTTGCAGCATTTGCTTCAAAGCACATTTTTAAAAGACAGGGAGAAAATAAAGGGTGTTTTCTATCAAATGTAACAACTACATATCCAGGTCTTGCAGTGTTACTACACTAAAGCAGAAGACAGAAGCAGCGAGAGTGAGTAAGGGATGAAGCTAACATTGTGGTTAGTATCATTAGTTTTAAAGTTTATACATTTCTTTCAAAATAAATAAATAGTAATGCTTAACCTGGTGAGGGAGCTATGAAGTCCACCAGGTCTATAATCCCCTGGGGGAAACACTGAACAATATAGACTAATAATAACATATTTTTCTTAGAAAACATTTTCAATCAACAGGCATCATTTTACAATTCAAATTTCTCAATGGTGTAGTTTTTTTTTGTTTGTTGCTGAATTAAAAACATTGTCTGATGATCCTGTTTATTCTAGTGAACTGCAATAAAACTTTCTTTTGTTCCTATGGCATTGATATGAATTACATCATCCATCCCAAAAACACAAATATTTGTTTGCAGCCTTTGCATAAAAGCACATTTACAAAAGACAGGAAGAAAACAAAGGATGTTTTCTATCAAATGTAACAACTACATATCCAGGTCTTACAGTGTTACTCCCATAAAGCAGAAGCAGCAAGAGTGAGTAAGGGATGAAGTTAACATTGTGGTTAGTGTGTACATTTCTTTAATATAAATAAATAGTGATGCTTAACCTGGTGGGGGAGCTAGGAAGTCCACTTAGAAAACATTTTCAATCAACAGGCATTCTTTTATAATTCAAGTTACTCAATGGTGTAGTTTTCAAATCATTGTACAGATGATGTATTTGCTGGATTAAAAAAAAAAAACCTTGTCTTTTGATCCTGCTTACTGTAGTAAACTGTAATAAACTTTGTCTACTCTTATTGCACTGAAATGAATTACATAATCCTTCTTAAAAAGACTAATAGTAATATAAAAACAAATAGTTGTTTGCAGCATTTGCATCAAAGCACATTTACAAAAGACAGGAAGAAAACAAAGGATGTTTTCTATCAAATGTAACAAATACACATCCAGGTCTTGCAGTGTTACTCCCATAAAGCAGAAGACAGAAGCAGCGAGAGTGAGTAAGGGATGAACTTCTACTTAACTTTGTCCTAATCTGGCTCTTAAAGGCGTCTGGGTCTATTTAAACCCCACACATCATGTGAGCACCTGAACGTGTCACAGAGGATGTCGTCCTCACAGCTAAACTGGCCTCCTTCACCAGGAGTAAACACAAACATGGACAGAATACAAAATACTAACACGGAAGGCCTGGTGTCTGGTCTCACAATCATTGATTAAACCCAAACATAAACCAAAACAAAAAACAAAAAAAAAACATGTTTATTTCTACCAAAAACATGTTCATTTCTACCACTGAACAGCAGCATCAGCTCACATCTGTTAAATACACAGTGACGGAAGGAAAGCCCACACCGTTCTTATGTTTTTAACCCCCTTCTCACTCTTATTTTTGCGAGGAGGGGGGGTGTAGGGGGGTAAATATATGTGAGAGAACCCCCCCCCCCTCTCTCTCTCTCTCTCTCTCTCTTCTCTTACCTTCCACATCCAGGCCATTCTTATTTCTACGCAGACAATGGTGGAGCTCTGGTTGTCGTCTGCCTGTTAACCGCCTTCCTTCACCGGCGACATTTATTCACGTATGCGGCAGATTCGGTGTTTATCTGCTCTCCTCAGCTCCATAAATATTGGAGTGTACCGTTATTCGTCTCTTCTCGGGTGTCTTTTTTTTCCCATGGAGCTGCTGGGACCTGAATGGACGCTGCTTTGCTACTGGACGGCACTGACGCAGAGCCCCGCCCCCTACCGGAGTCACGTGACCGCCGCTGGTTTCCTGATCGCGAGCTCAGCAACTGCCTCTGGGAAGTTTGTTCCCTTTTTCTACAGTAGGCAACCAGTGTCAGCAGCATATTTTTCTCTCTCTCTTTTTTTTTTTTTTTTTTTTTTTTTATTCTTTTCATGTGATCTATCATTCCTTTTATTTTTATTTGTCTCGTGCTCATGATATGAACTGTGAAATGCAAGAACTGTCCGTATAGTTTCAAGCTTTATATTTGTCACATTCTTAATTGTACATGTACATTTGGCAGTGGAATGGAAGTGATGTCGGCAGTGGTGCAAATAATATAAATATAAATATAAATATAAATATAAATATAAATATAAATATAAATATAAATATAAATATAAATATAAATATAAATGTAAATATAAATATAAATATAAATATAAATATAAATATAAATATAAATATAAATATAAATATTATGGAATAAAGAAGTTAAAAATACTATAGGTAAAAAGTAAGAATAGACTAAATAATTTTTTAAGCTGTACCAGTAAATAAGATTTTTTTTTTTAAAAATGTATGGACAAATAAAGAGATAAACAGAAGTAAGCAGATAAAAACAGGTAAAGTGACCAGTGTATGACCAAAAATAGTATGTGACCAGTGAGATAAAGTGACCATATGATTGCCTGGTACTGTACAGTCTGTCCTGAGGTGTTGTGCAGTCAGTTATGTGTGTGTGTGTGTGTGTGTGTGTGTGTGTGTGTGTGTGTGTGTGTGGGGGGGGGGGGGGGTGTTCAGGATCCGAGTAGCTTGACAGAAAAACATGAATTAGACATGGTCCAATAAATATACAAACTTACTATTGACCATTTAATGCATATACTGGTCAGTCCAGTGGACAGTTATTCCACTTATTTTCTTGTATATTCATGGGTTATGCATCATCCAATACACTGTGATTCATATCATACTGTAACTTTGCTGTTCTTGATGGAAAAAAATAATAATTTTTATTATTATAATTTATTTATTACATACTATCTTCATAAAGTAATCACTAAAGAAATGTCAGATTAGCTGAACATTTCTTTTAAAAATTCACTTTATGATGTTGGATTTTAAACATATGTTTTGTTATAATTCCAGGAAAAATAGGTTATTATATAAAAAAAAATATCACATTGTGCCTAAAGAGGAATAAAAACACTCTTCAATCAAAACAATCTTCATTAAGGTTATCATAATTCATGCACCAAAGTGTTAAAGATGAGAAATTATGAATATTTAAAATATAAAATGAAAAATTATTAACCAAAACAGATGAAAAAAAAACAATATTTAAATTTACAGCACTTGGTTATACATGCAAATGCTGGCCTGTGTTAAAAGTAAGTCACAATCTGAGTAAATATTGAATACAAATAAAACACAAGTGAATGCAAAAATATAAACAACTGTGCCTGTTCTTTTTTCAGTCTTAACATAGAATATGTCATTTCATTTTCATAGGATTATGAACTGAGTTGAACTGCTCCACCCTCCTATATTCTGTTCCCATTTAGGCCCAATCCCATTTCTATTTTCCCCCTACCCCAACCCCTTGCCACGTATCCCTTCAAACAGACCTATAAGGGGTAGGGCTTGAAAAGTAACCCCTATAAATTGGGACACGCCTTCAACACTCACCTACATCATCAGTTCGCTCCACCAGTTGTTACATAACCAAAAACGACACCTTTAACCAGAAGTAAACAAACATGTCTGCTGCTGTAGTTGTCGTGTTCTCCTTGGATATGCGGATATTTTTACTAATATCTGTGTCGAATCAGAGAAGGGCCATGCATCAACCGATTACTCCACGTTTACGTAAACAGCAATTTTTTTTTTTCATGTGTATTTTATGGAGAAAATTTCCATTACACATTGCGACAATGTCAAAGTTCATACAATACAACAGTTATCATAACTTAAAAACAGTTAATTACAGTGAAAATACTACATTTGTGTACTTCTTTTGTACATGCTGCCATTTTAAAAAGGATTTGTATTGTATTCTGGGAGTCTGCCTCTGGGAAATCTCCATTTGAAGGGGTATAAATCCCTTCCCCTCCCCCTACCCCTCTGCCCCAATGTGAATTGGGACACCCCTACCCCTATACGTGGACGCACAAAAGAGAGGGGAAGGGTTGAAATGAGATTCATACTGTCCACTGTAAAAGGCGGTGGTCCATGTAGTGCCAGTCTGGTGTATGAATGTTCACTGGTCGTCTTTATGTTCACAGCTTCAACAGATATGACAAAAAAAAAAACAGCCAAATTGTTTTAAAACACCAGATGTAGCAGGATAGAAATGTGCTTAAAGCATTGGAAAATGGTCTGCACTAATATAGCACTTTTCCACCTTCATGGTCTAAGGTCAGTCCTACTGGAGGTCAGGGTTCAGTGTCTTGCCCAAGGACACTTCGACATGCAGCCAGCCAGAAGTGGGACTTGAACCACTAACCGCTGGGTCATTGGGCGACCCACTCTACCAACTGAGCCACAGCCACTCATTTGTTATTCTTTTAAGACAATCACTGTGTTGTTGTTTTTTTTAAATGCACACCATTGAAAATAGAAAAACTAATCTACAGCAAACTGTTTTTATAAATATAATGACACACTAATCTTTTTAGTCGTCTTACCTTATGGTGGAAGTAGAGTTTTTGGAGCTTTATCTCCTCAACAGACACTTCTTTACTATGATTTAGTACCAAAGAGTGAAATCAAAGTTAAATTGGTGCACACATACATGAACATTTGCCTACCCTTTTTTTTTTTTTTTTTTTTTTTTAAGGAAGTCAGTGTTTATGAACAGATGGCAGAGCTGGACACTTCAGCAGAAAGAATCAGTACTGTTAGAACAGCATGAGTTATAGCCAACATCCTGCTAATATTCTTGGCCATCTGCAGGAAAATTATGTATTTCAGTCCTGCCATGCTTCATATGACATTTAGGAATCTAGTTTCCGGCCGGCGTAGAGCAATTTGGTAGTTTGGTGGACCGTGGTTGTAAAGTAAACAATGCACAGGATGCATCACACACTTTGTTTTATAATACTAAAAAAGTTAAATAAAAAAAAAAATAGATATTTTTAATAATATAAAAATACACTTTTTGTGTGCTGTACAGGTTGAAGGCAGATATGGCTGTATGTATCTAATTGTAAATTGCCCATTGTTGTTATTTTGGCAGTTCTTTTGTGAAGTGGGCGGGGCCTGGCTTGCTTGTCCTGAAGCCACACCCCCAGCTATACATTCACTCAGCTCACAAGTTGATTGCACAATTATGTAGTACAGTGTGCATGATGGTGTGAAGCAAGAATATAACACTATTGCATCATCTGTGTTTTCATATTCCTTTGACAGACAGTGCATTTAAGCTGTTGTGCTTGCAGGATGTTTATGATCACGTGTCCTATCTAAGTGTATGTTATCTGCTCAGCTGGTGAAATGGCGGCATAGACACAGATAAACTGTGGACTGAATGGAAGGTGTGTTTTCCCCATATGTGCCAGATTCACCTGAATACAACAGTTGTGCGGTAAACAAATATGTTGTCTTTGGATTCCTCAGGGAACACAGATTTCTAGACTGGAACACTTCAAATGATATATGTTGAAGATATTGTCACAACCTGGCTCTAGTTCATGACACAAACGTAAGGGCGAACACACAGTGCTAACGAAAAAGACTATTTATTTCAAGAAAAGATCAAATAATACAAAATAAAGATGAGGTGTTGATGTCAGTATAGTCAGTAGTGTGCATGTGGATGAGTGACAAATGTGAATGTAGCATTGTAAGGCTAACACAAATAATGCCCTATTTGCACGGGATAAGTATTATCTATGGACCACTGGTAATTTGCAATTACCCCCGTACCGGTGTGTTATTGTGTGGCGCATTGGGATGGGATAAACAAGTATCTGTTATTCACGCAAATTACAAACATTATGGCCAGATATGTCATAAATTCACAACATCCTGTTTGGTCTCATTACAAGGTAGTATGAAAACAAAGTATATATAAGAATAAAGGAGGTAAATGCCATTGGCAGGGGTGGAGTCTGTTAATTTGCTCATGCCTTCAAAATAAAAGCGGGTTCACTGCAGATTAAAACAGTCTCCAGATCCACACAATTCCTCCATTATTCACTCCATAAAAACACAAAAGGTGTGCAATAGAAATCACAAACACAGACATGCGCATTCACACGGGACTTGAATTATCACTGGACGTCTGTTTTTCGCCCAAGCACAGTAGGTAATTTGCGGCGGAATTATTACTGAGCAAATCACGGACACGGCGCATTCGCACGTGACTAAGAACTCAGACATTCTCCGTAATTATTCCGAATTACCAGTGGTCCATAGGTAATACTTATCCCGTGTGAATCGGGCAAAAAGTGCCGCTGGTGGAGGAGTGGTCGCCTGAATGATGGTGTCTTTAAGGGATCCAGGAACACAGGTGCAGGTGCGCCTGATCGGGTCAATTACCTGGTCAAAGGTTAAAGCACAGGTGTCAACTCTAGTCCTGCTCATAATCAGCAGCGGCCGTCACAATATCTTCAACAGATATGTGATTGATTGTGATGAAATATTTTAATCAATTGGCAGCACTAATATATATTTATATATATGAGAACATTAACGTACAGTGTCTATAATCAATGGGATGGAGTCTTCCTGTAGTACAAACACAACAGGAAGTACCTTTTTATTTTCAAATGTCTTCCTCGGGTCATCAAAGTATTTTATCTTAAACTTTGGTAGAAACTACACTTTTTGAAGGAGTTTAGTTCAGTTCAGTTATTGCTATTTGACCAGTTTATCTTTAAAAAAATAAAATAAATGAAGTACAGAACAAAAGAAATAAAAGAAACAAAAGATAAGAGATAAGATAAGATAAGATAAGATAAGATAAGATAAGATAAGATAAGATAAGATAAGATAAGATAAGATAAGATAAGATAAGATAAGATAAGATAAGATAAGATAAGATAAGATAAGATAAGATAAGATAAGATAAGATAAGATAAACAACTGTTCAGTTCAGGTATTTTTATTTGAGTGGTTCATCTTTAAAAATAAATAAATAAATAAATAAAGTACAGACCAAAAGAAACAAAAGACAAAATAAGGATTTCAGGGTCACCACTCAAAAGCAATAGGTTGAAGTTCAGAGAACTTATAAAAATCCCATTCCTCATTTAACAATTTTACATTACAATTATAACAATTTTATGAATTTCATTTACATCACTCATTTCAATGTCTATCTTAACCATATGCTTTAAAACTGAAACTACTGCATTATTGTAAGAAAGGACAATCTTAATGTATATGGGTATGATATTACAATGTATAGAAAACCATCTCCAGTGTTTTTCTTATAATGAATGTCAATTCAGTTGGTTTGAGTTCATTTTTTTTCACATCCTTTTTTTGTTACTTGGTTTGTTGTTGTTGTTTTATTTCCTCCTTTCTCTGGATTTTAGTGCTCTTAAGAGAATATGTACTAAGGTGTAGGTAATAGGTCTTCTGTTGGCTGTACTTGTATAATGATTATTGTTCGTACCTGCAGCCAGAGGGTTCCTTTTTACTTTCTATTACTAACAATAACATCTCCCAGAAATTATGTGTCTATACCAGAGGTGTCAAACATGCGGCCCGTGGGCCAAAATCGGCCTGTCAATGGGTCTAATAAGGCCCCTGGGATAAGTTTGTGAAATGCAAAAATTACACAAAAGATATTAATAAGTAAAGAAGTTAAAATGATTTGACATCAATCATAATCATAATAAACAATTATGAAAAAAATGCTAATTTTCTTCTTTGTTTTTGTGTTAAGAAAAAGGGAATAAATAAAGAAACAAACAAATATATAAATAAAAAAAGACTAGCCTGATATAAACAATGTGAATAATCTGAAATTTATATGGAATTTGACCAATATTGTGAATGTTACTAAATGTGTGTATTTGTAAATCCGCTGTTATATTTAACTTGTGATGCACATGTATATAAATGATAAACTACAGTGCAATATTGTTAATATCGCACTTATTTTTCTTAAGAATTTCCAAGTTGTTAATATTTGTTCATGTTATGTTCAAGTACAATTCATTTTCATGATGGAATTTTACTATTTTTGCTCAAAAACATAAAGAAAACTGTGGAGTTTACATTATTTATATGTATTTACCCTATTATTTCTATTATTTTACTGGTCCGGCCCACTTCATACCATTTTAGGCTTAATGTGGCCCCTGAATTAAAATGAGTTTGACACCCCTGGTCTATACAATTGATTACAGCATGAAAAACATTTGTCAGAACATCAAAAGCACAGGTATAATATTTAAGACAGTGCATAAAGTTTAAAAACACTGCCTGGGTAAAAAAAAAAAAAAAAATTGTCATGTCCTGGATTTAACTTAGTAAAGTGTTCAGATCCTCCCACTGGATATGATGTTTTCATGGTAATTATTAAATGAAATAAATGCATTTCTACTGTACTGTGTTTCCTTAACAATAGAGACTATGAACAGACAAGCATGATTCATTTTCACTTTCATCATGATCTGGTTTATAAAGGATTAGAGGCTCTCCCAGCATGCATTGGGTGAAAGGTGACAGTTCCGGAGTGGGAAAAAAAACATTAGACAACGTTCACTGTCCAATTCCTGGAACGTTAATATTTCAGACTTTCATCTGTGTGTGTGTGTGTGTGTGTGTTGGGGGTTGGGGGGGGGGGGGGCATAGAGGACAAACCTGGGAGGATTGGGTTTAAAGAGGATGTTGTGTAGCAGTAAATGACCTTGTTTTATATTTAATCACATAATATCCTGATCCCTACAGTTTTTTTTTGCCCATGAGGCTTAACAACATGTCTAACTCCTTTATGGACAATTTTTATTTAATTTAATTTTTAGTTTTATCAGTTTATCTTGTACTTTTATAATTTTTGAATTTTATGCAATCAAATCTTAATGTATTTATTATTTCACCCTTGTCTTAAAATTATGTTTTAATTTTTAATCAATGTGAAGCACTATGGGCGACTGTTTTTAAGTTTATTTATTTATTTATTTATTTATATTTTTTGCACGATTGGTTGACTGCATGTGAAGAAGGTTGAAATCACATGAAATAATTCTGTCAAATCTAAAGTAATTTGGCTTTTAATTGGTTGATTGTCCTATTAGACTCAACCTGATATTGTCAATATCAGATAAGATAAAGTAAATCATTTCTAAGGATGTATTTACTACTTTTACTGAGAAAAATTCCTGTTTGTTGTTCAAAATAAAACCAAAAATATGACATAAAAACCCCCAACTCCTTTCTTCATTATTTGCTTCTAAAGCCAAAATGACCTCCGCCAAGGCTTGATATGGGGTCATATGACCTCAAAACATAATGTGATGGAACCACAGGTGTTGAACCATCTGATGTCTGAAGGTGAGACGATGTAAATGAAAAAAAAAAAAAACACGCCATATTCTATGTTATCTAAAGATACTACCACTGATGTGTTTTAGATGTTGACCTTTAGTGTGACCTTGACCTTTGACCTTCATTGTTCAAAATCTAATGGGTTCTTCCCTGACCCATTGTCTATCATTCCTGAAAGTTTCATAAAAATCCATTTAGAACTTTTTGCTGACAGATAGTGATGCATTTTTTTCAGTTTTGATTAGATTTTTAGGTTTGAATGATTTATTTCGAACACGTGCAAAGTGCAACAATAATCAATACAACAATAATAATAATAATAATAATAATAATAATAATAATAATAATAATAATAATAATAATAATAATAATAATAATAATAATGCTACACAATGACATGTCCGAAAAGGAGTAGGATGAAGCATAAGCTTATTTAATCCTACCCCTTCTTCACTTCCCCAATAACCTGAATTCATCTTATAGCAATAGAGTGCATAGTACAAAAATTATGATAATAATAAAAATAATAACAATAACATTAATAACAATACCAAAAATAAATAACTGAAGTAATAAACATATACATATATACAAAAAGCAAAACAGAACACAAAAAAACCCCAAAAAAAACAAAAAACAAATGAGCAGATAGGAAAGTAGGTAACAAATAGAGGGTTTTTGTTTGTTTGTTTGTTTGTTTGTTTTCCTCTTTTCTTCCCTTCCTTCTTCTTCTTTTCCCTTTCTTTTTTCTTCCCTTTTTTTTTTTCCTCTTTTTCTAATTTATCTGCATTTTATTCTTTTTTTTGTATTTTATTTATTTTATTTTATTTCATTCGCTTATTTTATTCATTTATATATATATATTTTTTTTTTTTTTTTTTTTTTTTTTATTTTATTTATTTTTTTTTTATCATTTAACCCCACAGAGGGGGAGTCAACATTGCTTGAGATCAATGTATATTCCAGTCTTGCAGCCAAATACTATACTATTTAGTGCATGTGTGTGACCATCATCGGTCCTCCCAGTGATGGCCCGGTTTTCCTTTTGTGTTTAAATGAGTAATGGAAAAAAAAAAACAGATAACAGCCGTTTCCTGTTTTATCAAATTTTTCCCCCGAAGCAAAATACATTTTTACAACCCAAAGAAACATGGCCACCAGACTTGAAGATCATTATGGAATGATATGACACTAATTTTCTCCTTCATCATATCTTCAGGTGTTAGGGTGACCCTCTTACTTTCCCCAAAATAGGATGTAGTTTCCATCATTGTCACTGCAGGTCACAGTTATTTCTGCTTTATTCAACGTGCTTCAGTATTTTGCTTCAGGTCAAATTGGATAAAACAGAAAATGGCTGTTTATTTTTTTCCTTTATTTAAACACAATAAGGAAAACTGAAAAACCACATGGGACCTATTTATTTTTGGTTTTATTTTGAAAAATTAATGAACAAATGATACACAGAAGTAAAAGTACTTCATTATTGTACTTATGTATATTTTTTTTTACACTGTAGATTTTGCAGTGTTAATTTGGAGACAATGGGACCAAATACACTCTAGAAGAAGTTAAATAAACTCTCTAAGTGTTGATTTAACACTGCAAAATTTACTGTGTAGGTATCTGTACTTTACTTGATTTATTTTATTTATTTTTTTGGCAATTTTTCACTTTTACTCCTAACATTTTTGTATAAATATATGTACTTTATACTCTTTACATTCTAAGAATAGATTCATTACTTTTTACAAACTAAACAGATGTGACAGTAGGAAAAATCAGTCGCTTCAGAGAGAAAATCAGTGGAGGAAAAAAAAAACTGTGACTTTATATATTATAGTTATATGACTATTATGTGGGAATTTTTAGTTTTTTTTATCTCACTTTGACTTTTTTTTATCCTAGTTTTGACTTTTTATCTCACAATTTTAACTTTTTATCTTAAAAGTATACATTTTTATCTGATATTTATAACTTTTTTAAAAAATATCTCATGACTTTTTATCTCAATTGTGACTTTTCTTCCTCCATTTTTCCTCCATTTCCTGCTCATATCCACAAAACTGAGTAACTGTGACTCGATCAAATACATTATCTACACAGTAACTCACTTTTAAAAGCTTTATTTTACATACTTTTAAAACAAAGTTGTACTTTTTTTACTTTTACTTAAGTAAAAGAGTTGAATCAGTACTTTTACTTTTACCAGAGTATTTTTTTTCACATAAATAGCTGTAAGTATTAAGTAGTAAGTACAGAATGTTAGTAACTTTGAACTAACTTTGAATTAAATTCAAACGTCCATTGTCTTTTGTGTTTCAGATTCTTCACTGTATTTTTCATTTCATTTCCATCACATACCAGACAACAGTTTAAGTTAAAGTACTGTATTATCATCTGGTCTCTGTGTTCAGTTCAATGCATTTCAATTCTGTTTAATGACTAAACATTGACAGGAAAGAGTTAAACACTTTTCAACAGCTTTAAATTAGAATTGGCGTATGTTGTTGTAAATGATCAAACATTTCTATAAAACAAAAATGTACTGTTTCTATTTTTTTGTTTGTTTTTGATAAAAGTATGTGTTGTCAAGTTTTGTTGTTAGATATTAAAAATGTAAATTATAGTAGATTTTTTTGAATCCATAAATAAAGAAGCTTTATTAAAATACATTTTAGAGCTTAATAAAATGTTGAAGCATAAATAGAAGTAAGAAAAAGAGAGATTTTAATCAGATATGTACAAAGCAACTTTCTATTTCTTTATTGTTATTCATTTATCAACTGGATTTTTTTATTTATTTCCACATTTCAGTAGCACAGTGCCAGTGCTGTAGATAGGCCTGAATTTATCTACTATTTTGAAACAGGAGTCAAAACTATCTGGTTTATCTGGTGCAGAACATATGATTCTGTGAGAGTTCATTTACAAAACAGTGACAGAGCAGAAGTTGTTTTTAGTGGAACATGCACACATGACGAAGTATAGCACTAAAAAAGTAACTAAGGACCAATGGAACAAAGTGGTACAGTGTGTCAGAACTTGACATTTTTAGGATGCGGCTACAAGTTTACTCTTCCATAGAGTAGGGGAAACTTTCAAAATATAATCTGAAGATAGTGGAAGACAAGACAATAATAAAAACCTGACATCGCTACCAAATGACTAAACTCTTCTGTGGCCTTTTGGAACCTATAACTTCATACTTGTGTTCCTTCCAATTTATCTTCGACACTGTAAACCCGAATAAGTTAGCAGAACTAAAAAAAATTTAAGGTAATTATTTGAAGTTGATGAAACTTTAAAAAAAGTACAAGTTTCCAGAACTTAAAATTTAGATGCTTATTAAAATATACTTCAATTAAAACGTTACTTACTTAACTTACTCTTCTACGGTTCTGTCAGTTCTACTGGGAGACTAAAGGAACAGGCCAAACTGAATGTGAATTTTGACATTTGCGCATCAAGATTACATACAAAGTCAATGGAGAGACTCGTTTCGAAGCAGATTTACCCAGGATGGCGCTTTGGAAGTGTTCTTGCACCTCGTAGGAGGAGTTCCTGCCGCAAATCCACGTAAAAGCTGGAATTGAAAAAATTGAACTTGAACACCATCCTATGAAGCCAATCAGAGTTGAGATGCTGCCAACGTCGTTATGGAATGATGAAACTGAGCCTGAAATACCGGTGAAAGTGGACTTCATCCAGAGTTCCTGGAGCTGTGACGCCCACTCAATGGCCTCGCCCCCGCATATTTGTCCAAGCTCTTGAATGTTCGCAGCTCGACCACAGTTTTGAGGTCCTCAAATCAGCTCTTGCTTGAAGTCCCGAGAGTCAAATACAAACACTGGGGTGATCGGGTTTTTTCAGTGGCCGGGCCCAGACTCTGGAATACACTGCCTCCCAATATGCGCACCATCACAGACTTTGGCCTGTTTAAATCCAGGCTCAAAACATATTTATTCAGACTGGCTTTTAATACTCAGTAGCCTTGTGATTTAAATGCACTTTAGTCGTATTTTTCTTATGAAGAGTTTTAATTTTGATTGTCTTGATTTCATTGTGAAGCACTTTGGTCACTTTGAGTGTTGTAAAGGGCTCTATAAATAAATGTTGATTGATTGATTGATTGATTGATTGATTGATTGATTGATTGATTGATTGAGGTGGTAGAATTCCCTGTGCTGCAGGCACTACTGCGGGATCACGTGAATCCAAAAGCGACTGTGTCTGGCCCTCAGACGTATGGGACGTCCAGAGCAGGTACAGAGCAGTAACCCAAGTGATCTGAGCCATAGTTGAGGACAGACTGAAAAGGAGGGACAGATTTTGTTTATCTGTGTTTATCCAGCATCCAGACTCGGGCGTTGTGTGTTCAGAGTGGCCACGAATTATCGAGGGTCCAAATTCGAGTGTTTAGGTTTCGCATTAGAAGCATGCACATGAAAATCCGTGTTTGGTTTGGCCACAGCATAAGTCAGGGTTCAGTGTCTTTGCCCAAGGACACTTGGACATGTGGACAGACAGAACTGGGACATGAATCTCTGACCCTTCAGTCATTGGACGACCCACTCTATCAACTGAACCACAGCCGCATCTGAATAAAATTACTATGTTTTATGATTGTAATTTGTTTGGTGTGATAGATATTGGTGGTTATTGGTAGTGTTCTGAAATTATATTTCATTATATACTACATCAGTTAAGTTTATTTTTTTCAACCATCCTCATTTGAAACAATAGAAACTAGAAAAGAACTCTGACAGCGCAGACTTCCACCAAGGTAGACCCCCCCCCCCCCCCCTCACACACACACACACACACACACACACACACACCAGATCACCACCAAAATCTAATCATTTCCAGATCTCCTCATTACCAAACTACCCTGTAAATACCATCAAAATCCGTCCATAACGTTTTGAGTTATCTTGCTAACTAACAGACAAACAAACTGACCAAAACATAACCTAATTGGCAGAGGTAATAACAATACAATATCATTCTCAGCATTTAATTATTTAATTCCACTAAGTTGTACCTCATCTATGTTTAGCTCATCCGGACAAAGTCACGATTAGCTTTTGCTATCGTGCTTCGTCCGTCGTCCACATTTCACTAAAATCACTTCTCCTCCCTCAATTCTCAACAGATTTAAATTTTGGTTGATTCATTAGATAGATATAATCAATAGGCAGAAAAGTTATCATTTTGTTTGTCGAAATTTTAAATTGCAAACAACTTGTTTACAACTTTGTTTATTTTTCCAGTCTGTCACTAAACTCACTTCTACTCCCTCAGATTTCAATTCTGATTGATTCATTAAACAGTAATTGCCCCAATATTAGTTTCCACCAACAACCTCCTGTGTAGCATTTAACATCTTTAAACACAGTAATATGTCATTACCCAGTTACCTACTGTTGTTAAGACAGATGTTTCCCCAGAAGAGCTTTGGGGGCTTCCTATACCATTTACACTGTTTTAGCTTGAAACACATGTAACTCTTGTAGGTTTTATATCTTTCTAACCTCAGTACTTTAAGGAACCATTTCTCCTGGGGTTTTGTTCCACAATAAACAGTAACTGAAATATTCAGTTTTGCAGGGGCGTCACAGTCATTTAAAATGTGGGGGTGTTCTAGGTTGTGGCACATGAGCAAAATATTCTGAATCTATCATCGGAAATTTTTACGAACAATTATCCATTAATGGTTAAATTTTTATATTAAAAAAAAAGTAACATATGGCCCAAAAAAACTAACAAAAATGTGTTTTTCCACAATTAAACATTTATTCCATTCATAAGTAAAAATTCTGAGATAAAAAATCTAAATGATTAGATAAAAAAATACAAATTATGAGATGAATTTGGATTTAAGAAATCAGACACTTATTTTACAGACACTGTTCCTCTTTTTTCTTACAAAAATGTTTTGTCCATGTCAGCGTAGATGACTAAAAATATGTTCCTCAGGGGGAACATCACTGAAAAAAGTTCTAGAACCACTGTCTTAGGGTAAATGTCACAGAACAAGACATAGTTTAGTTAACTTAGTTTAACAATGGTAACATTTGTCATTACTTACTGGTTGATGACTGTTTGTTAACAGCACAAAGAATAGCTGTTTACATTACCAGCAAGCTGAGGTGCGCTTCATTTACATATGCTGTTGTGCCGCCCGGGCGGGTAAACAGTTTAAACCATAGATATTGTAACAGCCCCGAAATGTTATTACGTCCATTTCCTGGATCCACTAACGATACAATATATAAACTCAGGAAAAAGATGGGGGGTATGAAATCATCTGGTTGGAGAAGTGGGTTAGGGTTAGGGTCCGACACCCATGCAGTTTTGTACGTGACTATATTTGTGTTAGAAGTTCTGTTGACATCTGCCTCCAGCTTAAATAATGTACGCTGTTGCTGTGCTGTAGTGACTGTGGATTATTCAAATGTACTTCATCAGCTGATAGTTTACATTATAACTTGGAAAACTTAAACGTTTCCTTCCCATAGGAGACCATCACAGTGACTCATTACTCCCTCTAGTGGTCACATTAATCTGTCAGACAGTTAATAACGATTCAGTTCACATTCCTACAATCATTTGTATCATCTCAAACCTCTTTATACTAAACACTTCACATTCAGATTTGCTTTATTATCATTGCAACAAGTACAATGAGAGGGTAAGGTGCAGGCCTTTCAGTGAAAGAGATAGAAAATATGTATATAAAGTATAAGAAAAAAAATGTATCAATCCAGAAAATTTGTATTAAAACACAAAAACACAATATACAGATATAAAATATGAAAAATATAAAAACAAACTCTATTCTACTCAACTCTTTACATGAACTTTAAGAAATTTGAATTATCCGTCTTACTCCGATTAAAGTCGGGAGTTTTAAAAGTACCACATAGACACCTTAACTGAAGTGGAATCAAAGTGGGAGTAACTAAGTCAGATTGTAATTGTAATTTCTCTGTGCATGTAAACGCCACCCAACGTTAGCTTGTTTATGACTGGCCCAGGACACGCCTCCTTCAGGAAGTGACTAGAATAGCATAAAATAGAGAATAGAGAAAACTTTATTTATCCCCGAAGGGCAATTTGATAAAACATACACATGCATGGGTGTGTAATAATAAATACATAAATACATAAAACAGAAACATTAAACACCAGAGACACAGCATGACAACATGTACGTTACTGTAATAAATCAGAGTTTAACAGTAGGTACAAAATAGACATGGTTATGGTCCATATCTTATCTTGCGGTGTCCTCCTTCTACTATGTCTGCTTTTTTCTTTAGCTATTATTCTTCTCCTAAGGCACCAATTAGAAGAATGTTAACGCGAAAGGGCATGTAACACCACCTAGTGTCTGGGAGCGAAACAGTAATTTACATTTTTCTTACTGACATGTAAACATTCTAGGAAACATCATTTAAATCCTTAGTAAGAGTAAGGCAATAATTTGAATTTCTAAGTGCATGTATATGTACTCAGTGATAGTTTTAGGCAATTTATTCATATTTTAAAGTACAAATACTGGAAATTATGTATAGCCTATTTAAACCTGCTTTAATATGCATATCCTGTTGTAATGTATTCCTGCAAAAATGACAAAAATGTCACAAAAAAAATGCCCTGTCTGCCTGTAGGGAAAGATAACACAAGGCTGTTGGAGTTACAAAAAGTGACACATACACAGTACAGTACATACAGAGAAAAGGGTTTGAATCAATTCTACATAGCCTTGTTAATACACTAAGGACAGCATAAACAGACGAGGTGAAAAAGCTAGAACGAGAAGATGTGTTTCAATTTAACCTTCTGTGATAGATTCCATTTTTCGTAGTGTTTTTTAGTATTCACACTGAAGTGAAGGGATTATCAGCAACAGAGGTAGAAGCTTGGAAAACATCCTGTCTTCCTTCTCCATCATGTTATTCAGATGCTGCCTTTGTGTTGTCTCTGTCTGTATGGAGAAGCTGTAATTGAGTTCAGCTGTCGACTGCCTGGCCGCCAGATGACATGACACCTTCAGTAAATAGACATTTTCTAAGATGTCAGTCTTATTTACAAATTCAAGAAACCAATCTGAGTTTAGTTTTTCTTTTTTTCTTTTTTCCCCCTCAGGCACAAATATGTTATTTTATTTTATTTTTTTATTTTTTTTTTTACACACTTTCTGTGATTGCTGGGACATAAACAGGCCTAAATCCAGCTGAATATGAACACATACTGATGGAGACACATGTTCTGGTGCTACTTTAACCCTTTGATGCATGAATTATGTTTTTGTTCCTTTTTAGGCATGAAAAGAAAACGTGATTGAAATTTTTTTAATTAACCTTTTTTTTTTAATGGAGTTACAAAAATTCCCACTCACCTGGACAATATGTGTTTAAGCTTTGAACTAAAGAAAGGTGGATTTAAAATGCAATATCAGAACATTATGAAATAAAACATTTTTAATGCACTTTTTGTTTAAGAAGAGACACTTAACCCTTTAAACTTCCACTACTTTTAATAAAGTAGATTGACTATTGTTCTTGAACCATTTTTATAACATGCAATTGGTGTTTGATTATATTATAAATAAAATATTAAGATGAAAACTGGGATACTGGAGGCAGATCCTGTTAAATGATGCAATATATAAAACATTTATGGATATTTATTGATATTTTGATGCATTTTGGATGACATTTTGGACAATTTTTTGGTGTGTTTTGAATGTTTTTGTTGGACCATGACTGCATTTTGTTGTTATATGGTTCTTCTGTGGATAATTATGATATAAAGGTTCAGATCAGCTGTTTGACATTTGTATTTTCAACAAATCAGTGATTGTACCGGTTGTGGATATTTTATCTGAAAATGGCTTTTATCTTCCGAATGTCTGTTGTCAAACTACATTAGGTCATGTGACATTTGGGACATTTTTGATTGACTACTTCTGGCCTATACAGTATGTGGACCTTTGGAAGTTTAAAATGTTAATTACAGTCTAATTACAATTGTTTTTCAGGTAAACATGTTAGTGCAGATCAGGTATTAAGAACAGACCAGTTACAGTAATTATAGGAACTGACTGATATGGAACTAAAAACAAAAATATATGAATATATAAGAGGATTATAGAATAACTGTCCACTAGAGTGAGCAGTATGTGTCAAAGGGTTAAATATCTGTATATGCATTGATTAAATCACTCAGTTATTTTCTTCTGTGTGAAGCAGATTCTTGTACCAAATGTCTACAGTGTCATTGACTCGTACCTTTTGACAAATTTTTTTTGTCACTTGTGTGACGGGGGATACAAGGCCTTCAGGCCAACAGCAGGCGATCTTTTTTTTATTATTATTTATTTATTTTTTAATAGATTTCCTTTTGTGTTCTGTCTAGTCTGACCTTTCCCCTTGTGTCCCCAAGTGTGTGCTGATTGTTCCTGATGTGTGTCACCTGTGTCTTTCTGCCCTTATGTGTGTATATATAATAGGTCAGGGGTCTCAAACATGCAGCCCAGGGGCTAAATGCAGCCTTCCAAAGGTTCCAATGCGGCCCCTGGGATGAATTTGCAAATGTCAATAATTCCACAGACAAGGCTGTTGATCTGATTTTAGTTCAGGTTCCACAAACAGACTAATATTATCGAGAGTCCAAAAACATAAAGACCTACAAAAAATAATAAATCCATATTTTGTTCTCGGTTTGATGTGAAAATTATTTTACATTATGCTGATAATGACAACTTCAAATTTGTATCTTTGTTTTAGTTTAAAAAAAATAATAATATGAAAATATGGAAATATTTACATTTACAAACTCTAATGTAACAATAAAATGTGAAAAACCTGTAAGTAAGTATGAACAACATGATATGTCGAATGAAAATTCGGTACAATTTTAATAATGCTTTGCTTCGTCTTTTGAAAATTATATGTTGAAGCAAAAACATTGTTAAAATTGTATTGATTTTTCCTAGGAAATTTGAGCTTTTTCTGGTTATTTCCATCTTTTTTGTTATTATAGTTTGTAAAAAATTAAATAAAATAATCTATCTATCTATCTATCTATCTATCTATCTATCTATCTATCTATCTATCTATCTATCTATCTATCTATCTATCTATCTATCTATCTATCTATCTATCTATATACTGTATATAATTTAATGGGGGTGTTTTGCATTAAATCAAAGTCAAAAGTTTGGACTTATTATTTATATGCTATTCTATTATTTTACTGTAAATCAAATCAGGCTGAATGTGGCCTCAGTTTGAGACCCCTATAGTCAGTGTTTTTTCTTGTCCATTCTAGTTCGTCCTGTCTTACAGTAAACCAAGCCGGTCATCGTCTTGTTAAGAAGAGTTTTTTTGATACTTTGTCTATTAACAGTTTTATCCTCCAGGAGAGTGAATTTAATTTTACTACTTTGTCATATTAGGATGTTCCCTTTTTTATAGTGATTTTTAGTCGATACTTTTGATACTTATTAAAATCCTCTGTATGAGAATTTTCTCTTGTACTTTCATATTAAACTTTGATTTATTCTTTTGCAGTTGTACTTTTGGGTTCAAAACCTTGTTGAGTCCTGACTATAACTCTGTCACAGGTTATCACCACAACGCCCTCTTTCACCACCTCTTCTCTTTAAATCTCTTCAAACTGAGCATAAAACATAATGCTTTAACTCTACATGTACCACATCACAGATTAAATGCCAGGGAGTGTTCAAAAGAGAAAGTCAAGGTGAACTGTAGGGCATGCATCTGAAATTACCCCTGGATGATAAAGTGATGGAGGAGCTATCAGACTCAAGAAAGCTGAGGAAGGTAACACAACTCCTTGATGACCAAAACATTTTTGGGACACCCTGTCTGTTCCAGTATTCAGTTTGATATCAGGATGTCCTAGTTCCCCAATACCCTGGTGTGAACCTTATTGTCTCAGGCAACATCTGAGCCGGCATGACTCTCCTCATTTATTGTAATGCTCAGTTCAGTTTGGACATTTATTGTCCCACAGAGGGGACATTTGGTTTACATCAGAGGTTAAAACACAATAACAGAGCATTTTGTAAAGGCTTGTTTCTCCAGGTTGAAGAGGCTGCTGTATCTGCACCAATGTGGTATTTTGACCCTAAGTATGTGACGGACAGGTCACTGAGACACCAGGGAACAGTGTTCACTGGTGGAAAATGGACATAAGGGGCAGTTGGAAGAGCAGGTCGTCCACTAACCAAAGAGTTGGTGGTTCGATTCCCGCTCTGTCCTAGTCAGTCTTCACCCTCCTTGCCTCCAGTGTCACTCACAATGGTGTATGAATGAGTATGAATGTTCGGTGGTGGTCAGAGGGGCTGTAGGCGTGAAATGGCAGCCACGCTTCTGTCAGTCTTCCCCAGGGCAACTGTGACCACATATGTAGTTTACCACCACCAGAGGGAGCATGTCAGAGTGAACGAATAATGGAACACTAATGTGAAGCGCTTTGGGTGCCTTGAAAAGTACTATAGAAATCTAATCCATTATTATGATATGTCTCTTTTAAGATTAAATATACTTTGCAACATGTGAAGTTTGTGTATGTGTATATGTGACCCACCACCACGAAACCAGGCATAAGTGTCTGGAAATCCAAACTGAGTTATCTGTGTAGCTTGGT
Organism: Siphamia tubifer; assembly: GCA_020466265.1. NCBI lineage: Eukaryota > Metazoa > Chordata > Actinopteri > Kurtiformes > Apogonidae > Siphamia > Siphamia tubifer. The sequence continues at coordinate 37,180,933 of CM035799.1, read as the reverse complement.
AGAGTGGAAACTAAGGTTTAAGATGGTGAAAAAATTATGTTTCTATTACAAGTAGAACCAAAGTTATGGTAATTTTAATATCCACATTTGGACATATTTTGCAATTTGCATTTTTTTAGATATTGTCCGTCAAAGTTTTGGACTGTTTTGGGGTAGGAAGTCCTTAGCAACGCATAATAATTTGTATCCGATTGACACAAATTTTTCACAGATGTTAAAGGACACTCTGATGGACATGTCACAGAAGTTTTATATATTATAATAATAGGAAAGAAGTGCGACGTATTACAATCATTTGGCTTACACCATTGGACAGAACATTAAATATAAGCTTTTACCTCGTACCAAACACTTGGGTGTTTACCCACGGAACGGAGATCGTTTTGTTTGGCGAAAAGAGGTGGAAGTCGTCTTTGTCTTTGCTCAGCAATCCCTGAACTTTTGTCGCCGCTTAAATAATTGACTCAATAAACGCCTTTATTGATTGAATTTCAATGTAATGACCACAGGAACTGAAAATAGAGGCGTTAAGGTACCGTTTTTTGATAAAATGTAAACACACATAAAGAATCGCCTTCCAGCCTAAATTTGGCTGTAGCTCTGAACAGGTCAGCGTGACTTATGCCTGGTTTCGTGCTGAGCAGTCACATATGGCTGAAATGTTTGGCATTGGCTGGTCCAGTTTGTGGTCTGGTTTGGTTTGGGGGTTAGGGGGGTGTCGGTGTATCTCTGATGTGCACATCAGTTGAAGGAATTAACTTTATTACATTATTAACACTTTCCCAGTGTCATCCTCAAGTGTTGTCAAAGGTTCCAAAGCATTAGTAACATACATGTGTACGGCAGCTATGGAGTTGACGTGAAGGACGAGACATTTTCACAGTCATTTCAGTCTTTGTACAGCTGAATGTAAGCATCGAAAAGGGACGTACATCACATTTTTAGGCTTTGTACTTGGTACCCGGAACTGAAGTGTTGTTTGGGTTACACATTATAATGAAGTCACAGCCTGAAAACATGGAGAAAGTGACTATTGAATTACAGTGAAATTTTTAACCAGCCCATTAAAAGGAGAAAGAGTTTAATTACAAGCAAACACAAATGAAAAGAGTCTTGACTGTAATTGATTTTGATGCCTGTTGTAAAAAAAAAAGCAAATGTGTCTGTAATTAAAGTGCAGTGGAAAGAAAGCTGTTTTATTTTTAATGTTGCATGGACTCTTACTGTTTTCCAAAGGTACATAAAACATCCATCATTTGAATAGTCTCTTGGCATACACTTCCCCGATAAGAATTAAAGTCCAATTTTTTTTTCACTATTCAGTTCTCATTTTCATTGGATGTGAGTTTTGCTTATGAAGAGTGACTTGGCTCCATCAGCTGGGAACCTCCAGTGGTGGCTTTGTCTGCATCTGTCACCAGAGGAAGAGGGTTTCAGGGAGCAGGGAGGTCATCACTGTTCAGGCATCCTATTACTAAACTGCACTGGACTGAAGCCTGGGAACTGGACTGACACTGACCGTTCTCATCAAGCAAATGGACCTGGGTACTCTGCACCTGAAATGAGAGCCCTGCCTTCAAGCATGATGGGTAGTATGTTTAGACAAAGAGTCAGAGAGAAACGTTTGTGCTCTTTTGTGAACAATGATATTATACTTCTTACTCGAGGTCACATTAACTGAAAATTTTTTTTTTTTGAGATGACGGAAAATTCTGAAGGCCATCCGTCATATTGACAGATTAAAATACTACCCGAGAATACCCTACCACACTACTGCAGCCCACTCTGCACCTTTGTCTTTTAACTTGTTTTTAAATCCAAATTGTTTTTTAACTGTTTTTAGACTGTTTTGTGTTTGTTTGTTGCACTTCAGCTCACTTTTACCCATAACATATTTATTTATTTATGTATATCTATCTATCTATCTATCTATCTATCTATCTATCTATCTATCTATCTATCTATCTATCTATCTATCTATCTATCTATCTATCTATCTATCTATCTATCTATCTATCTATCTATCTATCTATCTATCTATCTATCTATCTATCTATCTATCTATCTATCTATCTATCTATCTATCTATCCATCTATCTATCTATCTATCTATATATATATATATATATATATATATATATATATATATATATATATCTATCTATCTATCTATCTATCTATCTATCTATCTATCTATCTATCTATCTATCTATCTATCTATCTATCTATCTATCTATCTATCTATCTATCTATCTATCTATATATATATATATCTATATATATATATATATATATATATATATATATATATATATATATATATATATATATATATATATATATATATATATCTATATATATATATATATATATATATATATATATATATATATATATATATATATATATATACTGTATATAATTTAATGGGGGTGTTTTGCATTAAATCAAAGTCAAAAGTTTGGAGTTATTATTTATATGCTATTCTATTATTTTACTGTAAATCAAATCAGGCTGAATGTGGCCTCAGTTTAGTCTATCTATAGTATCTATCCACTATTAAATGTGATTAAGGTATATTTCAGAATGTGTACTTTGTTAGTAGTTGGTGTAAGTCTTGTTAATAAAGGTTGTACAAAATCACATAATGGAAATAATGTCATATTTCTTGTGAAATTTTAATTATTATTTTACAAAAACATCATGGGCCACTGATGGCCTTCACTAGCGGTCCTACCACCAAATCAAATGTCAAATTAAATGACATAGAAGGAAATATAAAGTGAGACTGATATAATACACAACAGTTGATTAATGACCCAAAACATTTCAAGTAAAATTTGCATTGATATCCTGGTCTTGTCAATGTATTCTTGAATTTAATTTAAAAGAATATAAGATATGTCAAGATATTTAGCAGATAATATTAGCATAATACAGTATTTATATAGGACACGTTGTATTTTATCTATTTTAAGACAAGTTCTGTGATGATACAGAAAAAGTTATAGATAGTTAACTATCTCTTTCTTCCTGGAGCTTTTATTCTAACACTTTTTTAATAGTTTTTTGTTATTAGAAACAATCAAACCATTTTTTAAAATTTAGTTTATCTGTTTTGACACTGAAAAAAAAAAACACCTTGGAATTCAATTTTACTTTTTCTATTTTAACCTCCTTTGACCCAGCAATGCAATGTTTTACTTTTTAAAGGACAAGAGTTTTACACCTTTACTTGTGTAATAAAAACAGGAAAAAAGTTTACTGCAAAAGACATTGCATAAATAAATTAATAAATACGTTAAAAAAAAGTTTCCAGTATTCAAATATATCTATATGAAAGTTTCACATAGAACCTACTGACAGGATCACTGCTCACCTACAGCAACACTGTTCACTATTACACTGATTACAACACCACACAGTCCTGGTCCAGTTTGAGTATCCTTTCCACTTTCATGCCAGTGGTCACCCTAATTGTCAACTCTTTTATTGATTTTGAGCTGAAATCAGATGCTACTTTGTTGGTGCTAAATGTCAAAGCAATGGAGTTTGATTAGTTATTTTCAAAAGTCCATTAAATGTGATGAACTGAAAAAAGATGCAGTGGAGGATGACATTATCATCCAGCAGGAACCACAGTTACTGCATCATTAAGCTGTTTTTCAACAAATATTAAATATGATGTATTAAAAATGGAATTAGAAATGACAGAATTTTTTACTACCCCTGTCCTTCAAAATGACATGGTGCAATCTTTGGTTCTCACTGAGGTAAAAAAGAAAAAAAAAAAAAAAAGAAAAAAAAAGTGGTACAACACAAGTGAGTACTTCAACAAACCTCATCTTTAATGACACCACATTCACATATTATTCCAGTGTAGTGGTAGGTAATGGTATTCATTACAGTGTTGTATTGCTCATTAGCTCATTCTAAGATTTTCTCGATGCCTGCATTTGCACATAAAAAATAGTTTTCTGAAAGATTAATAAATGTTTTATGTTTCCAATGAATGCAGTGACAGCATCTTTGCAAAATACCTGGTTTTGGTATTTAAAAGGAATAAAAGAAATATCAGTCTGACAGGTTCAGTCCAAGGCTAAAACTCTACAACACTGCACTTCTTCTTGCTTCTCTTGTCACTTAAATGTCAAAATGTGATGTTTTGTGCAATGACTGCTAGATTTTGCCTGGCAACAAAACATAACTCTTCTCATACAAACATCCAGGTTAGAAAGAGCTGAACACAGATCTACATAAAACTCACTGTTTGACACGATCATGCTGAGAGACCTACACAAATCTTGGAAGTTGCTTTGTTATGCTGTCATTATAATAACCCATTTACTAATGAGTTGAGGCTGTTAAAAGAAAATGTTACTATAAAGTGTAAAACACAACATAACAAACCTTTATTTAATATGCCAAATTAAGCTTTTTGTTTGTTTTTCGAAAGATACTGATTGATGTGAAGCTTCGTGTAGTATTTATTTATCACAGCAAATATAATACAGGATCTGTATTTGGCTACTGTAGGGGATTCCCATTTGTTGTCACGTCATAGAGTGCCTCCATTTTGACGGTGCTAATGCTAACTACTGAACCGCCAGTAACATTAGTCTCCAGAAACAGCAAGAAACCAACGATATATGAGCGTTGTTGTACAATGAGATGCAATCAAAAACTTATCCTTATATCATATCCCAAAAAGAAACAACACGGAGAAACAAGTGGTTGTCGGTAATTAACAGGCAAAACGCTGATGGCAGTGTTTGGCGTCCTTGAACGCACCACATGTGGCTTTGCAGTCTTCATTTTGGATTAGGTAAATTGCACTCCTGAAAGTTCCCTGCAAATATAGTTTGGCGTTGGAGTGAAATTTATAAATGTTCTGTTATCGAAAGAAATCCACCACGTTTGTGTGTACAAGCAAACATTAGCATTAGCCTGATCCAATTTAGTCAGTCATGAAAGGAACCCTGGAACTGCTGTGAAAGCTGCAGCAGTGAGTGACGTACGCTCACTGGAAAACAAACCTGACTATCTGATGACCAATATGACTGCTGCATCCTCATTTTCACTGAGTCTCAGACACCGCCATTAGCTTGGACCCATGCTCTCACAGGTAAAACTGGGGGGGGGGGGGGGGTCTATACTAACAACAGCTGGTGTTAGCCTGGATGGGCTAAAATCTAAATCCACATTGTGACATAATCCCTGAGGTAAGGTGTCAGTGCACCTAGGTAAGTTTTTGGGGAAGAATATCTACTGTGTATGAACAACATAATTTCTCTCTTGTTTTTATTTAAACTCACAAAGTTGAATGAAAGCCAGGATTTATAAAGTCAGTGAGTTGTTAGATTGGGATGTTTTGTGCCAAAAGAAAATAGATCTGACAATCATCTGCATAAAAATTACATAAAACACTGTGTTTCCTAAAAACAGAACTAAGGGACAGAAGATAAAAAGCAAATAAAAGAGGGCAAAGGATTGACCCCTGGGGGACCCCGTGTGGAAGAGGAGCTGTTTTTAACAAAAAAAAAGGTCAATTTTCACACAAAAGCTCCTATCATTCAAGGGAATCATATGCAACTTTAATGTACGTCAGACTGATCTCATTTGCTTGAGATAAAAATTTACTTTATGTGATTGTTAATATCTTCAGTGTTATTTTTACATTTCATAAATTCTTCCCATGTGAGCTCGTTAGCAGGACAGTCCATTTGTTTGACACCCCTGGTTTGTTAAAGTCATGAAACACCTAAACACAGCATCAGGTAATTAGCAGGCTGTATCTATACCAATTAATGTTACTATTATCAAATACAGATAAGTTGCATTAGTTATTAAATTAAATAACAGTTAACCTCATGACAAATTCCTCTGATGGTTTTGTTTTTGTGACTCTTTAATACAAGTACCATCGAGCCAACTGTCAGAGAGAAAATATCTGACTTGTCTGACAGAAAAATGTTCCAAGATCAAGCTCGTGAAGGCAAAAACAACCTCACCTGTCAATCACAGCAGCAGCTCCCTCAATAATACATAAGTTCTAGGCTTGAAATGTCACCAAAAGTATAAACTAAAAAATAAAAATATCAAAATTCAGCACTGTACAGATGTAACAAAGGGGAACATAAGCTATAGAAACCAAAAGCATTTTTAGTATCAGGCTGCGACCATGTTTATTTCTGCTGTATATTTATTGACATCCCCCTCGTGGACATTTATTGTTATGTTTTTCTGAGTCTTATGTGGTTTCTGTCATTGTTAGTGTCTGGGCTTTTATTTTGTTATATGGGTTCTTGTCAGTCATTCTGACTTTACTTCCTGTCACCTGTGTTGTCCTGCCCCTCGTTAATTTTCCCTCATGTGGAACACCTGTCAGCCCAGTATATAGTCCCTCATGTGTCGTCACATGGTGCGAATACGTCTGCTATCTACATGCAACATATGAGCGGTTTTGCTTTGCTGGTTTGACTCTGTTTTTCTGATACTTGGTTATTGTTTTCCCCTTGTCTGTCTGTGTTTTATGTGTGACCTTTGACCTGGATTCTGGACCTGGACTCTTAGAATTAACGCTCTCTTGACTCTCTGGGCATACGGTAACTGTGTTGTGGATTATGATTCTGTTTATTCTGATAACCTGGTTCTGATCATTGACTGTCTGACCCTGATTTTTGTCCCAGTGGCTGTTTTATTTGGGGCCATTATCCCCAGATGGAGGTCCTGGAGAAAACAAGTGTTTTCATTATGAATACTACTATCAATAAATCCTCTTAAACTTCATCCTGGGTCTGTGAGTCTGCATTTGGGTTCCATCACATTCCTGTATCGTGACAAGTCTAAGATGCCTGAGGAGCACTAACGCTGGGGGAAGTCCAGACACTGGGTACTTTCACTGGGTACTCTATACAATTTGTATCTGTACTTACAACTTCCAATATATAGTTTCTGTTCATCTGGTTTCCTTTTCAGATGGAACTGCCTGAGACCCAATTACAACGGCATCTGTGCCCTGTCCTGACCTATGAACTATGACCTCCCACACACACACACACACACACACACAGGCTGGCCCCACATCTGCAGATGTCGTTTCATCTATAGTCTGTCCATCTGTGGGAGTGGATCTGTCCTTCACTGTGCTTGTCCTCAGGTTTCTCTTTTCCCACTGGGTTCTTAGAGTTTTTCAATGCTGAGAAGGAGGGTGATAATGTAATAAAAGCTCATAATCAAGCAATGCCTTAATAAATTATAATAATAATTATTATTATAATAACCTTTAGTTATATAGCACATTTCATACAAAAACTGTCGGCCAAAGTGCTTCACATTGATTAAAAATATGAATACAATTGAGTTTTCCCATCCTACTCATCAGCATTTCTCTTTTTGCTTTAAGGCCGACAAGTAGAATTTCTGTTTTATCATCATTTAATTTCAGAAAATTTCTGCTCATCTATTGATTTATTGCCATAAGGCAGTTTATAATGGAATGGATGGCTGTTATAGGATTGCTTCAAAAGCATTACTTAAAAATAGTTAAACCTTGCAGCAATGGCTGAGGTAAAAAAAAAATGATGATAATGCAACTTTTCTTACAGTATACGCCATTGTTACATTATGAGTTTTTATTACATTGAGTTACTATATAGCCAGAGGTGCAAAGTAACTAAGTAAAAGTACTTTATTACTGTACTTAAGTAGATTTTTTTAGGTATCTGTACTTTACTTGAGCATTTATTTTTCTGGCAACTTTTTACATTTACTCCCTACATTTTTGTACAAATATCTGTACTTTATACTCTTTACATTCTCAGAATAGACTCATTACTTTTACAAACTAAATAGATGTGATAGTATGGAAAAATAAGTCACTGTGACTTTATATACAAAAGTTATATGACTATTATCTCACAATTTTGACTTTTCCCCTTAAAATTATGCATTTTTATCTCACATTTATAACTTTTTTTGCAAATCTTGATTTTTGAGCTCTATTGTGACTTTTCTTCTTCTTCAATTGTGACTTTTCCTAAATTTCCTGCCCATATCCACAAAACTGAGTAACTGTGACTTGATCAATCACATTATCTACACAGTAACTCACTTTTAAAGGCTTTATTTTAGATACTTTTGAAACTGTTTCTAAAGTATTATTGCATTTGTGACAAAAAAGCAGTTTTACTTTTTACTTTTGTACTTTATTACAATTGAGAAGTTGTACTTTTTTACTTTTACTTAAGTAGAAGAGTTGAATCAGTACTCCTACTTTTACCAGAGTATTTTTTCACACAAGTAGCTGTACTTCTACTTAAGTACAGAATGTGAGTACTTTAAACACCTCTGTATATAGATGAGCTAATAATGTAATAAGTTATTACATTATGATTTGATTACTACATTTAAAACTTTTATTACATTGTTAGCCATCATCACATTATGAGTTGCTATATAGCTGCGCTAATAACATAATAAGTTATTACACTGTGGTGGAAAATTCAAGGTTACTTTATTAGTACCCAAAGGTAGATTTGTTCTGCAGTTGGGAAGGAAATGTCATCTCTCACATAAACGGGACATTAAAAACAAACAAACAAACATTGCATGATGGAACATTTTCTAAAAGGCAATATATAAATAAAAAGAAATAAAAAACAGGTCTTGGTAATAAAATGTCTTGTGCTTTGTTTAAAAGAGACAGGACAACAGCAGGGACAAAGCTGTTCCTATGGCGATTGGTCCTAATTCTTGGGACTGTAAATCTGTGCCCATATGGCAACAGCTGGAACTGTTAAAGCTAAAGGATGGGAAACATTATTTACTATGGAGCAGTCGAGCCGCTGTAGCTGTTCAGTGTACAGCGACTCCAAGCACAGCTGAGTTTCCCCAATCACTATCTGGTTCAGTGTATTCCTTTCTTTCATGGGAAGGTTATCGAACCATGACACAAAGCAAAAAGTCTGACTCAATAAACGCATGATAAAAGAGTAACATGACAGACCAACTTCCTCAAACAGAACAGCTGCTGGTGTCCTTTCCTGTTCACAGCTTTGAAATTCCCTTTAAAATTTAAAGTGAAGTCAATAACTGTTCCGAGAAATTACAGTATGTATTGTTTTGACTGTCATATCATGCACTATTAACTCTTAAACTGTGTTTTAATTTACTATGTATTTCCTAAGCTTTGTTCTCAGTGGTGGGACGTGCAGTTCAACATTAGTCCTTCAGTGACGCCCCATATATTTTAACTTCACCTCAGTGTAGACTAGTCAAGCAGCACTTTGTTTAAAACCATCAAGTATACATTCACAATTAAGATTAGGAAACTAATTACAGATATTGTCAAAAATAAAAAGGTGATTTAAAGATACTAAACAAAATGGCACCAAAATGACGCTGTGTGATCTTAAACAAGTCTGTCTAATTAATTGCACATAAGACACCAACCAGACAATAACAAAACAAACTATTCTTTGAAAATAAAGTTAAGAGATCATTTGCATTTTTGAGAATAGGATATACAACAACAAATAACTGAAAATGTTGCAATGACAAAAAGAAATTAAAAATAAAATACATTTACTCACCAACATAGTTCTCCACAGTATCTGCTTATTTGAAAATAAACTCAAACCTCCTTTCTTTTCTCTAAGGGCGTATTCACACTGCACTCAGAAAATCCGGACTTTCGGACTATCCAGGAAAGTTCGAACTCCCCCTTGGTCCGGACTAAAGACAGAGTCTTTGGTCCGAGCTGAGGAGGTAGTCTCGGTCCGGACCAAGGTTCGCTGGTGCACAGTGTGAAAGGTCTGTTTAGGAAAGTCCGGACTATCGGACCAATTACATCACAGTCACGTGCGCGGAATCTAGTCAACGTCCAAGCATGAGTCGCGGGAATACATGGGGAGACGAAGAAACCAGGTATTTCATTGAAATTTGGTCGGATGATACTATAAAGACTGAATTAGAATATACTCATAAAACTAGTAACTGGGTCCATTTCCTGCAACAGTGTAGTGCACTCATCTACTAACCAATCAGGGTTGAGTATAGAGAGACGCACGCTGTACACGCATTGACGACGTGACGTTCTAAAGTCCGTTGGTCCACTTGATTCAATACAGTGTGAATGAAGACTGTAAATAAAATCCGAATTATAAGTGCAGTGTGAAAAGGCAAAAAAAGGTTCTGGTCCAAACCTTGGTCCAGACTTTATTATGTGAATACGCCCTAAAACACTTCAGTGGCTGTTGTACAGTTTATCTGTGTGTTTCAGCTCCATCAGTCAGTTCCTTTTCTATGGACATGGAGACTAATGCTGAAAGATGTTTCTGTCCGCTAGTGTTTCTGCCATAAGTTTGAATACACTTTAACACTGAAAATGACTGTTGGACAGAACAGTCAAAACAGTAACAGACAAACAGACCAGTGTGTAAAGTTGTCCCAAACCCTCACTCAGATTTTTGCTCCGAAGAAAATTGGGTTAAAATACAGCTGGCTCATGAATTTCCGTGTTTAGTTCATTTAGATATTCTCCAGATTGCTGCATGTCAGGTCCTAGCAAGTGTTAATCCAATCACTGAACACGTACATGTCACGTTTAGCGTCAGACCTTCTAGCTTGCCTTGGTTTGCAGAATCGCGATCTGATTGGCTATTGTAACCTGACTGGTCTTGTTCACTTCCAGTGCAGGGGGGTCTGCTATGTCTGTTCTGAAGGTCTCAAACAAATGTAATTTACCCGACAACACAAGCTAGCTGAAATATAATTGGTTAAAAACTCTACCATAAAAAAACACCATTGGAAGCCACTCGACTAAGTGGAAATAATATGACGTAAAGTATACAGAGAATAGAGAATCATTTAGTTTACATATTTATGAAAATAAAATAACATACATTTACTTTTCTGAGTATGTTTAGGCCAGCACAGAAGGCCTTGCTGGCCCTGACGGACCACCACTGTTTGTTTTTATCCACTGTTTGCTCACGTGACATTTCTGTTTCTGCTTACATGAGCTTTTTTAACACCTAGCAGGAAACAGCAGGAGACCAAGATAAGATAATGGCATTTGGACCATTCTGTATCACTTTCCTGTCTCTCCATGTGACGTACAATCCTAACTGTTTAAGACCCTGTCTACACGGAAACGAGTTTGCATCAAGCCGACATACTTTCTTAATGGATTGGCCTTTCGTCAAAATGGGACCAGTTTCGCGGATACGCCAAAACAAAAATAATGGTATTGGGGAACTACAGAATTAACATTCAGGTACAGATGCAGATAGATGGGGTACAGATAGAGAGTTTATTAAAATAAATTCCTTCCATATTAGATGAAAAAATCACTTGGAAATGACACATCAATTATATCCAGACCAAACTATCCAGAAGCATCTCAGTATTAAATAAAGAAAAACAGGTTCTAAATCACAAATCACTCCATATCCTCTACTGTTCCATTATTTTACCAGATTTCAGTTACTGTGTTGAGATTTGGGGCAATAATTACACCAGTTCAACAGCTTCACTAACTATTCTGTTGTCGTCGTCATCCGTCCGGGTCGTGGGTGAAGTGTAATGGAATTATATTGTGTCTTAACACATGCATTATTTCATTTATTCTTTGTATTATTACTTTGTCTTTGTAAATCACATCAGTGCTTAACCCAGGACATGTTTAAGCAACAACCAGTTGGGGGTCTGGTTATGACACCTACCCAAATCCTTGTGTTTCCTATGATTGGCCAGTTGTATCTGTATAAGTACCTGTGTTTCTCTTTGTTGGACAGAGATCTCTCCACACACATGCTGCCATGTGTGTGTTCTGTCATATTTTTTCACATAAGTAGCTGTACTTCTACTTAAGTACAGAATGTGTGTACTTTTACCACCTCTATTTAGTGTTGATGTTTTTCTCTTGGTTTTTTTTTTTTTTTTTTTTTTTTCCTTCACTGCTGCGTTCACATATAAAGCTGCTCTGGTTTAATTAAACATTTATATGAAGTGATTGTCTGCTGTGCTTCGCCAGGGTTTGGCTGCAGCCCCCATAGCCCCCATAGCCCACAATAATCCTCAGTATTTTGTGCTGCAAGATAACAAGAGGGTGACAGGATTGAAAAGAGGAAAGGGAGTGGTGGGGGGTTTGGGTGGGGGGGTGATGAGTTGCTACTTTCCTCTCAAACAAACAAGACTGAAAGGTGAACGCTGTGATCCGTCCATCTGTCTCTCTCTCTACCTCATCCCTTCTCACTCTCTCTTTTCTTTCCTGCCTCTATCCCTCATTCAAAATCCCCACCCCCCCCCCCTCCTCCCCCAACCTCCCTCTTTTTTTTTCTCTCTCTCCCACCTTCTGTCTTTCTTCTTCATGTCTCTTCTTCTCACTAATGAGAGCCAGTGGGGTTTCTCAAAGGCCTAACAACCAAGCATGTTTGTCTCCTGTCCAGACACCAGGGGCCTACAGATTACCGCTCCCCCATCCTGTAAATAAATAGACAAATAAATACAAAGAAAAAAAAAAACCTCACAGGGCTGCCAGTTTCTTTTTCTCTCCAGGTCCATGCTGTACTGAAACCCAATGCGCACATGATGAAAAATGCATGAAGAGCACAGAAAAATTAAAAACCAACCACGTATACTATGATATCACGTTGCAGTAATTAGTGTAGTTTATTGTCAGATTTTTTTTTTTTTTTTTTTTTTTCCTTCTTCCCCAAGTAAAGCATAATTTTTTTTTATCAGGCTCTAATTTACAAGGGAGGTCCTTATCTTTATAATACAGTGGAAACAGGTCAGAGACAATTACCTGCATTCAAATTACACAGGCACAGTGCATTAATCTTAACAAGGTGCCATCATTTCTGACTGCCAGTTCTCACATAGTGAAACTACTACATAGATATGAAGTACTTATGTTTCATTTATAGACAAGACATTTTTACAAACAACATTTTAACCCTTTGATACATACTGGTCTTTTTTTATGATGCATCAAAACTATTTGTTCTGTAAAATATATAAAGTTAATGGTGCTGTGGTGGTGGGAGTCTGACTAAACTTTTTTTTAAGTTTTAGTTGTCTTTTGTTCCATGCACTTCTGGCTCTTCTTTTGTCCCTGTTGATAATAATAATAATAATAATAATAATAATAATAATAATAATAATAATAATAATAATAATAATAATAATAATAATAATAATAATAATAATAATAACAACAACAACAATAATAATAATAATAATAATAATAATAATAATAATAATAATAATAATAATAATAATAATAATAATAATAATAATAATAATAATAATAATAATAATAATAATAATAACGATAACGATAACAATAACAATAATAATGATAATAATAATAATAATAATAATAATAATAATAATAACAATAACAATAACAATAACAATAACAATAATAATAATAATAATAATAATAATAATAATAATAATAATGATAACGATAACGATAACGATAACAATAATAATAATAATAATAATAATAATAATAATAATAATAATAATAATAATAATAATAATAATAATAATAATAATAATAATAATAATAGTAATTCATCCCAGGGGCCGCATTAGAACCTTTGGCGGGCCGCATTTGGCCCCCTTACTGCATGTTTGAGACCCCTGCACTGCATGCTCTGGATGTGTAGGTGCTTGGAACAGTATTGAAGATCTATTTTGGACATTGTCAATAGAATTGTGGGAGAGGAAATCCAAGCCAATCCACAGCAGACACTTTTGGGAGCCTCATCAGTTTCACCAACCAATAATAGAGTCAATACATGCTTTATCCACAAGAGTCTAACAACCGACTGAATTAAATTATGTTCAATCCTGACTCTCATTTAACCCTTCTGTTGTGTTCGGGTCAAATCTGACCAATTTACAACACACTCATAAATATTGTGTTTTTCATCTGCATTCCTCAAGGCCTTATGTTATCCTCCACACTGTGAACTTGAACATATAACAGTGACGATCACTTCCTTCATTGAATTTGGAGTCTTTTAATCAACCTTGTTACATCTGTGGTGTTCACAGTCAAAAATGGCCACCATAGGAAATGAACAAAAACACTTGGGAAAAAACTTTAGCTGATAGTGGTAATAATAATAATAATAATAATAATAATAATAATAATAATAATAATAATAATAATAATAATAATAATAATAATAATAATAATAATAATAATAATAATAATAATAATAATAGGCATTTCAAGGCACCCAAAGTGCTTTACTCAGTGATCCATTATTCATTCACTCTCACATGCTCCCTCTGGTGGTGGTAAACCACATATGTAGCCACAGTTGCCCTGGGACAGACTGACAGAAGTGTGGCTGCCATTTTGCGCCTACGGTCCCTCTGACCACCACCGAACATTCATATGCATTCATACACCAGACATGGGGGGTGAAGTGTTTTGCCCAAGGACACAACAGACTGACTAGGACAGAGTGGAAATTGAACCATCAACCCTTCGGTTAATGGACGACCCACCCTACCAACTGAGCCATGGCCACCCCTAATATATGAAAGACGTAAGATGTAAATGTATTCAATATAAAATTCTACACAGGTTCTACTGGACCCCATGCAGACCTTTTAGAATAGGACCAATAAATAGTGGGAGGTGTTCCAGACATATACATCCAGGAGGAGAACTTTGGGCTGACCCAGGACACACTGGAGGGATTATATCTCGTGGCTGGCCTGGGAACACCTCAGGAGGTGCTGGCAGAAGTAGCTGAGGCGAGGGATGTCTGGGCTGCTGCCCCTGTAACCCAGATCCAGATAAAGCGGAAGACAACATGTACGAGAATATCTGCAGGAAGTGTAAAAAACAAACTGGCTCTTTTCTACATCTTATATGGGATTGTGCTTTGGTCAAAGTATTTAGGGGCTAAATAATACTTATACTAATATTTATACTTATACTTATACTAATACTTACATTTCTAGAGACATGGGTAGCAATAAATCTTCCATTATGTCCATGTTTATGTCTTCTTGGAGACAAAACAGCAAGACAACAGCTTACAAAACAGGTAGAGTCAGTGTTGTTGGTTGGGTTAACGTCAGCTGCTAGAATTCTAGTAAGACGCTGGAAGGTACCAGTGTAAGCGGTGGTGTCGGTGTGTCTTTTTTTTTTAAAATGAGACCCACATGTACATAGTTGGAGGCAGTGTCCTTTTATTATCGGCTCCTGACAGACAAAATAAGTTCCTCATGTCAGTGGACCCCTCAGAGTATGCCCCAACATCAGGGGTGTCAAACTGCGGTCCACGAGGGCCGGGGTCCTGCATGTTTTAGATGTTTCCCTCTTCCATTACACCTGGAGGCCATTGCATCATTATCAGTCTGATGAGGAGCTGATTATTAACTCTTTAAGTGTCAGTGATGATGCATTCTGAATGGATGATTTAGTTTAAATATTCAGAAAAATTCAACCATTTTTTTTTTGTTTTGTGAATGGACAAGGTGCCAAAAAGCAAGAGGTTTTTTTTTTTTTTTTTATTTTAAAAAAATTTAAAGGCAAAATTAAAATTGCTAGGACTAAATTTCAATAGTAGTTTTCTTCTTTGGTCATTTTTTTTCCAAAATTTTCCACATTATTTGTCATTTTGTAAATATTTATTAGTTATTTTTCTACATTTTGGGTTTTTATATTGTAGTATTTTTCTTTGATTTTCTGCCATTTGTGTCTAACTTTGCTCATGTTACCAATTATTTTGTTAGTTCTCAGGAGTTAAAGTGTTAAACTGAATCACATGGAAGAGAGAAATATCTAAAACATGCAGGACACCGGCCCTCGAGGACTGGAGTTTGACACCTGTGCCGTAGACAGACCTAATGGCACATAAATATGATTCACCAAACTTTGAAGTAGCCAATTCACCCAAAATAAAATTCATAGAGGCCAGGAACAGGAATTTTCCCCAACTGCACGGCCGCTTACTTCCTCCATAAAGATCCGGAACAATAGGGAAGAGGTAAAGGCGGGAAAATGTCAGATATAGTGGGTGGTGTCGCACGATAAAGTGCAACGCTAAGAGGTTCCACATCCTTACTCAGAGGCTCAACCTGTCACATATTAACTAAAAATAAATGAAAATACAAATAACAGATTTTAGTGTAATTAGAATCCCAACAATTGTCCTTGACATTCCCACATTGCTGCAAAATAATTTACCCTGTTCCACCAGAACAGCCTACATTCCAAAACTGGAAAGTTCTAATGAGTGACAGTGTATCATATGAGCTTATACTGACTAGATAAGAGGCAAAGGGCAGGTGGTATTATGCAAAAGGGATTTCTTTCAAGTGTACCTGACTTCTCATTAGTGACTTTATTATAAGACTGAAAGGAATTTATTTATTGATTTTCCTCTGAGGTTACTTGTTTTTCATACAGTCACGTCTGTTTGGTTTGAGGGGGTGATGTGTGTGAATGTCAACTGAATCGCCCCTGGATGAGTGTCAATTGTTTGTAAATTGTTAAATAAAATAAAAATAAAGTGTTTTAATTTTTTTTTAGGGGGGGTTGTAATACATTTTCCACATCAGCCCAGTATGGTATCAAGTGAATCAAACCAGTAAAATGTGATTTTAACAACATATAATTCATGGCAACTCCAAATTTTTTCTTTGTTTTAGTGTAAAAAGTAAAAAACCATAGAAATGTTGACATTTCAGGTTGATGTTATTCACATTTTTATGGAGACTTTGTAGATGTAAATGCTTTCATGTCATTTTACTTTATACATTATATATATATATATGTGTAGGTAGGTAGATAGGTTCAGTTCAATGCATTTCAATTCTGTTTAATGACTGAACATTGACAGGAAAGAGTTAAACACTTTTCAACAGCTTTAAATTACAATTGACGTATGTTGTTGTAAATGATCAAACATTTCTATAAAACAAAAATGTACCGTTTCTATTTTTTTGTTTTTGTTTTTGATAAAAGTACGTGTTGTCAAGTATTTTTTCAAACAAATAGCTGTACTTCTACTTAAGTACAGAATGTCAGTACTTTGAACACTTCTGTTTAGAAACCAAGACCCAAGTACCTGAACTTGAATACCAAAAGACTTAGTTTATTTATAGTGTTAAAGGTTATTCATCATTTTAACAGTGTTTCTCCTGTGCTTTTGGACAAACGGTGAATATAGTTAAACCTCAATGAGGATTTCCCTCTGTTGAATATATGATATGATTCATAGAATATTTATAGCATCTCCACTCACAACAGAAACACATTTCAAATGGTAAGGATGCCATCTAGTGATGAAACTTAACTTCACTTAAACAAATACAGACGTTCATGCTGTCACATTTTTACCCCACCTCTCAAAAGTGGAGAAGGGTATTGTTTTTGTGCCAGTTATTTTTGTCTGTCAACAACTTTATACAGAATTATTGGATCAGTTTCCATGAAATTTGCAGAAAAGGTGCAAGGTCAGTGGTTGGCAAACTTTAACACCGAAAGCAAATACTTCTTGATGTCTAAAATTACAAAAATAAAAATAAAAAACTTCAGCATTTATTAAAAAACACAACTGCCCTTTCATGCTTGGGGGTTCACTTCAGTCATAGTGCTTAGCTTAGTGCTTTGTTGACCCTTTTGAACAGGTGTCAAACTCCAGTCCTCGAGGGTCGGTGTCCTGCATGTTTTAGATATTTCCCTCTTCCATGTGATTCAGTTTAACCTTTTAACTCCTGAGAACTAACAAAATAATTGGTAACATGAGCAAAGTAAGACACAAATGGTAGAAAATAAAAGAAAAATACTACAATAAAAAAAAAATGTAGAAAAAATAAACAAAATGAGCAACAAAAACTAATAAATATTTACAAAATGACAAATAAAGTGGAAAGAAAACTACTATTGAAATTTGGTCCTAGCAATTTTAATTTTGCCTTTAAAAAATGTTTAAATAAAACAAAAAACACCTCTTGCTTTTTGGCACCTTGTCCATTCACAAAACTAAAAGGAAAATGGTTGAATTTTTCTGAATATTTAAACTAAATCATCCATTCAGAATGCATCAGCACTGACACTTAAAGAGTTAATAATCAGCTCCTCATCAGACTGATAATGATGTAATGGCCTCCAAGTGTAATGGAAGAGGGAAACATCTAAAACATGCAGGACACCGGCCCTCGTGGACCGCAGTTTTACACCCCTGGTCTATCTGATCTAAAATGAAGATATGGTTGTATATGTTGATTTTACTTTTACACTGGTTCAGTGTAAAGCAAAGACACTCCTGCTTAACCTATGCCTATATATATATATATATATATATATATATATATATATATATATATATATATATATATATATATATATATATATATATATATATATATATATATATATATATATATATATATATATATATATATATATATTTATTTTTATTTTTTATTTTTTATTTTTTTTCTCCACACTCAGGTCCAGGTTCATCACATTTTTTTTTCTTCAATTTCTCTATACTTGACCTTGTTGGAGATGAAAGTTGTCACAAATAGACAGCGTTTTGAAACCAGCTTCTGTCAGCATGACATTTATTTTGAGTGACAAAATACAATATATTTATTTTATTAATATTTCTAGATCACAATAATCTTCCAATTTAGAACTAAAATAATGTACAACTAATACAAATAATACACTTCAATTAAATACTTTTTTTTTAGTAACTTATTTTCACAAGTCAAATGTTTAAGGGGGTCCAGAATACAATATTACATTTTAGTGAATGTAGGTCAAAGGTCATAATCAGTAAAAATGTGATTTTGCAAGATGGGCAAAATTAAGTAAAATGTATGTGAGGGGGTGAGGTTTGTTGTTCCAGGCACCACTTGTTGTGAATCATAGTTGTTGACTTCATATGTGGTGTGATTGTTGCAGGTTGTCTGAAAAACCCCAGTTTTTTTTTTTTCAAATAAGACGATAAATATTACTGACAAAGTGATTTTAAGCAACAGACGTTTTTGTTTCAGCTATGTGGGTAGAAAACAAACAAGCTCTTGTATACTTTACACCATTTTTATTTCATTATTTCATCACATACTGACAAATAAAGTGTTTGTTAAATGCTCTTTATGGTCTTTCAGTGCAAAAAAAAAAAAATCTCAATAGTCATTTGTGGGAAACATTTATTGCCAACCAAAATACATTTATTAATAACTATAATTACACTTCTAGCAGTGCAACAGTAAGCAGCTTTTTATGATTAGGGCAGGTTTGAGACTGTATATTGTAATAATCTTCCAAGTGGAACACATCCTTCAAATGTGTTTTCAGTCACAGAATGACTGTGGGGAGTACGTTTTCAATAACAATAAGAACAGGTGATTAAGTGCAACCACACTGATCAGTTTTAACCAGTCAATTTGGTTAAGTGGATTTTTTTCTATAAACCATTCATCAAAAATAAGGCTGAAATATTTTGTGATATTAGCTTCAATGTAGGGGGGGAAAAAAACAGCCTTTCATGACAAGTAACATGTATATAATAAATAAATAATGTAGAGAACAGCGGCTAAGACATCATTTGCCTCTGGTCATCACATCCACTTTTTCTCTTCTTTAACTTCCTGCCAGAATAATTATGTGTCTGTACTATAAACTGAAGTTACTGTAAAATAACTGTTTGCAGCAGGTGATGTGTTGGTTTTCCAGTTATAAGTCCCATTACTTTAAACTAGGACTGCACAATATATCAAAGAAAATAGAATCACGATAACATTCATACCACAAAGGTGTGCAATAATTTATTTTCCCCCATTAACTTTGTGTTTCACACACCATAGGGTACAACAGTGGGGTTTTTTTTCCTATCACCCTAACATACTATTTTATTCTGGCAAAAATACTGAACTAATGCTGCTGCTGAATGAGTTTAATTATTAATGTTGAAAAGATGTGAATATTTTCAGAGCATAACTTTGGGCAAGGGTTGGACGATTATATTTAAAGTTTTTTTTTTTATATGCAGTATTTACAATTACAATACAATTGACTATTATTTTATTAAAGGTCTGAGGTAAACGGTATAGAACTCTGGTACTTTTATGATGAAATAGATCCATGTCTTTTACACACGGATATATGTGATTAAAATGACAAAATATTTGGTGATGTTTGTGTCTGAATGTCTACAGTTGCATCATAATCATGTTCTTGAACAGAATTTTGTCATTGATTATAGTAGAACTAGCCTAGATGCTCCTAGCAGCAGCAAATCTAATGTCCTACTGTAGTAGTCTAGTTATGGCCAATGTAACTTTTGGTTAGATTTCCCTGAAGGCGGGTGTAACAAAGTGACAACAGAGCTGCGACCATTCAGAGAGAAACAACCATAGAAGAAGAACGACGATAGATGGCTGCAAACTGATGAGTGAACAATGTGAGAATATGTTAGCAATCTTTAAATTCTTTTTTACAGAAGCGACAACAGTCATTAAACTCCATAATCCACCATTTTGTTTAGTCATTCGTAACTTTCCTCCATGAACTTTCCAGCGCTCTAACTACATCATCCTAAAGATTACGCCGATTGGTTGTAGTACCGTCCTATTGCATACAGAGGGATTTGAAAGACAACCTTTTAGCCCCGCCTCCCCTGACGACGAAGCACGACTAGACCTATACATGTAATGAATGGGGATAGCACGGCTAGGCTATAGTGGAAGACAAACAACTGGATCATTTTAACATTGAGGAACATTTTCTTGGTAAATGAAATTGATTTAGGTGAACAGGAAATAATGAAATATTATCACAATGCTGTACACCTATGTCGCAAGTTTTGCCAATATCGTACAGTCCTAGTTTCTACTGCTCTACTGTAAACAATATATGGATTGTTTACCCTGATACGTTCTAACTTTTCAAACAAACAAACAAATATATTTTATCTGAAACAGTGAGTGCATCAAAAGGCAGAACCTTCCAAAAAGACAGAGAAGACAGAAATGTGGGGCATTTTAATAAGACAATGGAACTGTTATGCAGATATTTTTCCTTTGGAAAAATGGAAGTAACAGTGCTTTTTTTCCCCCCGTTTCTGGCCATGAAAAAATAAAAGTCATCCTGAAATAAGCTGAGGAGGTGAGAAGTGATAAAAGAAATTTCAGTGGGTAATTCCAATAAGGTTAAGGAATGTCGCCGGCTATGGTGGTTACACTTCAAAACATCTCCTTCCATTTCATCATTAACATCTAAAAATCAGCCCTCTAGATGCCAAACCCCATAAACAGACTTGGTGGTTCGACGTGCAGAGGTGAGGATTGAAAGAAAACGGTTCAGAAAGATCCTGTCTGAATTGCACAAGTGTCATTTCTTTGCGACGTCTTTGTGAGTGAGACCTGGAAACTGCATCTGAAATGTTTCTGGAGACTTCAGCGAAGATGAAACGCGAGTGGTGGTCCTGGTCTCTGCTCACAGCGTTCAGGCGCGGGTGGGGGGGGGTAGTTTGGAAATGGGTCCGTGTGGCTACGACACTATGTTCTGGGGAAGTGTGTTGTGTGTGTGTGTGTGAGGGGAGGGGGCTAACTCAGGAGGTCTGGCTGCACCCCCACCCTCTGCAGGACATCCTCAGGCATGCACAGCACAGGGTTCACTGGCTTAATCTGCTCATCACCGAGGAGGGAGAGGCCGGCGATCCCAAACAGAGTGTGAAAGGGGTCCACCTGCATAAGAACCAGAGGAGTGAGGAGGAGCACGGAGAAACAAAGAGAGAAAATAAGAGTATGGAGTGATGGGGAAACAAATATCATTTCAATGTAGAAAGACATAAGCCCATGTTTAATGAACTGGATCAAAAACTGACAAATATGCATTAAAGGGATTATATGGACTCATTTCAGCTCCATTTTTAGCTGATTGGGAGAACATACATATAGTTGACATATAAAAATCACACCATTCAGATGCACATAAAGAAATTTTAATTTTGCTGTTTTGAGCCAAACTGTGTTAGCATGGAAGTGATTCGGTCGGGACTTTTTGTCGACAAGAAACGCTATTTCTTGTGGCTCAGTTGGTAGAACGGGTCATCCAGTGATCGAAGGGTTGGCAGTTCGTGTCCCGCCTCTAGCTAGTGTCCTTGGGCAAGACACTGAACCCTAAGTTGCTCCCAGTTAGGGTCAGGCAGTGCCGGTGTATTGGCAGCAGCCGTCTACTGGTGTATGAGTTTGTGTGTGAATGGGTGAATGTGAGGAATTGTAAAGCGCTTTGGGCATTAAGTGGTGAATAAAATGCACTATATAAGTTAGGGCTGGGCGATTAATCGAAAATGGACCCTCGATCTCGATTCAGGCACTCAGCGATCTCATTTTTAATAAGATCGAATTACAGCGATTCTACGGCGTCTGTCCGTCTCCTGTTCATGCCGCTGATGCGTGCTACTCTGACACGGCACTCGCTCATTTGCTGCGCAGTGGCCACTGCGCAGCAATGGGAGCATTAGCTACAGGATAGCGAACCGTGGAGACGCAGCAGCCGAGAGCAGCCCACCAAAAAGGACAGACTGGATAGTTAGGAAAGGCTTTACAAGTCAAGCTCTAAAAAAAAAACCCTTGTTAAAAAAACAAAAACAATTGATCCAGTGAGTTGAGCAGCACTTGATTTTAAGTTTATATTTTTGGTGGTAATCATGATTACTCTTTAAGAATAGTTCAGTCACTGGTGGCTGACGGCATTTCTTTGTTTATTTATTTTTTTGCTGCATTTCTCTTGTTGCGTTTTTTTGGTTATTTATTTTTTTGCTGCATTTCTTTGTTGCATTTTTTTGTTGCAAGCTGTTGTTCAGCACCGACTGTTCCTGTCATTGTTAGTCTTTACAGAAAGAAAAAAATAAATTTTTCATGGAAAAATGGAAATCGTGTGAGAATCGTAGATCGAGATTCTTGTGAAGAAAAATCGAGATTCACATTTTAGCAAGAATCGCCCAGCCCTAATATAAGTACAGTCCATTATTTTTAGACCTCTTCTAAAATTCTAAACAGACTTATATGGTAGAAAGTAGAGGGTCCCTAAAGGCAAACCGAAGTGTCCTGAGGTCTTCATGTCGTCAGATATCGTGTCCATAGTCACTTATCTCAAGCCAGTACCTTTCCTGATGCACAAGTCGTCTTTAGGAGGAAGTCTGTAATAGTTGGTTGCCGAGTGTAGAGTTACACATGCTGGAAATTCAGGATTTTGTTGCATTCTTTTTTTTTTTTTACACAACCTGTTAGTAGGCTAAGGTTTGCTGTTGCCTACAGCTTCATTTCAGTTTTTTATGAAATACTGGACTATGTTTTTAAAAAAAGAATGCAATTAAATTGTGAATTTCCAGAACGTGTAACTCTGCATTCCACAATCGCGACTATTACGGACTTCCTCCTAAAGACGGCTCCTGCATCCACAAAGGTACTGGCTTGAGATAAGTAACTCTGGACACAATATTGTACGACATGAAGACCTCAGGCCACTTCGGTTTGCCTTTAGAGACCCTCTATTTACTACCACGTAAGTGTGATGATGTTTACAACTTTAGAAGAGGTCTTAAATTTCTTTATTTTTTTTTTTTAAATCACTTCCAGTTGGGCTCAAAACACCTAAGTCGAAATTTCTCTATGTACATCTGAATGGTGTGATTTTGATGTTAATTATATGTATGTACTCCCAATCACCTAAAAATTTAGATAAAATGCATTTTACTCCATATAATTACTTAAAGTGTTTCGCTTTTATTTATTTATTCATTTTTTTTTACATAAAGCAAACCAAATAAGAGGGCAGAGTATTTTTGTAATATTTTGAAGAATTGCACAAGAAATGAAATGACAGAAAAAAAGAGGTGGGTGGAGGAGAAGTCGTATGAATCATTACCATATTTTTTTTAAATTTCATCTTTTTCTATCCTCATTTTATTTCTTTATGCATGCACACATTATCTTGTACTTTATTCTGCTGCGTTGACCACTGAATTTACTCATTGTGGCATCAATAATGTAAATTATATTTTGGTATCAGTAAATAGCTAATATTTAAATGATTTTTAAAGGTTGTCCGACACCAGTTTGTACTAGTTCAGTAGAATAGCCTGTATGTGCTGCTTCGCTGTACTCGTTGTCATGACTGTTCACTGAGGATAAACAGTATATAGAGTGTATGAGTGAGTGGGGAAAATACGAACACCAAGGAGAAAACACAAAAATATGGAGTTTCCACAGAGTTCCTGGGTTTTGGCAACATACAACACACTTTCTTCTTTCACAGAAAGCTTTGACAGCTCACCATGTCTCCTGGTCTGTCCGCAAACCCTCCTGTCTCCTCGTCCTGACAGGCCAGGATGAAGGAGCGTAGCTTGGCCTTGTCGATCCAATGGATCCTGCCGATAATTTTGAGTGACGCCAAAACCCACCATGAGTAGCAAACATCTGGGAGCTGAAAAAGACGGAGAAAACCAGTTCTGGATCAATGACTTTACCGCTGAAACTCAGTAACAGTTTTACATTATTTCTGCAGCAGTAACATTTAATGTGTCCTTGTCAGTAAGAGACAAGTAAGAGTCTTTTCAGCCTGTGAAAAGGAAAATAATTGGTGTTGGTAGTATTTTCAAGCCCATTGTTATAAATCACAACCAGATGTCAGTCTTGTTAAATCTAAAGAATGTGAAAGACTTCAGACACTTCACTGCAAACAAACATGGCGTCAAGATTTTGACGAGTTTTCATTACTGTTAATACGCTCATTACTTACCAATTATCGTTTCATAACTGAATCTTGAACAAATACATTTAAAAGCAAAAAATAACCTTGATTTTCCACCATCTACCATGATGATTTTCCTTGACACATACTGGACATGATTTACAGATCACCCACTGAACAAAACTGTTTATGTTAGATTTTATGATACTGAAATTATTCTGATGAAAATAAAGAGTTTTGAATAACAAGGTACAAAAAGCAGCAGATGTAAACTGGAAAGTCCTTAGCAATACTAAAAGATGTGTTGCTTAGACTTTTTTAATGCAACATCTAGAATCTACAGACCTTCTCAGGTCGTCCATTGAGGCCTCCAGACGGCAGCTGTCTTTCACAGAGCCACCACCCAAGCAGGTCAGCGTTCACCTGGTGCAACTGGCCAGTGAGCGACAGGAAACCTGTACAGCAGTAAATCTGACAAACGGAAAATAACTTTGTAAAACCACATTATTTCCAAAGGATTTTAATAAATATACCTATGTGGAGTGGTGAAAATACAAGCTAGGACCTCATCTGACCGGCCACTTCTACATAAAGAACATTTGGCATCATTTGGTATAATGAAAGGTTCATTCATATTTATTTCACATACGTAAATATGTACGTCTGTGTCAAGTCTCACTGCCTTTATACACACACCTGTCCATTGTGTCCATTAATTTACATACTGGCCAAATACCACAAAGAAGTGATAAGTAGAAGAATGTTAATTACAACAAACATGGAAATGACAGTGAATATATTACTTCTGTGGATACTAATGTTGATATTGACACAGGCAGTTGTCATAAATGTCTGTAGCTTTTCACTAAGTCATACGGTCACTCTTTGAAAAGTTCACTTCAAACATCAACACTGCCTAAGCTCATTAAATATCAACAATCTAATTTTACGAGTACACAACCATATTCTATAAATGATGCTTAAGATGGATTTTCCCAATAAAAGCTTATGGCAATTATTTTAAGTCAGATAAGGAATGATACTTTTTTTTTTGGGCTGATGAAAAATCTTTTTAGCGGTCACTAGCCAGTGGCAGATGAGGTTAAAAGCTCATTTTAAACCCCAACTCCATGATTCCCAGTGGTATTGCTCTGTAGTCCCTGTTCCCAAAGGAAACAGACATAACAAATGCAGGGGATGTACAGAATATTCTTCCCGTATATGTACTTATCTTTAATTTAGTGCATAAATGGGGCTTTAAAAGTGTAGCTCCTGGATGTGCAAATAAATAATCCAAGTCTTTTACACAGTCATAATTATTTTACATGACAAATAGACTTGACATACGATCACTTTTAACTCTGTACTTTTTACTGTTGGCCACACTGACCACAGGGTATTGTCATCATCTGTCTAAAAACTTTGCCATGTACTGATATACGAGGCCACTGGGAGGCAGTAGTGCACCTGATCAGCCAGGCTGAAGGTTTTTCAAGTGGTGCATGTCATGTTTCTTATTACTGTGCTGTGCTAAAGACATGAAAGACCATAACTTTCCTCCTATAAAAACACAAGTGAGCTCACCTGTCCAGCATGAGACTCTGATCCAGGTCTGCACCCGAAACCTCCGTCAAAGTTCATACATGACAAGACGAATTCTACAGCCTTGTCTACATTAATGGTGTCCATCTTTCCCTTTGACACAAGAAAAGAGATCATTGTCGTCATGTAAGACAAGTTAAAAGTGTTGAGTGAAAATGTGTGAACTAGGAAAGTCATACCAGTAACGCAAGTGTAGCAACAGCACAGAAGGAAAACCTTGTGTCGATTTCCCCTGTGAAGAAAAAAATAACCGTTATAAGAATTTAAAGTTCAATTTCAACTTTTCCATTAACTTGTAGACATATTCAGTAGGTGATTTATACCATTTGCTATGATTTGGAATTTTTTTTTCAAAAATCTTGTAAGAAAACCTGTTAATTTTTTGTCATGATTTTTTTATTTTTTTTTTTACAAACATTTCTATAATCAGCAGAAATTAGGAAGAAAAAAAATCACGTAACGTTATAATTATGAGTCTTCTTTTTAATAATAATCTCATGAACAACAACAAGACAAAATCTACAAAAGTTCAGTTTTCTTGAAATGTTTAAAAACTTGCCAAAAATATAACACCACAACAATCCTCTTAAGAACAGCTTCAAGTTTTTCCTTCACCCCTACATCAGTCACTTCAGCTAATGTTAGCATTAGTCCATTCATTTCATGTTGTCCTTTAAATATCAAAGGAAAAAAACACTCACCCCATTTGTCTCCAGCAAAAGAGCCATCTTCTTGCTGCAGTCCTTTGACATATTCCACCACTTTGTCAATGTTAATTGCATCCATGTTGTCGTACAAAGACAGAATCTGATCATGAAAAACAAAGAAATTCAAATATGTAAATACTAATAACAAATTGAAGCATCTGTGAGTAACTTTAAAAAACTGGAAACTGGATTAAAGTGAGGGACGAATGAATAAGACAGTCATGTGCAATCTGTCATACATTTCACTCTAAACCAGGGTTCCCCAATTAGATTTCATCAAGGGCCAAATTCTGACCTGGGCACCAAGTCGAGGGTCACAGCACCTGTGGGGCACACGGCGGCAGGGAGGGGGACGCCACAACAGCCCCACTCCAGTGACAATACAGATAACAATGTTGAATCTGAACTTATATAGTGCATTATAACATTATTAGTTGTGCCTGGGATTCAGGAATACTATTTGTCAGGGTCACACAAAGACAAATTGCACTCGGGAAACAAAAGCTGAGAACCAACCATTTACTCAAAACAAATATTTGGTTATTACAGTCTGCTTGGAAAGTTGACAGATTTATAACAGTTAACTCTAAATAAAATGTAAAAAATATATCCTTTGCTAGTCTGCTTGAACAAATCAACAGCAATACAGCTGTAACAGCAGCCAATTGTACATACTTAAATAATTAATACTATTATATATATATATATACAGTATATATATATATATATATATATATATATATATATATATATATATATATATATACAGTATATATATATATATATATATATATATATATATATATGTCAAGGGTTCATTTGACTTCAGTGGTTTTTCATTTATTTACACCCAAGTCAAAAACAAGCAGTGATGAGGAGTGCACAATTTTTACAGTGCAAAAATACCAAAAAACCCAGGAAAAAGAAGAAATAGTTACAAGAGATCTGAAAACACAGTAAGATAAAGTTGGTCTCTTGTACCATTCAGCACTAAAAGCCTATTCAGCACTATGAAGCCTGCGAATTATGAGTATATAACAGTGGTCCGCTTCTGCAGCAAGTGTGTGTGTGTGTGTGTGTGTGTGTGCGTGCGTTCGTGCGTCCAGACAGGGAAATGACTGAGTAGTGAGACAAGGTCCAGATGACAATGTCCAGTTTAAACATATGCCGCGCTTCACACACTCCAAATAAAAGACGAGAGAAATAAAAACACACGCGGGGCAGAGATGACGACGCGCTAATCTCACACCATCACAATATTTCAAAAACAGAATCCTTTCTGCTCACAAGTTGGTGTGGGCCAGTCTGTGTCTTCTCGCAGGCCGGAAATGGCCCGTGAGCCGCCTATTGGGGAACCCCGCTCCAAATTATACGAGCCTCAAATCACAACTAGGTTTCAAAGTGTGTTGATTCAGCACCAATTGGTCAAAAAGACGTATTACTCATACCTGCACAGCGCTGAGGGTGTAGAGCAGATGGGGGTCATGTCCGATACTAGCACTGATGCCTCCACACTCATGTTGACAGGATTTGATGAAGTCTATGATTTCACTCCGGTTCATCCGGGGCAGCTGGGACATCAGGTCCATCACTGTTAGTCCCCAATAGATGCCGCTCATCCTCAGGTACTCTGACAGCGTGTACTCCTGCATAAACAGACATGAATCATGTGAAGATAGCAACTAAAGCGGGGTACACACTGTTTTTTTGGGATACATTTTTTACTAGTTTTATTATTTACGTTGTTTGAGTGGAGAGACACTTTGAAAGACAGAGAGAAAGAAAAACCATTGTCAATAACAAATACAACAGCTGTAAACTGGAAGATCATTTCATCTAGTGTTTCTACTCTTCACCCCCCAATGTTTCCCCTCCCCATCCCTCCCATCCACACCCACCCAGAACCTGCCCCATAAACCCTGAAAGGAATAGCTCTCTCACACGCACACACACAAGGGAAGAACGATTTTAAGAAAAAAATTGTGATTTTTCTGACAGATATTGTGATTTTATTCCCGATTTTCTTCAAATCAAGTTTCAGTCGTCCACATTTGCAAACATCACAGAAATGTACATAACACCATTCAAACAAAAAAATACAACTAATAACTACTGCTAGAATGAAAACTAAAGTCAAGAATTTATTTAAAATGTAATCGTATTTGTTAACAAAAACATGCTGTACATCGGCTACAATGAATGTTTGAGCAACAGCAGCTGCAACTGAAGACCTGAAACAACCATATATGTCTTAACTTGGGTTCAAACTCCCCCCAGTGGTTGTGGGCCTGTTGAAGCCTTTTCTGAAATTGATGACCAGCTTTTATACTGATTGGATTCGAGAGCACATGACCCGTCATCACACAGTTTGGTAGGATAGTGGGGAGGGGGCAAACATGTGTAAAACAGTTGACAAAACAAAACTAGTTATGAGCAGTGCAAAAAAAACCATAGCTTTGACCATCCCAAAATCATGATTTTCAGTCCAAAATTATATATTGTTCAGCTCTAACACACACACAAACCTCCCCTCCTTTACAATCACACAGTTTTAGCATACAGAAGAGATGCATCTACAGCATAGTTTCTATTTTCTCTAATAGCTTGGACCATCAGTCAATATTAGACACTTTATCAAAAAATACAGACGTGTGGAGCTTAACTCAATTTGGCAACTGTCAACCCAGCCAAAATGCGATGTTCTTTTTAATTTATAGTTAAACTTAAAGATCATTATCATTAAGCAACAATAGACACACAGAGTGCAGAATGGCTACTTCTATAATTCTAAACATGATAGTAGAAATACTACTCTAAACCTTACTGACCTCTGATCATGACCATACCATGTGATAGAAAGTAGCCATGACATGACCGGGACAGAAATGACAGTGTGGATTGTCTGTGAGTTTCATTTGTTGGAATCTTCGTGGGGTAAAGTAAGATCTATGGGTTAGTCTGCAATTTTTAATTTGGTGGTACAGATTTCTGGATAACAGTGATATATTTAACCATGCCTGTCTGGGCTGTTTTTGTCCCAGTTTTCCTGCTTCCCAACCGACGCCAGATCACCTTATGATTCATAACATTATCCTGTGGTCTGAGGTGTGTTAAGGGTGAACTTGTTCAGATAATCAGCTCTGAAACAGGGTGGTTCTGACAACTGGAAATATTTAACTTGTTCAATATTTACAAAGGAAAGCGGGGAAAAAGGGAAAACTGACAATTACTGAGCAGAGTCCTGCACGGGTCCACTTCACCAAACCCATACTTGCCCACATACATTAGACCCAACCCGAGCCAGGACTCTGCTCCTGAGTCATGCTTTGTTTTTGTGAGATCATGTTTGATCATGTGAGTTTTCTGGCGTAGAGGACTAGATTCTAAATTGGTGGTGGGACAGACTCGTGTGTGTGTGATGTGTTGTTTTGAGATTATCACAGCACATCACACAGTACAATCAAAACTGTTCAATGATTGATCTTTTGTCTTCATGTCTGGAGTCTGTACAAAAATCTCTTCATATTTACAAAATCCTTGTGTATCCTGTTTAAGGATACTCAACCAGCTGGTTGACTGGGGAAAACAGGATATCTGCTTTTTTGTGATATTGATGTTATTTTGTTGGTTATAATGGAGGCTTTCACCCCTTAGTCCGTGAGCCAGAGGGGTTGGTCTTCACCGAAAAGTGGCAAAAGCTACCAAACATTTTCTGAAAGCCTATAATCTCACCTTTTCTATTATGTATGATGGCTGAGAATTGTAGCTGTTTGGAGTTATAACACATAATACAAAGTAAGGTTGAGAAAATATTGTGTATAAATCAATCAGAACATCGACATGGTTGAAAATCTATATTGGACATATTGGAATATTTGATTCTGTTATGTTTGGTATCATTTTAAAGGGGAGACTCTGAGCTTTCATTTAAAATCTTTTGTGAACATTTTAGAGAAGTACAACCATCCCTGGAGCTCTTCAAATGCTTAAAATCACACACATTTCCTGCCATTTCCACCTAAATCATCTTATGTCTTTTAATGCTGGGGCACCAGGGTGCATCACAGAAACAAAATCCAAACCCTGAAATACTGGCATGACCCTAAGGATTCAGAAAATATATCCTTTACCAATATCATCTGATTTGGAGGGGCTGATTTTCACCATTATATCATATTTTTTTAAAGACAGAAACAGTTGTGTACTATTAGGCCGAGGCTAATTAGTTATGTCGAGTCAAAAGTAAATATTTTGTTACAAAAATTTATTCAACATTTTCAGGTTTGTCAGAGTCCTTAATACATATCCACCACATATAATTTACCTTTCATCAGGTACAGTTTCATAGAATTGACATTAAAAAATGAATGGCTTGTTCTCAGGTGAGAAAATACTGGCAAATAAGGTATTAAATAAACAAAAAACTTTTATATATCACTACAAAACATTCACATTTCATCACATACATTAAGACAAGTATTGTCTATATTGCAAATGTACTGGAAGAGGCCACGTTACAAGTTATCATTGAAGTTTAAGCAGTATAAACATATAATAGTAGTCAGTCAGAAATAAAATGTATAAATAATGAGCTTGTAATGAACACATAAAAACAAAAAAAATATATGAATGAAATAGAATACAACAATGGCAAAAAAGGTTTGATTTTGTTTTTCTCCAATCCTAACCCATATGCTACTCCATAACTTGCCGTGCTTCAAGGACTGGTTTCAAATCTGCCATCTTTGTGTCTGATGAGCTTGTATAGTGCATTTTATGCACCTATGATGCCGAAAGCACTTTACAATTCCACACATTCACACACATTCATACACCAGTTGACGGCTGCTGCCATATCTGTCCTAACTGGGAACGACTTAGGGTCCAGTGTCTTTCCCAAGGACACTTCAACACGTGGACAGTTGGAGCCAAAACCTTTGGTCATTGGACAATCGGCTCTACCAATTGAACCACAGCTACATTGTCTAGGTCAGGGGTGCTGAATCCTGTTCCTCGAGAGCTACTATCCTACGTGTTTTAGATGTATCCCCCTTCCAACACACCTGATTCAAATGATAAACCTCTCATCAAGCTCTGCAGAAAACTGATAATGACCATCAGGTGTGTTGGAAGAGGGATACATTTAAAAAATGTAGGATTGTAGCTCTTGAGGATCAGGATTGAGCACCCCTGGTCTAGGTGATAAGCCTGGCTACCAGTGATGCACTCACATGTGACCTGTTCCTGAAGACAGGGACATAGAATCACACCAGTTACATAAACATCTCACAACTCACTGGTGGTCTGGGTTCACAGTTGTGTCAGACTTTGCCTGGTATTACACTGTAAGTGCATTTGCAGGTGGCGGTAAAGTGTCAGCCCTAAAACTACTTCAGAAGAATGAAAACTTCTGTGAGACCTTTCAGAAGGTTGGGGTAGACGAGACAATGACACCTTAGTTGTATGCAGCCTTGCAGGAGTTCACATGTCAAATATGCAGCTCAGAGTCCAGAATCACTGACATCAACAAAATTAGGTATCCACTATTTTGTGCAAAGAAAGACATAGAATCCTGGCAGTTACCATCATGCTCAGATTATCTGAGGAAGCACTGTCTTAGAGCCAACTATCAAGGTGCCATCTGGAGAAGATGCCTCGAGAACGACCCTGAAGGTCCTTCCCCAGTTGAGCATGGGTGGTCTAGAGTGGACCAAGATGGTGACTGTCAGCATTCCATAGACTGTTTCAATGTCTCCAGTGGTCCACAAGCAGTACTTGACTTTCTAGCCTGCTCATGCAAGAGGGACTGTGTCACTCCATCCACTCCATACACCAGTGTGTTTTCAACAACTTGTCCAGCACTGACCTATGCCATGCAATATAGTGCAAAAACCAGAAGGATGAATGTGCTGATGAGGAACAACCTATTTCTTTGATTAGTGCCATGGCCTTGAAAGATGCAATCTGTGTGAAAATGTCATAAAATGCCAATGACTCTGCTAAATAGTTATGACAGTTGTGTACTATTAGCCCGAGGCTAATAGTACACAACTGCACTATGGTCCTGGGTTGGACCATAGTACAGTGTGGAAAATGTGTGTGATTAAAAGTTTGAAGAGCTCCAGGGTTGGCTGTACTTCCCCAAAATGTTCACAAAAGGATTTAAATGAAAGCTCAGTGTGGCCTTTAAAATGATACCAAACAACAGAGTAAATATTCCAATATGTCCAACCATGTCAATGTTCTGTTTCAGAATGGTAGCCTTTCAGTAACGGTTCCATATTTTGAGGCCCTGGCTCACAGTCTCTCTGGGTGGCAATGATATTTAAAATCCAAAAAGACAATTTGGTATCAAAACTCTTAAATTAATGAAGACTATATGATATTTGTAAAGTTGTAAATAACAACAGAAGGGAGCACTGATTCTGAACTAAGTATTGTGATGATGTTACAGATGTTTAATATAGAGTCAATGCACAGCTATGTTTATATTTGGAGCACTGAAAAGTTTTACATTGGTGCACTTTACATTAGATAGTTCTAGATATACAAAAAAAACCAGTAATAAATAAATAAAACACCAGTAAATGCACATTTTGGCAAAGTAAAATTAGAACTGTTGCACGCATACTTCAAAAATATCTCTGTCCATCAGTCTTGTCTCCAGAACAGGGTGACAGAGTATGGAATAAATATTACCGTAACATAAAGGATGAACTGAGAAGACTTTTTTTTTTTTTTTGTTAAATACAAATACTACTGACAATTCAAAAATGGGACATTTGATGTGACAATAGGGATTATATATAAGTGAACTTGTGGTTAAAGTATAATGACTACAAGAACATTCAGCTGGACATATTACTTTTAAAACATTGTTAACAGAGGACAGTCAAAAATAGGAGTTTTACATAGGTAACAAACAAGAGTATTGTTTAGTTCCCTGCAGCAGAAAAAAATTAAAGTCCCATGTTCATGTTATATGATTTATATATTGCAAGATAGGCAAACTATGCATCGTATTAACTGGAATTACAGATTTACTGATTAAAATACCATTTAGAATTCTTTACTGTATGTATACCATGTCATGAATTAGAATTTAGACGTACCCATGAAGAGATACAAGGTTTTTGATCAAATTAAATGGGTATTGCATGGTTTTCAATTTACTACTTCACTGTATTTAACAATGTTCAAAATTGAATAAAATAATTAAAAAAAAAACAGTAAACAGTTTTAACTAATGTGTCCCCCAACGACGGTACCTATACGAAATTAAACCACAGTAACTAGATAGGAATACCTAAAATTCACACAACATGTAGGTAGAAGACAGATTTACTTACATAATCATCTTTTTTGGAGCCATAAGCAGCAATGTAATCTGCATGTTTGTCCAAAAGCAGACTGGAGGGAGCATCAGGCTTTATGATAACATCTTTTACTTGGGTCCCCTGATATTAAACATGAGATATAAAAGCGGTTAGTACAGGACACACACCCCTGACAAATCTGTACAATGTGTAATAAACACACAGCCTTCATCAAGTTGTGTTTTTAATTCTTCGAGCTAGTGACACATTATCAAGCTAGCTCTGATGCTAGCTGTAGCTCCAGCTTGTTTCGAAAATTAGAGGCAAAATAAAGCTGCATTTAGCAAAAAAAGGGGTAAATTGATAATCACTTTCACCTAAACTAAGACATTATGCAAATTCGTGAAATAACAACATCGTTATGTTGATAGAATTGGCCTTTACCATTATGAAAATGTTCGCATGATCAGTCTGTTTCTTCTTCGTCTTCTACTTCCGGCTCTTTTTCTTCTTCGGGGAATTTAATGATGACTGACTTTAAGTTGCTGCCTCCAAGTGTAAAATAAAATCATATCCGTTAAACTGGTATAAAAAAGTAGAAAAGAAAAGAAAAGAAAAGAAAAGAAAAGAAAAGAAAAGAAAAGAAAAGAAAAGAAAAGAAAAGAAAAGAAAAGAAAAGAAAAGAAAAGAAAAGAAAAGAAAAGAAAAGAAAAGAAAAGAAAAGAAAAGAAAAGAAAAGAAAAGAAAAGAAAAGAAAAGAAAAGAAAAGAAAAGAAAAGAAAAGAACTTAAGAAGAAGAATTACTGAGATGTTTTATACATGAGTGCTTCTGCTGAATGTCTTCAGAAGGTTGACACCAGTGACATTGTAAATCCCTGGGGCCCATACCCCACCTACAGTATGCGCAGTGCAAAACAAAATGTGTTTTGCACAACTTCTGGGACATTTGAGATGAAAACTGAAAAAATTGATGAGTTAAATTCTCAAAATGAGATCCAACAGATGTCACTGAAAACCCAGGACCATCAATAATTATAAATAATCTGACATGAACAAAAATATAGAAAATATGAAATGTTCCTTTATTCTAAAACTGCACTGCAAATTAGTAGAATATAAAAATATAAAAAATACAAGCATGAGTAAATAAGTAACCAGTCGACAGGCCACATCATACTTAAACGTTTTTGTTTATTAATAATAATAACAA
This sequence comes from Siphamia tubifer, assembly GCA_020466265.1. Taxonomy (NCBI): domain Eukaryota; kingdom Metazoa; phylum Chordata; class Actinopteri; order Kurtiformes; family Apogonidae; genus Siphamia; species Siphamia tubifer. The sequence goes on along the minus strand of CM035799.1, from coordinate 37,145,344 downwards.
TAATAACTACATCATTTTGACATTTATTTAATAATAATACATGTAATTAAAAAAATTAACTAATACATTCTTAAAAAGGGCAGCATGGTGGTGCAGTAGTTAGCACTTGTGCCTCACAGCAAGGAGGACCCTGTGTGGATTCCCACACCAAACCTTTCTGTGTGGAGTTTGTATGTTTTCTGTTTTTCCTCCCACCATCCAAACACATGCAGTGATAAGTTAATTTGGGTGGATTAGACCCCCATGATACTAGTGAAGATGAAGTGGGTTCAGAGTTTAAAATGTAAATAAAAATCTGATAATAATAATGTGGTGTAAAGCTGCAGGTTGAAGTCAGATGAGGTGGTATCTATGTCATTGTAAGTTGGCCATTTTTGTTGTTGCTGATTCTAGCAGCCCCCCCTCCCCCACCCCACCAGGTGGATGGGGCTCCAAGCAACTGTCTGGCCCACCTGTCTTCAAGCCCCACTGCTGTTAGACAGTCTCTCATGCTTCCTTGTGGTTGTTTTACCAACAGTAAAAGCATGGACTGGACTCTGGGAATGGGACGAGCCATTAGTACTTTTTTAAATACAAGGCAATACTTGACCTTTTGCCTGGATACATTTGTGTATTAATTAAAAAGAGAAATTCTGAAACGTATTCCCTCTCTTCAAGTGAGAATTGGGTCAAAATGCTTTTAGTTTTCCTGCACCTCATGCATGGAATCAATCAGTTGCAGAAACACTGGAAACTGCATGAGGTGATTTTTTGGGGCACTTTTAGGTCCAAACAGAGTTCTCGAGACCAATTCTAGAACTTGTACTTGTTTTTGTTAATCTACTTTTTTTTTATCCAACTGTTTGTTGTCAAATGTGTGTTTTTACTGCCTATCTTGGCCAGCACTCCCTTGTAAAGAGGTTTTTAATGGGATAGTTCCTTATTAAATAAAGATTTTAAAAAAAGTAAGAACATGTGCTTCCATTCGTTGCCATAGAATAATAATCAGTAAACAAAGGCAGCAGATTTGAAGCAAACGTAGTTGGACAGCCATGCAGCAGCTCAGTATATTTTGTACGTACTGTCAAACTGTTTTATTACAGTAACCTACATGTTGTCATGGTGACTCTGGTCACTTCCTGAAAGGGGGCGTGTCCAGGCCAGTCTTAGTTGAGCTGAGGTTGGGTGGCGTTTATATATGCACAGAGAAATTTGACACAATGGGTGAAATTGACAGATTCATGATTCACTGCAACATAAGGACCACGAAATAATTAACTAGTTAGTGATTCTGATATGGTATGGTTTTTTTAACCTTAGCTGAATTGGTATTGAATTGACATATTGATGTATATAATTCATTTCTGAATTATTCATGACATATTTAAGTAATTATTTAATGATGCATTTATTTATTTTGGCAATTTCCACTAAAGGAGAAGTGATAATTAGAATATAAGATTTGATAAATTTGAAAAAATAAATTGTAATGAGTCACACGCTGCTGTAAGTAGCTAACTGTAAACAAGGTTTTATTATAAATTTCTAACAATTTTGTCACTGCTTTTATCAAATTTACTTTGATAATGAAAATTGTCAAGAATCTGAGTTACGTATGAAATCCTTCACAGTATCTCTTAGGTAAAAAAAGTTAACTAAACTAATGTTATTTTTCATGTTATATCAAATGATTCCCTAAAGTAGAGCAGCTTTCTTTCTATAGAACAGATTTAATTTAATTTGGTTCAAGCTCATTTTCCCCCAAAAAAAATTTACCCAAAAATTATGTTGGTCAAACAAAATAAAAAAAAAACAACAAGGCTAATAAGCTTATAATCTTTTAATAAAAACTTTGGTATCAATAACATTCTGTCGAATAAAAATAAATGTGACCTGAAGATATGCACACCAAGGCTCCCCAATTGTTTCTCCACATTTTTCAGGAATAGAATGTAGTTCCCATCGCATTATCATGAACACAGTAGCATTTGTGTCCCTTTGATGAATATGTACAATCTCTTTGTGCACTCTTGTAAAGGTGAATTTGGCTCAAAACATTCCATTAATTCATACGTCATATTGGGAGGGGAGGGGGGAGGGGTTGTTATGTCAGTGCTGCTAACATAACCAAGGTAAAGTGATAACATTTTGTAGCAGGTCTTTCATGAACATTTACCATTTCATGTAGCAGTGGGAAAAGTATGTAATTTTTTTTTTTTTAATTATAATGGACAAATTAGTTTGACTGATGAGCTGGTGTGCAACGAAACTGCAAATAAAAGGTAAAAAAAAAAAAACTTCAAAACAACTATGGATGTTAGTGGCTCCGTTCTCAGTTTAGAGACAAAATGCTGGTAAACCATTTAGGGCAGACGTGTTAAAGCAGCATTTTGTAATAAACATCCAAAATCTAATAACTTTTTCCATTTCATTTTGTAATAAAGCCACATTATGTAATAAGGTTTTACATTTTACAGCAGCAGGGCGCTTTGGTGGTGTGGCATTAAAACTCAAGGAGCTGTTTGGGAACCATTCCAAGTGGTAATTCAACATATTAGACATGGACAATTTGAAATTACAAATCTATTTTGGAAATAGAAATGCGGTAAAATGTATTACAAAATACGTTAGGGCAGTTTATTACAAAATAAAATGAAAAAGTTATTACATTTTGGACACTTATTACAAAATGCGGCTAAATAAGGTGTGTCAAAACTATTCCACAAAGGGCCGGTGTGGCTGCAGGTAAGTACACAGTTTAACCAATCAATTCTGTAAAGACTGAGATCAGTTGATTAATTGAGTCCAGTCTGGTGTGCTGCTGCTGATGCTGCTGCTGCTGATGCTGCTTGATTGGAACAAAAAACCTGCAGCCACACCGGCTTTTTGTGGAATAGTTTAGACATGCCTGATTTAGGAAATGAACTGTAGGTATATAAAAAAAAAAAAACTCATTTAAACAACTATTCAGAGGCAACAGGGTAAGATCACGACTGAAATGAAAGCCCAACTAAGTTCATTAACACCCACTTGGCCCCCCTTCACCATATTTGTCCCCTGTAAAGTTGTCCAAATCCTAGGGTACAGGATGCACAGCAGCCACAAAACCCCCAGAAACACAGGACAAGTTTCTCTAGAAGAAACACATGACTTCTGCAGTTACCCCTCCCTACTCAAAGCTCATCTTTGTGCTTCACTTCCTCCTCATCCATTTCAGAAAGTCCTTCCTCCACATCGTCTTTTGTCTCTTCGTAGTCCTCTTCTTCCTCTTCTTCATCCTCGTCGTCAGCGTCTTCAGTATCTTGTTCCTGGTTTCTTTCCTCTTCTTCTTTTCGTTTCACGTCGTCCTGCTCCTGTTTCATTTTCCTCTCTGGTTCCTGTTGGAAAAAAATAGGACACCGCTTATAGCACGGGTTTCAAACATGCAGCCCGTGGACCAAAACTGGTCCGCCAAGTGTTCTAATCTGGCCTGTGAGAGGAATGTACAGAAATGACACTAATGGTAACGGTCAAAGGTGTTGAACTTGTTTCAGTTCAGGTTCCACACACAGACCAGTGTCATGTCATGTGAAATAACTTAACATACAACTACATTTTTGACATTGTTTAATACGAGATATTTTTTTTAAGTATACTGTGCCTATAAACAATGACAACTCCATTTTGTAAATTTTTGGTTTACTGCAAAAAAAAAAACAAAAAAAAAAAACACATTCAGTTATGAAAATACATGAAACTATCCTTCAACAAATGTGAATAATGTGAACAAATTAATTAACAACCCAACATGTTTTTAGAAAATTAAGCGCAGTTTTAACAAATAACGCACATTACTAAATGTTTGGTGCCTTTATAGATGTGATCCATAATGCACAAGTGTAAAGGACACTTTTTTTTTCAGGTTATTCCCATTTTTGTGGTTTATACAGTTTGTAAATGTCAACATTTTCATAATGTAATGGGGTTATTGTGAACTAAAGAGAAAAAAGTTGGAATCATTACTTCTAAGCATAATATTTTTTATTTATTAATTCTTTTACATTAAACCAAAGACAAAATTTAGAGTCCTTATTAAGGAGCCATTTGTGATATTTTATTGACCTGGCTTGCTAAGGATCAACTTGGGCTGAATGTGGCACCATCAAGCTCATTAACATTAATAAGGAAATTATTTCAATGAGGATAAATGTGTTATTGACGTGGGCTCTTAAACCAGGTTACACCCAGTACTGGTTCCATTCAGGTTGCCATGGTAAAGCTATGCCATGCTTGTAGATACATAAGGCTATAGATCTATGCAACATAAGAATGTCATTTAAAAGCTCAACAAACCCAATTATCTGACAATGGAATACAGTCCAAACTGGTACGTAAATGTGACCCGCCACCACGAAACCAGGCATAAGTCGCGCTGAGCCGTTCAGAGCTACCGCCAAATTTAGGCTGGAAGGTGATTTGTTATTTGTGTTTACACCTTATCAAAAAACGGTACCGTAACACCTCTATGTTCAGTTCCTGTGGTCATTACATTGAAATCCAATCAATAAAAGGTGTTTATTGGGTCAATTATTTAAGCGGTGACAAAAGTTTAAGGATTGCGAAGCAAAGACAAAGACGACTTCCACCTCTTTTCGCCGAACAAAACGATCTCCGTTCCGTGCGTAAACATCCAAGTGTTCGGTACGAGGTAAAAGCTTATATTGAATGCTCTTGTCCAATGGTGTAAGCCAAATGATTATAATACGTTGCAATTCTGTCCTATTATTATAATATATAAAACTTCTGTGACATGTCCATCAGAGTGTCCTTTAACATCTGTGAATATTTTTTGTCAATCGGATATGAATTATTATGCATTGCTAAAGACTTCCTACCCCAAAACAATCCAAAACTTTAACGGACAATATCTAAAAATATGCAAATTGCAAAATATGTCCAACTGTGGATATTAAAATGACCATAACTTTGGTTCTACTTATGATAGAAACATAATTTTTTCACCATCTTAAACCTTAGTTTCCACTCTATCAAGCTACACAGATAACTCAGTTTTGATTTCCAGACACTTATGCCTGGTTTCGTGGTGGTGGGTCACAAATGGCCAAATATGTCAAATAAACTAATGGTTCGAGTAAACCACAACATGAATAATTTAATAAAAATAAGACAGTGTGACAATTTCAATTTTATTTTATTTCACACCAGCAACTAACTCGTATACACTGTACCTGCCATTTGCAGATGCACAATTGCACTGTACTGCTGCTTACTTGGCTTTAGTGTCTTCCAGTGATGCGTGGTTCGATGTATAAACGACCTGAAACCGACTACTTTTTTTTTAACTAGTTTACCCGCAACTCGGACCGCAAGAAATATATTTGAAGAGGACGGACCCGACCTGCATTTTTTAAAAAAAAAATAGTCGATGGTCTTTATGAACATCCAACGACCTTACTCATATACCTGCATTTATATCCAATGTCATTGCTTGTAAAATAACATGGTTAGAAAATATGTTTGTTCATCATTCAAAAGTTATCAACACGCAGCATCTAAACCAGGGGTCGCAACCTGTAACACCCAAAGACACATTTGAACCTGGTTCCCACAGAAAAGAAAACACCGGGAGCTGCTCATAATCTTTAAAAATCTCAGTGAATGCGTCTCAAACTTTACTTTTTTTGTTTGTATGTTTCCGTAGCTTCCACTCCCCTAACTTTATTTTCTCTTTTGCTCCCTCCATACCGTAGGATACTGACGACATATGTCACCTTCACAGAAATTCAATTAACAAAGCGTATTTACCAGGTTATTTTAATATTTATCTCAAACGACCTGACCGACCGCAACCCGAATATCATTAAAAATATTTTAGCCCACGCATCACTGGTGCCTTCACTTATGTCATTGTTTACGGTTCCATTGTAAATGTCCATTAGATTTAATATACGTTAGGCATTCTGCGGACAGAAAACCCAGAATTTCGTTGTACAAGGAAACATGTTTCCATACTGTCCACATGACAATAAACCAGTGGTCTCAAACATGCGGCCCGGGGGCCAAATGTGGCCCACCAATGGTTCCCATGCAACCCATGAGATGAAGAGCATAATAACTTATTAATATCTATATTTTCTTCTCAGTTTTTTCTTTGCCTATAAATTATGATGATTCAGAATATTTGTCAGTGTTTTACTGCAAAAAATAATAAGAATAAATTATGGAAATATTTACATGTACAAACTATTCTGTAACAATAAAATGTGAATAACCTGGACAAATAGTCACAACCTGAAATTGAAAGAATTAGACAAACTTTGAACCATTTTCTGCTTCTGTTACTAAGAGTTTTGAGTCTTTGTCAAACCGATTCACAATACAAATGGACAAATGATAAATTGAGGCAGAATATTGTTAAAATTCTTCTTATTTTTCTGATGAAATTTCACTTTTTTTGTATTGTAAGTATTTTCATAATTTTTTTTTTTTTTGAGAAGAACTGAGTTGTCAGTATTTATAGGTTATTATGTTTTCATTCTACTGAGCCCATTGGAGATAAAATTAGGCTGAATTTGGCCCCTGAAGGAAATGACTCTGAGACCCCTGCAATAAACACTTTGAACCTTGAATCTATTTGTAGAGCCCTAAATCACAACAAAGTCGTCTTAAAGGGCTTTACGAAGTTGATTAGAATTTTTTATTTTTTTTTTTTAATCAAACATTGCATCAGTAAGCAGATCCAACATGTATCATTTCTATACTGCCAAAACTCACTGAATAAGTTTAAGAGCAAAAATAAAGGTTGCATCATGATATGATTACGAATTTGTTCTCATATTTGTCATTTTCTGATCATGTGGTTTTGTATGAATGAAACTTTGGTGATCAGCTGCTCTATTGTTTTGTGTTACATTGAAATAAATCCTACCGAAACAGACCTGGGCTTTTAAGATTCTGTGTGTGTATACCTTTGTAACGCCCCATGTCTCCTTTCCTATATCTTCTGCCTCCTTCACATCATCTGTGATTACAAAGTTGTCAAAGATGGTACCAGATTTCACCTACAGGGAGATGAATCACAAGTTAGTTTGAGCTTCATTTAAGACATGACATAAACATAAAATACTTTTTCTTACCTGCCAAAGATCGAGACCTACAACAGAAATTTTGTCAAATTTATAGATGCTTGAATCTGAACTATACTCTGGATTATCGATCTCAGGATGCACCCATTGTCCCTTGTAGTTAGGGTTATCAATCTGTTTCGGTTTCCATTCTCCCTGTAACACAGAAACGTATTCTTTAGGCTGCACAAACTTATCCCATTTAATAATTCAAACTTTCCATAAGAGATTATATATATATATATATATATAAAAATTGCCTCCGTTAGTCAAATCTGTTTTACTTGCTGAGGATAAATGAACTCTGAACATAGTCGAAAGAACTTTAAAGTCTTAAAGAGGTTGACATGAATAAAATACTGAATGCATGTAAAATAAATAAATAAAAACACATTTGTCAATTTGGCAAATAAGTAATCAAGATGAATCATGATGAATTATGCCAATTACACTTTATGAACACATTCCTGGACATGATAATTTGACATTTTGTAAATGGCACAAAGGTCTAAATAACTTTCAAAATTATGGCATCTAGAGTTAGAATCACTATATATTTTAACACTTTCTTATATTTGGTACATTGACTACTAGTTTGGATGTTACAAGAAACACACCAATTCTATGTTCTTGCTAGACAATTATTTGTTGACATGTATTCAAGTTTTAAGACCAAGCTGATGTCAAAATGTATAGGTTAAAAATAAAAATAGGTTATCACATTAAAGAGCTATTGTATGTTGTAAAAACAGACAAAAAAAATAATGATGACCCAAATAATATCCTTTTATATAAAAGAAAACAATAGTGAGCATCTGAAAGAAAAATTTTCTATTCAAAAGAAAGAGTTTTATCATCATTTTGAAATGATGATGCACAACAATCTGTCTTTGATTTTCTAAATAATATTAAAGAGTCAAGAAATATAAAACAAATTGTAGAAGTTATTAAATATTTGTAATATTTTATTTTGCTCCATTATTTTTCCTTAACCTGACAATGAAGAGTGGCCTGCTTTAATTGGCTTATTTAAGAATTCTAAATATGTCCCATTCTGGAAAATGAATAAGGACTCAAATCTGGTAATATTACAACTACCATGGCACAAAAAAAGCATGTTAGTTTAATGAACCTTGTACTCAGGGTTGGGGATCATGGGTGGTTCCCACTCTCCATCCATATCCTCATCCCAGTCATCAGGCTTCTTAGCATCAGGGTCTGGAATGTTTTCAGGTTTGTCCCAGTCCTACAGAACAAAAATTAAAGACTTCCAAGTCAAACTCTTCACCATCCTTAGTTCTGGTAAATAAAACACTCATGTAAAACCATAAATAATAAATAGCACATAAGTTGGTGTGAATATTTATTCATGTGTAGTAAAGCCTTAACTACATGTGCCTAACCAGCTATTCAACTTAATAGTAAACTTTTTTTTTTTTTTTTTTTTTTTTTTTTACCTCAGGCTTTGTATCCTCATCATCATCGACCTTTGCACGATCATCCCAGTCTTCAGGCTTTTTGGCTTCTGGGTCCTTTATTTTCTTAGGAGGCAGGAAGTCCCAGTCTTCTTCCAGACTGCCAGATTCTACCTTCTCATTGTCAATCTTCACCTCATAGGTCTGATCAGGGTTCAAGATCAGTGTGTAGAGGTGAGTCAGCTCGTCATCCTACACGAAAAAGAGAAAATGACATTAGGATTTCTGTGTCGCATCTTATTTGAAGAAATAAATAAAATAATCTCACTTTTAAATATTAAGTTACAAATGTTACCTTGCATTTAATCTCTTTCTTAATTAGGTGATTCTTGCCCTTGTAATTGAAGATAACATGGACTTTTTTAGTGCTGTAGCCACAGATATCTGGGCCTGAAATAAAAGCACACAAATTAAAGTATAAATTACCCAACTCCTCTTAACTAAAACATTCAATTATTACCAGTCACCATAGTTATCATGACTTACCAAACATAATGTAGTACGACGACTCGCCATGCATGTCTGTCTGATCCAAGTCAGCAGGAAACACTTTCACATAGCCACCACCACAGTCAATCTTCTGCTCATGCTTGACTGTAAACTGAATCACTACACTCTTGCCTTCATTGCTAAATGGCTCAAAACGTGCAGAGGTAGCATAAAAACGAGCATCTTGACTTGTCTGCAGACCTGTAAAAAACAAACACACACAAAAAATTAAGTTGTGACAAATAAAGTGAGAAGTCAAAGCAAAATATGTAGATTTTAACTATGAAGCAAAAAGTATTATAGGTAGTAATTACAGAACATATTCCAAAAACAATAAATCTGAGCACTTTCATACTATTATATATTTCAACAAACAACTAGGGTTGACAGATAGGCTACCATTAAATGACAGGAAGTGTCGAATTGACAACTCTAGGGTTTAGTTACCTTTGTCTTTTTCTGCATCTCCATAAAAAGCACCAGAAGTTAGTTTCCACTCCCCATAGTCAGACTTGTGTTTGGAGTCAACCCAACGACTTCTCCATTCATCTTTGAAAAAAAAAAAAAAAAAAAAAAGACGAAATTAAAACATGAAGTACCTTTTCAGGAGACGGCAAGCTAATGGATACGTCACAAAAACTCAACTATCAAGTCAAGATTATTACTTTAAGTGATGAGACGTGACGATATGAACCGTATTAGAGTTATATACAAGTTACATTAAGGTCAAAAATAGGTCACAACTTCTTGGAAGCATCACATTTGTCAGCTTTGCAGGCCTCGCTTAAGTTAGCAAGAATACAGATTGGCTAAAGTTGACAAGACACAGGTAGCATACATATGTCAATAAATTACTAAAGATAAAACACATGTCCTTTAGTTAAATGTTTTAAGACGACTTCACACAAGTATTCTTTAACCGTTTGCTAACATTCAAGCTAATGAGGACGAAAAATTAAGAACTGTAAAGCTTACCACCATCCAGAAATTCCTCCCGAAAGTACACTTTAGCATGCGCATTGTATAATGCTAATATAACTGCTAATACGGCCAAGAGCTTCATTTTTTTTAGAAGTCCAAACCCGCTTTTCACACCGACTTTCCTCTTTCTAGGCTGTGAATACCTACACAAGGAAGAAGATGGAATATTTTAGAGTGGCTCCAGCGAACAGATGTCTCACTGCCATTGGACAACGGAGGGTTGTGTCTAGACCAATCCAAGTAGACCACGAGACACATGTCAACTCTGTAGGCTGATCCCAGATCAGCGGTGTTGCCTTTACAGCCTTATATGTGTTTACAAACCATAGATAGGGAAAATGTAGATGCTTGTGCTTCCGGTTGACCGAATATGTCAACGCGGCGGCCATATTGGAGCGGTCACTTGTCAAGGCGTTTCCACCGTTTTCGTGCTAGGAAGTTCAGACAAATCACAGTTTTGGGCTTGAAATAACAAGCGCACAGTTGAGTCAAGGGCAGAACCAATCACTTTTCACAAGTATGTAACTATTATATATTTGTTTCATACTGCAAAGCATCTTACATAGAAATGTTAGGAGCTTGATAAATGTATTTATTTTCCACGTACGCCTTCCCTTTATGTAGAAATCACCGATATCAAGTGAGATAAAACACCCTCTTGCTTTGTATACGTATGTAACCAAGCTGACAAGTACCGCTCCAATATGGCGGCCGACTACAAGCAGGCGTCAAAGTTAAGGGATAAGACGCACGGCATCTACCCTTTCTATATCTATGTTTAAAACAGTATCTCGGTAGAGGGAGCCAAACATCTAGTATTGTTGGATTGCTTTCTGCCAAATAGCATTAGATATTGGGTTCAGTGTACTCGAAAGGCGTTATTATTTATGGTGAATATGTATAGAATAGACTTTTATTAATTAAACAGCTCTACTAAATTGTGACTTCATCACATGTTAAAGGGCCCCATTTATAATATAACAGCTTTTGGGGAGTCCTGTTACAAAAGAATCTGGCAAATCACTTGTCGATTCTTCTGTGTGCAATTATTTTAAGATTGATATTCAAACTAGACAAATATTTATGTAGAAATTAAGAAGAAAGCAGAAAAAAATGAGTGTTTTTAATATAGACCTACTGCTAAACTCCCTTCAGTCAGTGGAGTTCCTCATGACAAACACAAGTCCTAATGACAGTGACAAAAATGACTTCTTTGTCCTCAAAATGCATCGACGCCCCCTAGCGGCAGCAAATCAAATTTCCTACGGGGGATGGTCTAGTTATGCTCAACTTTTGCCTAGATTTCCCTAAAACTGGCTGACGAATCAAGCTGAGTAGTTCCATCTCGATTAATCAGTTTGTCCAATAATTTAAAGCAGGAAACAAAGGATTAACTTCAGGAAGTAGTGGAGCTGTGCAAAGAGCCCACATAGTACATGTAATTCTAGAATGTTAGTAATACATGTCAACAATACATCTGGATTCAATCTGCTCGCTGTGATGTCATCATCTTTTTTGCATGATGATGAAACAGTAATGTGTTTTCAGTTCATAGTCTGTTTGTGTGTATGTTAGTGCACTATATTCAATACCAAACAAAATATATAACATTTAAAGCAACACTATGTAGGGTTTGTGGTACTGGTACTCTGTTTGACAAGAGACTGGTACTGTGTTTGTCCCAGAGAAACACTGACAGTGTGAGTATGATGGTGATGATAATGATAATGATGATGACGATGATGATGATGATGATGTCTGAAATGTCCATGTCTCTCTCTCTTCTCTTTCTGTCTCTCTTTGTCTGTCTGTCCTCCTCTCTGTCTGTCTCTCACATAAAACTTACATGTACTTATATTATATGTCCAGTAGATGGCAATGTTTACCACAAAACTGTCTAAAATCAATGTATTCTTTGTAAAGACACATTATCTTAATAATTAAAGGAAAAAAAGGTCTGTCTTTTAAGTTAAAATAGAAAATATAATGTCACAACTTACCTAAGGCACAGAATACTCCATGTGACTGCCATGTCATTTATTGAATTAAAGCTTGATTGTAATTTTACTTTAAATAACCACATGTTCTTTTATTATTAATTTCCCATGTTTATTTATCATTTTATGTGCAAATTTAAGTGACATTGAACATTTAAATACCCAGTTACAGAAGCAAAGTGCATATCCTGTTCTTCCCACCCCCTCACTCCCACTTCCACGTCAGGTCCTACGAAACATTAATACTACTACTATTACTACTACTACTACTACTACTACTATTAATAATAATAATAATAATAATAATAATAATAATAATAATAATAATAATAATAATAATAATAATAATAATAATAATAATAAGAAGAAGAAGAAGAAGAAGAAGAAGAAGAAGAAGAAGAAGAAGAAGAAGAAGAAGAAGAAGAAGAAGAAGAAGAAGAAGAAGAAGAAGAAGAATAATACAAGAACTAAACAATAAAAAACAATACACATATTAAAATAAAAGCAACAGCATACTAATAGATAATTATGCTTATTCATAAATACATCCGATTGTGTACACAAGATGTACACATGGGATGTTAACATGTTTTAAATTAATATTAATAATATTGGAGGATACTCAAGGCTATAGCACATACCAAAGTGAGAGAGAAATGGAAAAAAAATGGGTGAAAATGAGAGGACTGTACTAAAAGTGTGTGTGTGTGTGTGTGTGTGTGTGTGTGTGTGTGTGTGTGTGTGTGTGTGTGTGTGTGTGTGCTTTAAATTTTTTAAGGTATTTGATCATAGAACCTCATACTACTTGAAAATTTTTAAAAGTTATTAGAGGTGAGTACTAACCTCCTCTTCTTCATCATGTGAGTATTAAACAACCAATATGGGACATGAGGTGTTGTTGTCCTGGGATTAAATTAATTGCACGTTATCCTATTTTAATCATGTTAATTGTTCTATAGAAGTTCTCTAATACTGTTATTTAAACTGCATGTATGGATTTTGAACTGCTGACTTTATTTTTCTCTGGTCATTCTATGTATTTATCTAAGCTCTATATAATGTGAATAAACTTACTTCAACCTTCTGAGACCCAGGACAGTACAAGTTACTAATTTTTTTGCGTGAAACAATTGTCATGAGAGGAAAATCATGATGTAGTTTTTTCCAGATACACTTTTCTTATTTCTTTTAACCAAATGTGTTTTGCAGTAGCCTTTTTTAATGAACATAGACAGAAAACCCATGACCAGTAACAACAAAGTGATAACACTTCTCTACTGTACTCAAGTGTTAACACTATTTATTGTTAAAAAATAGAAACCACTTAATAGGGCATTCACAAGTACAGTTTTTTTTAAGTCGACTTATCCATCAATAAAGCCGAAGTCGAGTCGACGGGTCGTGATGACGTCATCACATTGTCAGTGGAGGAACAACACAAACACACGTCTGTTCAGCAATGATCAACTTATATTAAAGTTCACTGGAACGTAACAATGTCCACTATAATGTACAAGACACAAGCATCAGCATTTTAACCCCAACAAAAAAAAGGCAAACACCTTCAGTTTTCTTTTAAATTTAACTCCACAACATCAGTAGCATGAACATATGCCTAAAATGTAAAAAGTGAGGATGCGTGACAGACGTCCAGACAGTCCAGTTTTAGAGCCATCTGTCCAGACAACATCTGGACATATGGTCACCCTACATCAAACATCCCAAGTCTCCCAGAAGTTTTGGGAGTCTCCCTGATATCGATAGTGGCTCACTGATGCCCGCAAGTCAGATAAAATATTCCAGATTTTGGAATATGTGAGGAAGTTTTTTTGATTAATTACTTCAATTACATTGCACAGGCACAAGCCAGAGAGAGAGTGAAGAGGACTGTCGGCTAATAGTGGAAACTGTGCATTCATTCAAAGACTGCGGTCACACCAGCCACTCCAACATTTTATGTGCGCTTTTATTACAGAGTTTATGGCAAAGGCACGTCTCCACTGACTCTCCGATCAAACTTATGCCCGGTGAGCTGCTTCAGTTTGATATTTGACAGATGTGCAGCTTCTCCACAAGCACCAGCGTCTGTCCGCTCAGCCTTACCTGACTGGAGAGGCTTCAGGAGCGGACACAGACTTCCTTGCTATCAGGGAGTTTAGGGACCGTCACAAAATAAATCGACCGCCAAGACAAAAAAACAAAACTTTTCTCCATTAAATCAATTGTATATTCATCTCAAATGTATAAATAAATACACTAATGAATCAATACATAAATAAATAAATCATTAATAAGTATTAATTTAACTAGCAAATGCTTACTCAAATTACACGTTTTTGTTCAATAGTATGTGGGTCATGTGTCCTCTGGACACCAATAGGCCTTTAATTTATATCCCTGGTCTGGGCACACAAAACACACCTCGTATATTTAATTTATATCACTTCTTTGATTTTCAAGCAAATTTTTTACTCATGAATTACACGTTTTCATTCAATAATTCGGAAAGGGGGTTGGGGGGTTGGAAGGGTCGATAAGCATCTCCCTGAAATGAGTTTTTGGAACTTGGGATGTCTGCTACATAAAGTGCAAAAAGTTTGTCAGCGGCCGCCAAGATGCACACCACGCTTGTCCACACCATGTTTGGAAAAAAAGAGCGTGTTGTATTAAAGTGTGTTGTCTGCGCTGCTGCTCATATCACTCAGGTTAGCTAGCGGATGCTTCATAGCCGTACATGACGCTTGTGTTTTTGTTGTATTTTAAATTGGACTTGGACGTAAATTGGACCGTGCAGGTTACTGTATCATTTTATTTTGTCAGACCCACCACCCCTGTTTTATCTGCAGCAGCCATGACTCCTCTGGTTTAAGTCTGATTGGTTTGTATTCATACACCAAGTAAGAGGGAGAGAAAGAATATCATGCAACTTGTCGACTCCTCCAAAATTAAGTTGACTTGTGGTACGGGAGTCGATGTGTCGACTAGTCAATATTTTGGTTAATGCACTTAACACTCAATAGGTTACCATGGTGATATAGTCATGGTCATGGTAAGTAAAGTAAATGGTAAGCTGCATGACCCAGAGGGAGTAGAGAGTACATTTGTAAAAACCAGTGTTGGGAAAGTTCATTTTGATTAGGAACTAGTTCAAAGTTCAGTTCAAGTTACTCAATATGAATTAGTTCAGTTCATCGTTCATTCTTCCAAATTATGAACTAGAAGTTCATGGATCCTAAAATTAACTCTTTCGTTCTTTTTTTCGTTCTTTTTTGTGTTATTATTGTAAACTTATTATTAACCGTTCCTGACGTTATCCTGACCGTAGTCAGGAAATCAGGGGAAAATGCCGTCCTCCTCCCAGGGTTAACTTCCCTCTGCAGGTTCTTAGAACACAAGGAGCAGTTTCCAAGAACGGGACAACATCTGCTCCGGTCGCCGGTCACACTGGACATTTAACTCTTTTTCTCCGCTCCCAAAAACTCTCTGCACCCCTCTCTCTCTCTCTCTCTCTCTCTCTCTCTCTCTCTCTCTGCCCTGCCCAAAACACTTCTCATTGGCTATTCCACAACATTATGTTGCCAAAATTAGTTCAGAATAATACAAAAATGACATCTATGATAATGCTGTGTTTTGATCCCATTTTATTCCTTATAGGACTCAATAATTACAATGTGATAAGAACGATATGTGAACTATATAAGAGCGCAGTTCAATAAATGTCAGAATAACAGCGTTCACAACTTCCCGTTCATTTGGCAAAAGTGAATGAGTCGTTCACGTTCGTCAAAAATATGATATCATTCGTGAGCGATCATTCAATGAACTCGTTCAGGTACAACACTGGTAAAAACATGTTGCTCTGAGTAAACAGAAGGAAAGGAAGAGCAAACATGGAGGCTACGCAAAGTCATGATGGAACCATTTCAACAACTATTTTACAAAAGTATTGCAAGATATCACAATACTTGGCCCTATTTTTTTATTTTTTTTAATAATGAATAATAATGGATTGGATTTCCATTGTGCTGTTTTGGCCACTCAAAGCACTTTACATTAGTGTCCCATTATTCATTCACTCTTACATTCTCCCTCTGTTGGTGGTAAACTACATATGTATCCACAGTTGTCCTGGAGCAGACTAACAGAAGCATAGCTGCCATTTTGTGCCTGCAGCCCCTCTGACCACCACCCAACATTCATACACCACTGTGAGTGATACTGGAGGCAAGGAGAGTGAAGTGTCTTGCCCAAGGACAAAACGGACTGACTAGGACAGAGCGGGATTCAAACCGCCAACCCTTCGGTTATTGGATGAACCGTTCTATCACCTGAGCCATGGACATTTCCCCTTCGCAATGTCCCCTCAGAGGCTCCATATGAATGAGCACTTCACTGACTTGTCAAAAACAAGATGGCGATGGTTGACTTGGAAATGTTTCTTTCAATCCATCAAATATTCTAGAACATTCTAGAACATTCTAACAACATGACTTGATTGACACCAATCTGTATTTGTTTAACACCAATATTAACAACATCCTGATTTAACTACATTAATTTAAGGGAAATGTTGTTTTAAATCCATGTGGTGTTACTGTACTACAACACCAACACTCTATATTTAACACTGACACTGAATATTTAACACTCGTATTTGCTGTGTACTCTGATGCATTGTTAATGCACAGTATTGTTGTTCATTACAAAAAAATATATGAAAGGAAATGTGGTGTTTTCACCGCTGAGATTACAGTCGACTGCAGTAAAGTTATAGCAAATCTAATTTGCTACTGTAGTAAGTCTAGTTATGATCAATGAAACTTTTGGCTAGATTTCCCTGAAACATGGCCAATGAATCACAGTGAAGAATAGAGTCAGAGGGTGGGCGGAACAAAGTGACGCTGCAATGCTTCAGAGAAAAACAACCAGAAACAACCATAGAAGAAGAACAATGGGTGGTGATTTCCCTTAATATCAAAGATGAGTGAAGAATGTGAGAACCTCTAGCAATGTTCTGTCTGTCTGTCTGTCTGTGTGTCTGTCTGTCTGTCTGTCTGTGTGTCTGTCTGTCTGTCTGTCTGTCTGTCTGTCTTTTCTTTTTACAGAAGCAACAACAGTCCTTAAGCTCCATAATCCACCATTTTGTTTAGTCATTTGTAACTTTCTCCAGACTCCTCGTTGAACTTTCTGGCGCTCTAACTATGTCATCCTAAAGATTACGCTGATTGGTTGTAGTACCGTCCTATTGCATACAGAGGGATTTGAAAGACAACCTTTTAGCTCCGCCTCCCCTGACTATGAAGCACAACTAGACCCATACATGAAATGAATGGGGATAGCACGGCTAGGCTAGTAAAGTTAGATAGTTGATTTGTCAATGTCCCTACTTGCATAATGTGCAAGTTCAAACAACAGTCCACACTCAACCTGTCAGCAGTTTGTTGATGAGTACACATTTTTGGTGACTGTGACCTTGACCTTTGACCTACGTTCATTAATATTGAATGGGATCTATTCTGGACTACCTCGTATGTTTCCTGAAAATTTAATGGACAGTGGTCTTGTTGTTTTTGTGTAAAACCTGCTTAAAATCAATCAAACAGACAGACCAACAAACAAACAAACAAACAAACAGACTCAAACACAATATCCCTCTCCCCTTTGAGAGCCCCAACTCAAACATGTCAGGGTGAACAAGGTCCTTATTCCCAATACAAAATGTGAGAAGTGAGGAAGTCAGTCTGGAATATTTACCACATCTCTCTTGTTTCATCATCTGAACCCACTTTATCCTCCAGGGGTCACTGGGGGTCTAATTCAGCTACAATGGGTGAAGGTGGGGTACACCCTGTATGAGTCTCCAGTTCATCTCAGGGCTGAACATATATAAACAAACAATCACTCTCACATCAGAGTCCTGCACGGTTCTGATTTTGACATACCGCAACCGCCCGTACCCGTCATGTTCAAACTCGTATCCGACCTGTTTTCCGACGAAAAAATAAAATAAAAAATCCACACCCGAACCAACCCGCTATAAATGAACCCGATATCCGTCCCGAACCCGGAAGAAAATGTCAGATAACCAAATTTAAATACAAACATTTATTGCCACGAATATACTGAACAGTGACATAGCCAAGGCAGAGCCAAATAAAAATGTTGTTAAACAGTAGCAGACAAATAATAAACTCAAAAAATATTTTTATCCGTGAGCTCACACACACACACACACACACACATGCTTGAAAAACGCATCAAGAAGGAAGCCGACAGGAGGCAGCTATACAAGTCCAAAGTAAAGAACAGTTTTTAGCCTATGAACTGCAAATTAGACCTGCCATCACCCACGTCCAACCAGCACATTTTTCACCCGTTTTGTGAAAATCTGCGGTTCACCCACAGGTACCCAAACCCATGCAGGACTCTGTCTCACATTCACACCTATGGGCAATTCAGATTAACCAGTTAACCTATCAGTGCATGTGTTTGGATGGTGGGAGGAAACATGTAAACTCCACACAGAAAGGTCTGGTGTGGGATTGGAACCAGGCTCCTTCTTGCTACGAGGCACGGCTACTAACTAGTGCACCTTCGTGCTGTCCTTTTTACCACATATCTCTGTCTAATCTGCAGAATAAAGCATGAACAATGAAAGACGTGAAAGCTGAGGACTGAAGGACTCCATGTCCTCTGTGTGACACGTTCAGTCTAAACCCAGTAACTCCACTCTGCACAGATATGCTTCAACAGTCCTTACACAACTCTTTTTGCCATAGTGTGGTGTGCTGTAATCCACATATGACAAACATGATCTGCTGCACAGAATTTGATTAAAGCTTCGTTAAAGGTTATGCACTTCAGACAAAGGTCATTAGTTCAGTGTTTTTGGGTAAAACAGCAATCTGTGCTAATGTGTTCATTCACCACAGGGGTCTCAAAGTCATTTTCTTTCAGGGGCGACATTAAGCTACATTTGGTCTACAGTGGGACAAACTAATAAAATAATTGGGTAACACTTTCTAATACCTACACACATTCCACTATGTATTAACTATTTGTTACCCATGTGTATATGGTTTGTTCATCATGTATTAACCATTTGTTAATGTTTATTAATGTATTACTTATACAGAATTAACCATAAATCATTTGTTCACATGACTACAAATAGTTTGTTTATAAAAAAGAAGAAACGCTTTGTTTATGATACATTGTATATGAATAAACCATTAACAAATAGGTAACAAATAGTTAATACATCATGAACAAACATTAACAAATAGATAATAAATGCTTAATACATGGTGAATTGTGTGTAGATATTATAAAGTGTTACCAATGATAGCATAATAACTTATAAATAATGACAACTCCAAATTTTTTACTTTGTTTTAGTGAAACCCTCATCTAAATTCTGAAAATACTTATGTGAATAACCTGGAAAAATGTGACATTTTATAAGAAAGATAAGGGCAATTTTATCTATTCTGTCTGAACTTATCATTTGTCCATCTTTATTATGGATCAGATCTACAAAGACATTAAACATTTATCAACAGGAGCAGAAAATGTTTGAAATTGTGCTTAATTTTCAGATTGTTCATATTTGTTCAAATTATTCACATTTTATCGTTACAGGATATGTAACATAAATGTAAATATTTTCATTATATAATATTAGTTTTTCCACTAAAACAAAGACAAAAATGTGACATTCTCATCCTTTATGGACAGAGAAAAAAAACTGAGATGAAAATATAGTCTTTTTTGTTTTTTAGGGTATTATGGCCCAGGGGCCGCATGTTTGAGACCCTTAATTTACCACATTAAAAACAATATGATGCCACATTCCTTCCTAAAATGCTTTTTTATTAGTAGAGAATATGTGAAGTGTCTTTTATCTCACATTCCATAGACTATTATTGCAATAAGTTAAACTTAACAAACCAATCTGTGTTGTCTTGTGTCAATATTGCATGTGGTTACAACACTCTGCTGTGTTGTCGATTTCTTCAACAAAGTGTGAATTGTGAACTGAAGTAGAATAACTGTTGAAGCACATAGTTTATTTTCCCCTTACAGTAAGTGTTGAGGATGCTGATTGGCTGACCCAGTTGCCATAACGCCCACTGCCTGGGTCTGGTTCATCACAAAGATAGAAAAAAAATACAGACATCCCATTCTGCAACCATTTCTGAATTGGTGGAAGAATTTGCCGAATAACTGTTCGGTTTATGGAATTACAAACAAAACTATAAAACAGGAATATAATGAAACATCGATTTTTGTATTTCATGTATTTTATGTAGATAGTTGCAGCAATATTATTTGTACTATACTACACTATTTTACACTGTCGTATGTGTATGTGTGTGTATATATATATATATATATATATATATATATA
Organism: Siphamia tubifer; assembly: GCA_020466265.1. Classification (NCBI taxonomy): domain Eukaryota; kingdom Metazoa; phylum Chordata; class Actinopteri; order Kurtiformes; family Apogonidae; genus Siphamia; species Siphamia tubifer. The sequence goes on along the minus strand of CM035799.1, from coordinate 37,124,889 downwards.
TATATATATATATATATATATATATATATATATATATATATATATATATATATATATATATATATATATATATATAATAAAAAATTTAATCCAAATAATCACAGGGTTATTATGTATTACAACACTCTCAACAACATCAAACTGTCTCAGGTTTCTTTTGCACTCAAATGTCCCACAAATTACACAAAGATACACAAAAAATGTACAGAGAAAAAAATGTATAAAGCATGCTAAAATCCACTAAAATTCACAAAAAATAAACTAACACAAAAAGTGATGAAAAATCCAAAATGTATTCAAAAATTCTACTAAAATACAGTAAAAAATACTAAATACATGATAAAATATATGCAAAAAGGTATATACATATACTGTGTGTGTGTGTGTGTGTGTGTGTGTTAAATGTTATAAATGTATATGCATTTAACATATTTATTCAACACATTCAACAGATTCAACAAAACAACTTGAAACAAAACAACTGTAAATAACTTCTATTTAATTGCATTAAAATTTAAATCAGATTAATCATGGTAATGGATTAATCTGCATGAATTTATTTATCTTTTTCGTGTTTGTCAAGTTTTGTTAATTTTTGTGCATATTTTCTTCTGTTGTTAATTTCATCATATTTCTTGGCTTCTTTTTTCTTTATTTCTGTTCATTTTATTCCTGTTTCTTTCTTTTTTTCCTATTAGCCTTTGGTGATTTTATTTTTGCATTTGAGGACCCTAGTAGTTGTAACATGTTGTATTTGAATCCTCCAGGTGCTATAAAGCTGCCTTTATCTTCCTTCTGGTAAAAATCGAATGCATTTCTACAACCTGTTTTACATGTTTGCTGTTTGTTACGACTATAACTAGTTTTGTCACAACATTTACACTAAAATAAGACTTCAAATGAGCCTTTCTCTGAATACATTAGAACAGTTTCTCAGTAGATCATAGTGAAAATGTGTCCAAAGTTTGTGCCAATTTCCTAAAATGTTAAGTCGTTGGTTGAACTGGGCAGGGCAGCACAGACTGTGTGTGTGTGTGTGTGTGTGTGGGTGGGGGTGTGTGGGGGTGTGTGGGGGGGGTGCGTTTAAAGCTGCCAGTGCTGAACATTACCTTTCTGGTGTCATTACTCAGAAATAGTGTTGAAGATAGACCTGTGGAGTTGAATTAATGAAGAATTCAGACCCTAGCATAACATTTACAGTTGATATAAACTGCAGTAAAATGTTTTAAAATGACATTCTATTTTAAAAAGCAACATACCAGTCTTTTAATAAGTTTTAGGTTCTTATTAACAGGCTAATTTGTAGATTTAAGTAAGCATTTTAATAGGGTCCTTTAAATTTTTTTTCTAGCGCTGTCAAAATTAACACATTAACAAATATTAATCCGTCATCATGATTAATTAATTTAATGGAACTGTTGAATGAAACAGTTTAAGGTGTTAAAAAAAACAAGTTAGTTGTATATACAGTATATTCATATTTTTGCATATGTTTTGGACATTTTATCACTTTTTGTTGGTATTTTAGAAGAGTTTGGGAGTATGGTTAAAATGTTTAATAGCTGTTTTGTGTTAGTTTATTTTGTTTTGTAGAATTTGAGTGGATTTTAGCATGTTTTGTATTTTTTTCCCCCCACTGCATTTCTCGTATTAGTGGGTAATTTGAATACAACCCCCCCCCCCCCAACAAAAAAAACAAACAAAACAAAACAGACCAAAAATTTGACCTCAAAAGTGTTTGGAAAGTAAATAATCAAAATTAATATAAAGTAACACTGTGATTAAATTAATGAAGAACTGTGATCATTTGAGAGTCCTATTTTTTTTTACTCTAAAACACAGGGAAACATTTGAAGTGTTATTTTACTGTTTTCATAGACTTGTGATCACATTGTGGTAAATGTGGCCTCTGAACTAAAATAACTTTGGATTAGTGTAATTAATACAGATGAACACATTAATACAGGGGTGTCAAACATACTGCCCGGGGCCAAAATCCAGCCCCCAAAAGGGTCCAGTCCGGGCCCTGGAGTAAATTTGTAAAATACAAAAATCATAATGAATATATTGATGATTTTGGATTTTGGATCAGTAAAATACTATCATAATAACCTATAAATACTTACAACCCCACATTTTGCTCTTTGTGATTCAAATATTTCCATGTAATTTTACTACATTTGCAATAAAACAAACTATCATTTCACAAAAATGTGAATAACCTAAACAAATATGAACATTTTGAAATGTCTGAAGTGTAAGTTCAACAATGTTCTGCCTGTTATTATATGTTTTGTGTATTTGTAGATCCACTAATAAATCATCTGTACATTGTAATTGACATGTGCAAATGATAAACTGAGACATAATCCTGTTAAAATTGCATTTAGTTTTTTGAAGAAGTGTCAGTTTATTCATGTTATTCATATTGTTTTAAAGGACAGTTGGTAGATGTGAACATTTTCATCACATAATTAAAGTTTGTTTTGCTCTAAAATGTAGAAGAAAATTTGGAGTTGACATTATTTATATATTATATTAATTAGTGGTACGGCCCAATTCAGATTAAATTTATTTTAACTGTCTGTGAATACTGGTCACTCCAGTGGACAGTTGTTCTACAGTTGTTTTCTTGTATATTCATGGGTTTTGTTGTTTTAGTTCCATATCAGTCAGTTCATATCATTACTGTAACTCATCTGTTCTTAATACCTGATCTAATACCTGATTTTGTAAAGCCCTGTGAGACGACTTTGTTGTGATTTAGGGCTTTATAAATAAAATTGAATTGAATTGAATTGAACTAACATGTTTACCTGTAAATAAATTACTTGTTGTTATTAGACTGTAATTAAAAGTTTCTTCTTGAACAAAAACTGAATTAAAATGTTTTACTTCATAGTTTTCTAGCTGAGTGAACATTTTTGTAACTCCATAAAAAATAGGTTCATTAAAAAGATTTCAATCACATTGTTTTATTCAGGCCTAAAGAGGAATAAAAACACTTGAGGAAACAAATCTTGATTACAGTTATCATAATTCATGCATCAAAAGGTTAATGTGGCCTCTGGACTAACATGAGTTTGACACTCTGCCATTAAAACCCTTTAACCCCTGATGTGTCAGCGCTGACACAGTCTGAATGGATGGTTTAGTTTAAAAATTCGGAGTAATGAAAATTTTTTTGTGTTATTTTACTGATCATTTTGTTCATGGAACTGATGTACAGAAAGAAACTAAAACTACTGAAACTACTAATTTATTCCTTTTTTTTTTTTTTTTTTTTTACTTCATTTTGGATTTTTTTGTTGTTGTTTTTTATGCATTCTTTCCGCATCATTTGTTATTTTGTGAATATTTATTAGTTTCTGTTGATGTTGTTGCTTTTTTTCCTACATTTTGTTGATGTATTTTATTATTTTTCTTCAATTGTGTTCTGTTAAGTGTCTTACTTTGTTCATTTCACATATTATTTTGTTAGTTTAACATTAATTTTTGTTCATTTTACTGATCAATTTGGCAGTTTTTCTTCATTTTGTTGCTTATTTTATTTATTACTGTGGAATTGCTTAAGTCCCAAGGGTTAAAGGGTTAATTCATTTACATTAATGCATCAAAAAGTTAATTGTCTGATTTACATGATCAACGCGGTGTTTCTTTTGAAGGACGTAGTGAGTCATCTGTCTATTGTAAGGATCTTTAGTGAGAGGGCGTGTCTGTGTGTAAGGAGTGGGCGTGTCCTTGCAGTTCCACTCCTGTCTACCTTGTCTCCAGTGTCAGTTATCAGTGTGCCTGTGCGGCTTGTCTCGGCTCGGCTCGGCTCGGCTCGGCTGGTCTCGGCTCGGTTCGTTCAGCAGCACACAGTACTTGGGCGGAGGTGACAGCGGCTACAGATGGCGACCATGGCAGCACCGAAGCGACAGGACACCCGCAAATTTTTCGAGAATTTGTCCGGAGCCGGGAAATCCATCGCCGTGTTGACGAGTGGTGGAGATGCCCAAGGTAACGATACCAGAACCGAATTACCGGGACGGGAGGGTTCAGTTAACCTAATGAATATAAGCGTTTGTTGTCCGACGGTATTTTTTTTTTTTAGATTGTGTTTAAATGTAAATGTTTGTCCGATAAAGGATCAACAGTGTCAAAGATGCTCTAATAAATGAAGAAGGAACAGCTTCACTTTCATCTTTTTAATAATAACCGTGGAAATGAAATCTGTTTTATGTGCATCCATAATTTTTTTTTTGCAGTGATTTTGCTGGTTTTCAGGTGTGTGTTTATTATTACTATTATGCAACAGCTGATGCTCACCTTCACATTTACATTCACATCACTGTGTCTGCAGGATGCTTGGAGAATCCACTACATTCATATTAGGCAAAGTTCCAAATATTTGTCTTTTATTAACAAATCTGCATGCGATTGTGATTTTTTATTTGTTATTCTCATTCTCATTTATCATGCGGTAAAATGCTTCCTACTAGTCTATGTGACTCCAGATTTCTTCTCTTCATTCACATGTATTTCTGTACTAATACTAGACTACTGTTATTCCCACCAAGGGACATGACATTATTTAAATGGTCAAAGTACTGACTTAGAGAATGGTCCATATGCCGTAAAAGTGTACTCATTTATTCATGTATTTATTTATTTATTTATTAATAGTGATTATTAAAGTGAGTCTTCCGTCGCAGATGATCTGTCACAGGACCACAGTCAGTGGAAAACCCGCTCCCGGTTGACCCTTTCACAATAAATGGCTAATGGTTCATTCCAAATGGAGTAGGTTTTATTTTTAGTACGTCATACGTCACTTCCGGTCAGTACTAGAGCAGAGGCTGTCGGCGTACGTGAGAATCCTCGGGTAGGATTCCGTCTTCCATAAAGGAAAAAAAATGCAGGTGGAAAAAGTGGAAACTGTTTAGTCGTTTTTAAAATAGATGCTGAATAAATATGTGTGTTTATCTGATGACTGTTCCCACTTCTGCTTAAAAAAAAACACATTCCAACACACATTAATGCTGTGCATCCATGTGACATGTTGTGCAGACTCTACTATAGGTTTCCTCTGTGCTGTTACATAACACTGTCCCTACAGCATGTGTGACCTGTATTTGTTGTGTGTGCGCCTCTCATTGGATTCATTTTTTATTTTATTTCCATTTCATTTAAAATGTATTTAACCAGGTCAGTCTCATTGACATTGGAGATCTCTTTTTCAAAGGAGACCTGACCAAGACAGCGGTGATACAGTCACATTATTACAGTCTAGAATAATAAAAGCACTTTCAAACACACTAAAAAAAAAACAAAAAAACATAGATAATTACACGAAACATTTACAAACCAACAGCTTTGATTCTCACCTTCTGTACTTAAGTAGAAGTACACCTACTTCTGTGGGAAAAATACTCCTGATTCAACTCCTTTACTTAAGTAAAAGTAAAAATGTACAACTTCTGAATTGTAATAAAGTACAAAAGTAAAGCTGCATTTTTTTTGCCATGAATGATACTACAGATACTACATACTACAGAGCCTGGTGACATGGACGAAAAAAAAAATGGTGCAGAAATTGGTTAAAACAAGTTCTAATTTTCCTTCATTGAGTGCTGTCTTTATTTAATGGTGAACAAATCCTGTTCCAATTCACCCAAAAATTATCCTGTGTCAAGGACTCTGACTTTGTGACTGGATCAAAGACTTGTTGGCGCCTGTGGTGGGCATCCTGTTACTGCAGCTCAAAAGATCAATAAAGTATCTGTCAATCAATCAATAACAGATGTTTCCTTTCCAGTCAGTTGATGCTTGTAGCGACACAACAGTTTATGTAGTCTGTGCTTAAAGGATTTAATTAGACAGAGACAGTGGAGCGTTTCTAAAGCCCATTGATGCAAGACCACTGCCCCTATTGATGCAGGACCTCTGCCCCCACTGCCCCCACTGGAGACCCAGCGTGAAACTCCTTCCACTGTACTCTGGATCACAGGACAAACTTTCCATATGTATGAATTACATAATAACATAAAGTCATTGAATCATTGACTGGCACAACTCACACTGTTTGTCATGTGATCCAGAAGAGTGCAGCCCTACTACCTATAACGTTGCTGGACTCAGCAGCAGGTGCTTCATGATGGGCTCCAATGGGGGCAGTGGTCCTCTAGTGTTCTTCCAATGGGGGCAGTGGTCCTCTAGTGTTCTTCCAGTGGGGCAGTGGTCCTCTAGTGTTCTTCCAGTGGGGTAGTGGTCCTCTAGTGTTCTTCCAGTGGGGCAGTGGTCCTCTAGTGTTCTTCCAGTGGGGGCAGTGGTCCTCTAGTGTTCTTCCAGTGGTTAAGTTTGAAAAAGTAACAAGTATAGGAATATAAATATATAAGGAATATAAAGTACAGATATTTATGCAAAAATTTAGGGAGTAAAAGTAAAATTTGCCAGAAAAAATTGTATTTCAGTAAAGTATAGGTACCTAAAAAAATCTACTTAAGTTCAGTAATTAAGTACTTATATATAAATAAATAGACTTGCGGTATACCACGTAATTTGTATTTCCTCGACGTTTCGGATGAAATACTTCAACTGTCTTCAGGAGAAAGAAGCAGGGGGGGGGGCAAGACTGTCATTTATAAGGGGGGGGGGTATACAAAAGCCATGGAACACAAAAACAAAGGGGTGATAACAAGTTAGGAACAGTGTCATTGTTACTGGAGTGACCAGTGACCTAGGTAGACAAAGCTGGTAGTCAAGGGGTGTGAAGAGGGACAAAGGGCTGAGAGGTGAGAGGTGAGAGGTGAGAGGTGAAGGATGGTGTGTTCAAGTGGTGGGGAGTGAAAAAATGAAGAGTTACTGGGCCTATGGGTGGGCACTGAGGTTGGGTTGTAGAGCCAAAACAATACATACAAATGAATAAAAATAAATAAATAAAAGATTAAAAATAAATGAATATTTGTTTTGTTTGTTATTTATGTTTGGGAAAACTGTATTATTTTTTGGATTTATTTAATTTTTTTGTGTTTGAAAAAAGGGGTGAAAAGTACATTCTTGAGAAAACATTTGAAATGTTTTTGGTTTAATGAACAAAGTTTTAAAAACTATAGAAATATATATATATATATATATATATATATATATATATATATATATATATATATATATATATATACTATTGACATTGATATACTATTGCATGAACGTACATTGTGACGTTGATGCTCAAACAATATAATGTGTAGTTCTACTTTGCAAAGTGAAAATGAATGTGAACAGGTTCTGATGTGGTACATACTGTTGATAAAGCACTCTTCACTAGTGATGCACAGATCAGGTTGGGTAAGGAGGGAGTGGATATGCTTCCATTATATGTATCTCAATCCATAAACCAGGGTTCTTTCCTAAAGAGACCGCTAACACACCCCCTATCAGCTTTCTTGTTCCAAATAGTCCATGTTTTTCTACAATTTCTGCAAGAATACCAGCTTTGTGTTCAACTAAAAAAACATAAGTTTCCCACCGAGTAAATTGAAACTAGATTTGTATTATATTTAATTAAATCTACTTTCCCTGATATTTTTGTGACATTGTTTCTCATGTTAAATACTGTATGTGCCATGGCTCAAAAAGGTTGAGAAACACTGCCTTAAAAAGCTGAATATTATTTAACTGGTTATAAATATTCATATGGCTCCATATTATTATTATTATTATTATTACTTTTTTTTTTACAAATACCTTTGTTGACTTTTTTTTTCCTGTAATAAAACAAAAACAAAACCAAACAGGCACAATCCCCAAGGATGACATTAAATAGATGTAAGAATTATAGATTAGCAGTATGAATGAGAAAAGGAAAAATAAATAAATAACATGAATGAACAACCCCAGATAAGCCCCCTTCCTCCCCCCAAAAAAATCATGAATGAGTCTCATATCTTCACAAATCTTTTCTCTTGATCATGTACGTAATAAAATGCCATAGACCTTCAGTCTACTCTTGCATACTTGGCTTATACATACAGTAGATCTCCACGATAAAGCAATATTATGTTTTTATTGAAGTATAAAATATATGACCATTGCTTTTTCATATTTATTAAATATACAGTTTCCTGGGAAACATCCCAATATAAAGAATTTAGGACATAATGGAAGCTAATTTTAGACAAAGTTATAATTATCTTCTTCCAAAACTCTTGGCTAATGGAACATTCCCAGAGACAGTGAAATAGATACTGTATTTAACGCAGAGATCAGGTGTATTATGGTCAATATGATGCTGCACTAGTGACATATATTCCCATCAGCCATTTGTACTGAAGTAACTTAAACCGTGTATTAGGAGTGGAAAGTAACTAAGTAAAAGTACTTTGTTACTGTACTTCAGTAGATTTTGTACTTTATTTGAGTATTTATTTTTCTGGCACTTTTACATTCTACATTTTTGCATAAATATATGTACTTTATACTCTTTACATTTTCAGAATAGACTTTTTCAAACTAAACAGATGTGACAGTGTGAGTGGAGACAAACTATGGCTTTATATATTATAATTACGGGACTATTATCTCATAATTTGACTCTTTATCTCATAATTTTGACTTTTTATCTCATAATTTTGAGTTTTTCTCTTAAAATTATGCATTCAAAAAAAAAATCTCATATTTATAACAATCTCATGATAACTTTTTATGTCAATTGTGGTTTTGTTTTGTTTGTTTTTCCATTTTTTCCTAAATTTTCTGTCCATTTCCACAAAACTGAGTAACTGTGACCTGATCTGCACTATTAAAGGGTTTTTATTTTTGGATACCTCTGAAACTTTTCAGATTTTTTTCTGGTTAAATAAGTATTATTGCGTTCATGGCAAAACAATACATGCAGTTTTACTTTTATACTTTATTATAATTGAGAAGTTGTACTTTTTAACTTTTACTTAAGTAGACAACTTGAATCAGTACTTCTACTTTTACCAGAGTATTTTTTCACATTAGTAGGTGTACTTCTACTTAAGTATAGAATGTGAGTACCTTGACCACCTCTGCCGTGTATTAATAATTTCAACATATATTCTACCATTCATCTCCAGTCATTTCTTCTTTAAGGTCTAGACACCAGGCACGTCTTTTATCATCTGAGTATTCTTTTGATTTTGTTCTAATAATTTGGTTTTTTACCAAATCTGGGTCCATAGGTTATAAGATCAACCCTCTGTTTTTTCACATAAATTCTTGTTGCTAATGATCCATAAAACACACAAGAGGTAAACTCACCCTGTTCTCTTCTCCCAGGTATGAATGCAGCGGTCCGGGCTGTTGTCCGAATGGGCATCTATGTGGGCGCCAAGGTCTACTTCATCCATGAGGTGAGACGTGACTCATGACACGGGGTTAGGGTCAGGGCTCACAAGGTGGTCTGGGTAAGGGTTAGAGTTCATGGGGTCAATGTGCACCCACCCTGAGCAGTATTATTACACAGTGATGTTTCAGTAGATAAGGTAGGGAGCATGGTTATGATGAATGTTCTGACAGTGAGTACAGGTATATCAGGGGTCTCATATTTTTATTTGAGCAGTTCATGTTAAAAAATAAATAAAAAATAAAATACTGAACAAAAGAAACAAAAGACAAAATAAAGATTTCAGAGTCACCACTCAAAAGGAGTAGGTTGAAGTTCAGAAAACGTGTCAATATTTGACAAGGACAAACCTTTTCTCAACTCGCATTTTTAAAAAGTAGTCAATGTTTTTTATGAACATACATGACCTTACTCACATACCTGCATTTATTTCTCTGTTATGTGACATTAACATCACCCACCTCCACAAACGGCCAGATGACTGTGTCACCCGCTGCACTGCAAAGCACTCAAACCATACACAATTCCTTGAACTTGGCAAGAATGCTTTTGGAATGTTTTCAATTTATACTTAGCTTTTCACATAAATCATATTTTGCATTTACAAAGTGAGATGTTCTTCCAGAGTAAATCCTATAGAAATTTCCTATAGAAATTTTGATTTATCAATTTGGTAAAAACCTCATAAAAAAAAGAAAACTGTTATATACTTTATACTTTTATGATTTAAAAGTATAAAGTATATATCTTTTATCCTTTTTTATCCTTTTATCCTACCCCTCATTTAACAATTTTACAATTTATGTATTTCATTTACATCACTCATTTCCATTTCGACCATATGTTTTAAAATAAAATCTCCTGCATTATTGCAACTCTATTTGATTTCCAGTGGGCCAAACCAGTAAAATAATAAAAGAATAATGTAGAAATAATGACAACTCCAATTTTTCTATCTTTGATTTAGTGCAAAAAAATAAATAAATAAATGAAAATAATTGTGTAAACTATCCAAACAGAAATTATGGGAATATCCTGAAAAAACATAAAAGTATAATTTTGCCTGAATTTATTTATCCATGTGCATTATGGAGCAGATCTACAAAGACACTAAACCAGGGGTGTCAAGCTTGTTTTAGTTCAGGGGCCACATTAAAACCAAATTTCATCTGAATTGGGCCGAACCACTGAAATAATAACATAATATATAAATAATGTCAACTCCAAATTTTCCTGTTTTAGAGCAAAAAAAAAAAGTTAAATTCTGTAAAGAAAATGTTCACATTTCGAAATGTTCAGATTTGTTCAGGTTATTCATGTTTTGTGTGAAATAGTTAAATGAAATGGAAAATGCTTAAATTAAAGAGCAAAATGTGGTTTATAGGTTATTATGATAGTATTTTACTGATTTTGATCTGTATGTGGAATTAAATTATCACTATATTCACTGTCATTTTTAGATTTCACAAAGTTATCCCACGGGCCAGAATGGACCCTTTCAGGGGCCGGATTTGGTCCCCGGGCTGCATGTTTGACACCCCATGCACTAAACATTTAGTAACAGAAGCAGAAAATGGTTAATTTTATTCATATATCTCAAGTTGCTCATATTAGTTCAGGTTATTCACATTTTATTGTTACTGTAAATGTAAATATTTAGATTGCTTTTCTCACATTCTTCACTCATCTTTGATAAATGAAAATCACCACTCAGTTAACAACCATCTATCGTCGTTCTTCTTCTTCTATGGTTGTTTCTCTCTGAATCGTCGCAGCTCTGTCATCACTTTGTTACACCCGCCCTCTGACCCCATACTTCACCGTGATTCATTAGCCAGTTTCAGGGAAATGTAGCCAAAAGTTACATTGACCATAATTAGCAAATTAGATTTGCTGCCACTAAGGGTGTCTAGCGCGGCTAGGCTAACACGTTAAAGTAATGGGTAACACTTTATAATATCTACACACAATTCACTATGTAATAACCATGTATTACCTATTTGCTAATGTTTGTTCATTATGTATTAACCATTTGTTACCTATTTATTAATGGTTTATTCATACACAATTTATCATAAACAAAGCGTTTGTTCTTCTTTTCTATGAACAAACCATTTGTAGCCATGTGAACAAATGCTTTATGATAATTTGTGTATAAGAAATACACTAATAAACATTAACAAATAGGTAACAAATGGTTAATACATCATGAACAAACCATTTACACATGGGTATCAAATGGTTAATACATAGTAGATTGTGTGTAGGTATTATAAAGTGTCACCCAGTAATGATATGAACTGACTGATATGGAACTAAAACAACAAAACCTATGAATATACATGAGAACAACTGTAGGAGAACTGTCCACGGGAACAGAGGTGTAAAGTAACTAAGTAAAAGTACTTCGTTATTGCATTTAAGTATATTTTTAGGTATCTCTGCTTTATTTGAGTATTTATTTTTCTGGCAACTTTTAACTTTTACTCCCAACATTTTTGTATAAATATCTGCACTTTATACTCTTTACATTCTCAGAATAGATTCATTACTTTTACAAACTAAACAGATGTGACAGTATGAAAAACCAGTCGCTTCAGAGAGAAAATCAGTGGAGGGAAAAAACTGTGACTTTATATATTATAATTATATAACTATTATCTCATAATTTTGACTTTTTCTCTTAAAATTATCAATTTTTTGTCTCATATTTCTAACTCTTTTTTTTTTTTTTATCTCATGACCTTTTATCTCAATTGTGACTTTTCTTCCCCCATTTTTCCTAAATTTCCTGCCCATATCCACAAAACGAAGGAACTGTGACTCGATCAAACACATTTTCTACACAGTAACTCACTTTTAAAGGCTTTATTGTAGATGCTTTTGAAACTTTTCTGATTTTATTTTCTGAAGTATTATTGCATTCATGACAAAAACAGCTGTTTTACTTTTTTTTGTTTTTACTTTTGTACTTTATTACAATTGGGAAGTTATACTCTTTTACTTTTACTGAAGTAGACAACTTGTATCAGTACTTCTACTTTTACCAGAGTATTTTTTCACACCAGTAGTTGTACTTTTACTGCTTCTGACCACCTCTGAACTGGAGTGACCAGTATGTATCAAAGGGTTAAGGCACAATCACACTGTTTTTATGTGCAAAATAACATTGAATCATCTTTGTTTTTGTTGCATCCAAGAACATGTATGATTGAATAGGCATGCTGCCAGCAATAGGGTCACATAGAGACTATCTGGTCTCAGTGTCCATGTAATTGGATTAGCAGAGACAGGTTTCATCCTTCACCACTGCCTCCATCAGACAAAAATAACCACGTCTGAGCTCAGACTAATCAAAGCTCACTATGACCAGGGTTTTTATGGTTTTGATTTGTGCTGGTCATTTTTGTTTCAGTTTAAACATATATGGAATAGAAGACAAAGATGCACAACAGTATTTATAGAATACCAGTAGTGAGTCTGTGGCCTGTATTTTGTCTGTGCATTTAAGACTGAGTTAGTGTTAGGGCTGCTAAATCTTTGTCCAGTCTGAATCCTTTATTTAGATCAGAAAATAGATTTTGCAGTTTTATTTGCTTACTGGCCAATGGGTCAGTTATTGTCCAGTGTCATCTTCATCATTGTTTTATTTGTTGTATTCATTAGCAATTTCTTCATAATCATAATCTCTGACAAATCTACTAGTCGTATTCATTTATATATTTTTTTCTATAGCTTCCTTGGTTCAATGTCTATAAAATTTGATCACAGATTTGAGAAATTGACATTTTTTTGGGCCATATTTTGATGGCTTACAACATGGAAATGGTGAACAAATCAATACAGTTACTATTGAGCACTGATATGAAGTCATATATGGACTTTCATTTAATTTGTTGAGTTATACTATAGTGTACAGGTATCAAACATAAGGCCTGAGGGCCAAATGTGGCCTGCCAAAGGGTCCAATCTAGCCCCTGGGATGAATGTGTGAAATGCAAAAATTACACTGAAGATAATTAATAATCAAGGAAGTTAAAATCACTTTAGGTCAATTCAATCTAATGTGGATGTGGCTAGTAAAATACTATTATAATAACCTAGAAATAATGGAAACAAACCTTAAAATAATGTTCCTTTCTGTTTTAGTGGAAAATAAAGTACAAAAAAGACTAGCCTTTTACAAGAAATGTGAACATGAAATATTTATGGAATTTTACCAATATTCAAGCTTTTACTAAATGTTGTGTGCATTTGTAGATCCACTGTGATCTGTAAGTTGTGATGCATATGTGTAAATGATAAACTAAAGCATAATATCGTCAACATTGCACTTATTTTTCTTAAGAATTTACAGGTTGTTCATATTCGTCCATGTTATGTTGATGTACAGTTTGTAGATAAACTTTTTATTGGAGATTTGAATGAATGTTAACAACCCAAATAAACATGGCCACCGGATTTCAAGATCATTATGGTATAATATGAAATCAATTTTCACCGTTGTCATATTTTCAGATCTTAGTTTCCCGAAATAGGACATAGGTTTTCATTGTTGTCACTGCGGGTCAAATATAATTTCCGGTTAACTCAACCTGCTTCCGGTCAAATTTGGATGAACCGGTAAACAGACATTCTTTTTCTTTCTTTTTTTTTAACATTATTCATTTAAACACAAAAAGTAAAACTAAAAACTACATCGTTATCTGTTTTTCTTTTCATTTTGCTTTTGGAGACAAATAATGAAGAAACGAGTTGTTGTTTCGTTGTCTTATATTTTGTTTTATTTTGAAAAACGAATGAACGAGTGATACACGGATTTGAACTAAAATGAGTTTGACACCTGCTCCGGTGAAAGTACCACGGTCAGTGTATATTTTGGTATTGGGATTTTCCGTTTATGAATGGGAATTAAAAAAAAAAACAAGAGTGGTTTATTTGACTTTGGTTTTGAAGCACAAAACCATCAATTGCATTATACTGCATTTCCTTAGATTTTTATTTCACTTTACAAAAATAAATTAAAAGTCGACATAAAAGAAGAAAAAAAAACGTTTCTCGCACCGGAAGTCAGACAAGAGCGCGTGGTGGGGGGGGAAAGCTTAGATAATTTTGGCGTGGAGAGAAGAAAGGCCGTTTGCATCGTTTTTGGCGATGAGCTACTCGGCGACAGAGCCCAGAAACACGGACCCGTATGTTTTGTTCCGCCCGATCTAAAACAATTTCCGAGTACGGCTCCAAAGACATAATTCATGGTTGTTATTCTCGCATTATTAGTCTGAATGGCAGCTTCCGGTACGAGAATATTAATATTGCTTGTTTTTGGTCCGCTTTTAATTTTTGTTGACTTTGAATTTCTTTTAGTAAAGTGAAATGTAAAAAATTAAATGCTGTTCAACTGTTGGTTTTGAGCTTAAAACGAAAGTCAAATAAAGCAGTCTTTTAAAAAAAATTCCCATTCATAAACGGAAAACCCAAATACCAAAATATACACGGACTGGTACCACCCACTTCTTTTGGGAAATTGATCTCCTGCATCATGACCACAGGACAGAATATGGCAGCAGAACCACACAACTTGTCAAATTCAACTTGGTATTAATTCTTGATAAAACATGATGGTGAGATACAGGGACATTTGTAGCTCTGCTTTTTATCATATTTTTATCAGGGTCGGTCTGTTAGCTAGCAAGACAACTCAGCAAGTTATGGAAGAATTTTGATCAAATTTTCAGGAAATGTTGATATTGGCACAAAGAACAAATGTTGAGATGAGAGGAAAAGCCATTTGAAAATATGCATAGAAAAACTTTTAACCTGTTACCCTAATAGTTGATGGTTAATTATTCAGGGTTTAGTGAATTATTTATGGATTAAACATTTAATGATGTGAATGTAAATGACTTGAAATGTTTTTTTTTTTCCTGTCAGGGTTACCAGGGGATGGTGGATGGAGGTGGCAACATTAAAGAGGCCACATGGGAAAGTGTCTCCAGCATGTTACAAGTGGTGAGCTCAACTTTCTGCTTCTTTTTCAGTTATAAATATAACAATCTTTGTCGGTTTTTCACATCACAAACATGCGTTGTGACTAGACATTATCATCGTCACTATTTTTTTTTGTTTTGGAGGTGGGTGGGGTTATTTTTGGATGGGAGCTTAAAGTGGTGAGAGTACAGGCAAATATATAATAATTTAACCTTTTCCTGAACCTTTTCATGCACCGCTTAATACACAGACCAATTTACCAACTTTTATTTACACTGTCCCTCCTGTTATTGTATAATGTATGTATACGTTCAGTAGTTATTCACTCTCTGCTTTTTCTGTTGTTCTTTCTGAACCTCTCTGGGATAAAAGAGATGATGATGAGTGGAAGTGACTCAGCAACAAACCTTTCAGACGTGCTCCAAATGACGCTTTGATTAAATTACGACTTTGCAATGTCCTTTACAAGTGTGTCTTCCCTTTGTCTCCACTATCATCAATCTACGAAGTCATAAATGCAACAAAAAATAGACCATTTATAATATGTGTCATGGAATACACAGAAATCACCTCAGTCAAGACACACAGATGACAGCTAGCTTATTATCATATTAGCTTCAGCAACACACCAGCCGTTAAACAGCTTTAACTTATGCGCAGATAAACAATATACTATGCTAATAGCTATTCCAACTCTATTGTGTTATTAATCTGACCTTGTGGCATTTACACACAGTAATAAACCAGGAGTATATGAATTAGAGTTGGGGGAAAAAAGAGGGTGAGTTGGCAACGCAGGGGCTAATTCTAAACACGGAGGTGGTGCGTTCAGGACTGTTGTAACATCTCTAGTGCGTTCAACAGCGTGGGATATCAGAAAAACTTAGAGAAAATGAGTTGTTCCTGAATATAGTTAAACAATCAACAACAATTAAACTTTCTAATAGAAGGGAAGAGCAGAGCTGGACATGTACACTTTATTATGAAGTATGTTCATTTAAAGGCTCCTATTTGTGTTGTGTGGGGATAAATATAGCAGGTTACTTCCCAAATTCTGGTGCAAATATATTACTGTTGAATCAATCTGAACTGACTCACATGCGATGTGCATTTTTTTGGGAAATATAGCTCCTGATATGATCTGTAGGCATCATCATTCAGGTTTTTCACATGGTCTGGTATTTAAAAGGCAAGCGAAAAAAAAAAAAAAAAAAAAAGGCAAGCGAAAATTCAGGAATATTGAAGAATCGGTGTACCCAATAAATCATAAGAGAATCGAATCGGCATAAAAGCATATCGTCCCATCCCTTTAAATTACCCCTTCCTGCTCAGGGGCCTGAGGTTATCTCTGTATGCAAATTACTCAGGTCTCACTTTCTGTCACAGCTTTGTCTCAAAACCCAAGAATCTTACAAACATTAAAACATTTATATCTGATATTATTGTAATTTCTACGACACACAAATCAGAATAAATGTTCTAAGCATGATCAGTACAGGTATACTTTTATGAGCTACATTGTACTCAGAAATGACCCATAAAGAATCTGTATCAAGCTGTCAAAAGCATTAGATTGTACTTTTAACTGGATGTTTGTATAGCAGTATAACAGAAACAATAGGAAATGACACAGACACATAAGACAAAATACTGTAATTTGGGTTCATGTTTCCTTCAGGGTGGCACAGTCATTGGCAGCGCTCGCTGTAAAGAGTTCCGGACCCACGAGGGTCGCCTGAAAGCTGCCCTCAACCTGGTGCAGAAGGGCATCACCAACCTGTGTGTGATCGGTGGAGATGGCAGCCTGACTGGAGCTAACCTCTTCAGAGAGGAGTGGAGTGGCCTGTTGGATGAGCTCCTCCAGCAAGGTGATGCTCATTACACCAGGTGGACTTACCTATGGGTTAGGGTCAGCCCAACAAACACCTGAGGGCAGATAATCTGAAGACCACAGCAATAGAAGAGTGGATTTGATCAAAAGGCAAAGGATCTTTTAGGTCAGGGGCAGAAGTGGTCAAAGTACTCACATTCTGTACTTAAATAGAAGTACAGGTACTTATGTGAAAAATACTAATAAATGTAATGAGTATAAAGTACAGATATTTATATAAATGTAAAGAGTATAAAGTACAGATATTTATATAAATGTAGAGTATAAAGTTCAGATATTTATATAAATGTAGAGTATAAAGTAAAGATATTTATATAAATGTAGAGTATAAAGTACAGATATTTATATAAATGTAGAGTATAAAGTGCAGATATTTATATAAATGTAGAGTATAAAGTACAGATATTTATATAAATGTAGAGTATAAAGTACAGATATTTACCTCCGCTAAGGAGGTATTAAATTCGAGTCTGGTTATCTTTTTGTTTGACTGTCAGCACGATTACACAAAAACTTCAGAACGGATTTTGATAACATTTTCAGGGGGTGTTGCGGAGTGTCACAAGGAACAAATCATTAAATGTTGGTGGGGATCCTAAGGAGATCCTGGATTCTGGATCACTTTGAAATTTTACATTGCGGTAAATGGAGAATACATTTCAAGGTGATCCAGAATCCAGGATCTCTTCCGGATCACCACCAAAATGTAATCATTTGTTCTTTGTGACACTCCCAGCACATCCTCACAATTTGATCAAAAATCTGTTCTCAACTTTTTGCGTAATCCTGTTGACAGACAGACAGACTTGAATTTAATACCCCTTTGGCGGACCTCTCTTCATTCGAAGGGGGGAGGTCTGCCTTGGCTGAGGTTTTACTGGGCAGTTTCAGTCAATAGTCTTCGCAGTCGAGTCTCGCTGCTGTCAACAACGGGGAGCTATAACCGGCACAACAGCGGCTCTAGCTCTGGCTCCGGCCGCTCTCCTCCAGCTCCGCCCGCCTCCGACACCAACCAGTCTCGGATTGAGTGTGACCGTCGGCCCCAGCTCCATTTCATCATCGTTCCCGGCTTCAATCGGCAGTTTCATTCCAGTCCCCGGTGACCTCCAGCCCAGAGGGGAAAAAAGGGCGCAAGTCAAACAGGCCTTGACATGTCATCTTAGCTGTAAAATCCACCCACCGCCCAGTTCAGAAAAAAAAAAACCATGTAATAATTGTAATGATGAAAAGAAACAACAACATAAAAAAACAACAGCTTTGGTCCCCCAACACAACTGGTTGGGGGACCACTGTATCACATAGCCTACTTACTCACACTACTACTATCTCACTATGCCAGTATATTGCTAGTGACAGAACGGAAAGAGTGGGAGAAGGGAATCTAATTCAAACCCCCCCCCCCCCAGATCACCACCAAAATGAAATCAGTTCTTCTTGTTTACATTTCCAACATATCCTGAAAATTTCATCAAAATCCGTCCACAGGTTTTTGAGTTATCTTGAACACAGACAAACAGATAAACACCGACAAAAACATAACCTCCTTGGCGGAGGTAACAACTCTTTTTAAGTTAACCATTGGTCAAAAGCCTTTAGCTATAACTGCTTCAGCATAATGGCTGACTCTAAGGCATCACAGCTTTACATGTTTACTTTACTTTCAGGTCTGATTGACGAGGAGGCGTCAAAGAAGAACTCTGCTCTTCACATTGTCGGTATGGTCGGCTCCATTGACAACGACTTCTGCGGGACTGACATGACCATCGGTACCGACTCCGCCCTGCACAGGATCATCGAGGTGGTGGATGCCATCATGACTACAGCTCAGAGGTGACACCAACTGGTTCAACTAGAGTTATCTCTAACCCCAACCATCTAAACACACTATGACAGTACAGAGGAAGATATTACAGAACTGCTCAAAGACATTCTGACAAACCTTTAGGACAATAGTTCTTAACCTGGGTTCAATCAAACCATAGGGGTTTAGTGAGTCAGTCGGCAGAGGTGAAGACACACACCTGACTCATATGATTCATGATGATACGCCCCGCTTGGCCATCACTGACTACAGGTGATCATAATGATAACTAGAAAAGCACTCGGAGAGTGCAAACCTCCGCCAAGGCAGACATCCCCCCTCCGAATGACCAGAGGTCTGCCAAGGAGGTTACATTTTTGCCAGTTTTTCTGTTAGTTGGCAACATAACTCAAAAAGTTATGGATGGATCTTGATGAAAATTTCCTGACATGTTGGGGGTGTCACAAGGAACAAATGATTAGATTTTGGTGATGATCCAGAAAGATCCTGGATTCTGAATCACTTTGAAATTTTACATTGCAGTAAATGGAGAATACATTTCAAAGTGAGCCAGAATCCAGGATCTCTTCTGGATCATCACCAAAATCTAATAATTTGTTCCTTGTGATACTCCCAACACATCATGAAATTTTCATCAAGATCCGTCCATAACTTTTTAAGTTATCTTGCTAACTATCAGACAGACAAGCTCCAGCAAAAACATAACCTCCTTGGCGGAGGTAATAATGGATTAGATTTCTATAGTGCTTTTCAAGGTACCCAAAGTGCTTTACATTATTGATCCATTATTCATTCACTCTCACATGCTCACTCTGGTGGTGATAAGCTACATTCGTAGCCAAAGTTGCCCTGGGGTAGACTGACAGAAACGTGGTTGCCAATTCGTGGCTACGGTCCCTTCGACCACCGCCAAACACCCATACACATTCATACACCAGTGTAAGTGACACTGAAGGCAAGGAGGGTGAAGTATCTTGCCCAAGGACACAACAGATAAAGCTGGATTCAAACCGCCAACCCTGTGGTTAATGGACGACTCGCTCTACCAACTGAGTCGTGGCCACCCCATGTTACATTTCTTGGCCAATTAGTGCTGCAGGGAATTTGGTGCACTCAATAGTCGACTTATGGTACATCATGTCATTTATTTAATATTTTAATCCATACTAACTATGTTAAGCCAAAAAAGAAAGTGGTGGGATGACTATGTACCATATGGATCCACATGTATAATGGAATGTAATGGGAGTCAGCGTCCTATCTGCAGGATTTGCAATGCCAAGTTAAGCAATTATAGTCTAACGCCAGCAAAACTAAAGGAACAGTTCTTTAAGCTACATGGAGATGTGGAATATAACACAACACAACGCTCGCTGAATTCAAGGTGAAGAGAGACGGATTGGATGAAAAGGCTACTCCGCCTGCTCTTGGCTTTGCACCCATCAACAAATCGATCCTGCATCGTACGAGGTTGCTTACTTGATCTCGCAAAGCACACACCATTGGTGAAACACTCGTAAAACCAGCTGCGTAAAACATATACTTATGTCTTTACTTATTAAAATAAGTAAAGACATAATAGACATAATTCACTAAAACCCTTCAATAAAGAAGGGTTTAGTGAATGTACATATGAAACTGTTGGGGTTCAGTTCCTCCCCCAAGGTTAAGAACCACTGTTTTAGGACATAATAAACTGGATAACTGTATCTATGGACAGAGACAATATAAGAATACACTAGAAATGCTACATTAGAAAAAAGTTTTCCTTAAAGACATGTTTTCGATAACGTTATATGAAGATGTGTGTTAGTGTGACCGACTACCTTGTTTGACTTGTTTGATGTGATATTTCTTCTGTTTTTTTCTCTTTTTCAGCCACCAGAGGACATTTGTACTGGAGGTTATGGGCAGACACTGTGGGTAGGCATCTAACTGCCACATAAAAGTAAAGAGGAATAATCAAAAGCACCAAGCTTGTGAAAGCCATGTAACATGACATGTTTATTTATTTATTTATTTTCCAGACAGAACTACTTGATTTGGTCAAAGATCATGTGTTAACTGTGTGTTAGTGAAGCTCAAAGGATGTATGCCTTTGCAAAAAAATCACAAAAATATGTCACAGACAAACATTTTAGAAATAGTTGCTGAAGAAAAATAGCCAAACAACTTTCATTTTGCTCTTTTTTTCACCAATACCATGAGGAAAACCCATAACATCTACTCTAATTCAATCTATGAGGGACCGTCAAAAAATTCTCAGACAAATTTCATATAAGGTTTATCAAAATAGCACAATTATTTTTCTACAAAAGTAAACACTTTAACAATGGTTGTTTCCGTCAGTGGATTCCTTGGTAGAATTGCCGAAGCTGTATCTGACACAATATTTGTCTTCAACAAATACTGTGCCTTGCCTGAGAACATTTTGACTCTCCCTCGTATCTGATATTTGGACTCGGGCCCATTTAGTACCAGGGTTTGGTACCCATTCCTACTATTTAGGATAGATTTGTGAAAATATGAGATGTGTTTGAAGGCACCATGAATTCCCTTTCAGTGCCCACACTTTAACTATAGTGTGTGTATGTGTGTATGTGTGTATCATGGTGTAGAGTGGCCTCACTAAATTGTGTGCAATGACAATAAAGATTATTATTATTATTATTATTATTATTATTATTATTATTTAGAAAGTAAATAGGCAAACTGACACCCTAGTGTGGGTTGGATTGTCCATATCTGTTTTACAGTACTCTACAATAATGTAGTTTTCAAAACATCATCAGAATTATGCCTTATATTACCTTTATTTGATATTTTGCAAGTTTGGTAAAGCATATTTTTAGGTGTATTATATGTATAGACTAGGAAATTGTCACCTCCGATTGTGTTGACAATCTTGTTTTTACCTTGTGTGCAGGTATCTGGCTCTGGTCAGTGCACTGGCATGTGGAGCAGACTGGGTGTTTATTCCTGAAATGCCACCAGAAGATGGCTGGGAAGATAATATGTGTCAGAAACTGTCTGAGGTAAGGTAACCAAACACCCACACTGCTTCTTAAGGAGCACCGTGTATATATTTAGAAATGGATTTACTCACATACACGTTGTTATTTACAGTGTAGTATTTGAAATACTTGGAAAAACAGTTTAGACGTTTTAAAGAATGTAATTAATTGTGTAATAGAAATGTTTTCTGAACAAGTCTGCTAAGAAATGTTCTACTGTAAGTATGTTATGTTGTGTTTCATATACCTCTTAAGTTTTTAACTTGGAATTTTGAAATTATAAAAGGGTGAGTTATGCCAAACCTTTAAAAGTGACTCTGGCGGGACTTGAACCCATATTCTTTGAAGAGCATTTTATGTATATCTCTGGTTTTTCATACAGTCTTATCAATTTGGGCTTAAATTATATTTTCCTGCAAAGTTAACATCACGACATTGTTCGTGGTCGAAACAAAATGTTGCTTTTAAGAATACCTGACGTAAAAACATGAGCCTGTGAAACAATATTGATCAGACTGTTGAAGTTAATGTGTGCTGCATAATACTATTTTGCATATTTCCTTGGAAAATATTGACTCTGGTGGGTCTCAAACCCACAACCTTTGAATGACAGCTCCGCCACGCAACTGGAAATCCAATGAGCTGTCCTTTTTCACCACAAGGGCAGTTGTTTTTCTAATGTTATTCCCTTCACCTGGTTGTGCATTTACAACATTTGTAATTGTATTTGCTTTGTAGCTTATAAGTTCAGGTGAAAACAAAAACATCACATAGTGTAGCAGGTCTACATCAACATGCTGTCTGTCATCTGCTTCAACTGCTTTCCCTGGAGAGTGTGTTTTGTTACTGTCCAGAGCCGATCACGAGGTTCCAGGTTGAATATTATCATAGTTGCTGAAGGAGCCATTGACAGACAAGGACAACCTATTACCTCTGATTTTGTGAAGGATGTGAGTAGAGATGAGCTCAGAGTGATGCAGAGGGGAGCCCAGAAGCTGGAGGAGCTGGCATATACCCGCAAAAAAAGAAACAACCTGTAGACATTGAATTGACCTTCTATCATTGATAGGACACTTGCCACATTCTGAGAAAAAATAGAATTATTCTTCATCCTTTTCTTACATGACTAAGATTAGAAATGCCATTCCATATTTTTGAGAATTATATGTATATGTGTGTGTGTCTAAGGTATATTTTAACAAGTAAAAATGTAAAAAAATATATATGGCTCCATATTCTAATCAGCAACTTTGTTAACTGGTTGTTAGTTAAATATACTAGTAGTGCGTGTCACCCATTTGATCATAAACAACCATTTTCGAACCTTAAAACCTTGTATTTACTTTAAAAAAAACATTAAACAGACTCATATAATAATAATCATTGACCTGACCTCTGACCCTTTGCCAGTGTGGTGTTATGTGGCAGCAGAGACCCTGTCATTTACGTGCATGTTTTCTTCTGTTTTGATGAATATGTTGCCTCCATAGGGGCATGGAGCTTTGCCACTGTATTTGTATCTTCAGTCACAGTATTGCAAACTAACCACTGTGACAGAATCAGGAAATCTAGATAGATAGATAGATAGATTACAGTAATATCAGATATATAAATGTACTCTTTGGAGTTTAAAGGTGACTGTAAAAGTGATCATAGTGAAGTGGTTTACATGCAGACATGCAGAGGTGACATTGCGGGGGAAGGGAAAACCTCCAGAAGAAGCCGACGCCCAATACACCCTTCAGGAGCTGATCAAAGGAAAGATAACATATTAAAGAAGGAGGGGTTAATGGGAGGTGTTATATACTATGTGAGCTTCCCCCTTTTAGTGTCCCATGACCCCTCTTGGGTCACTGATGCTCAAAGACTCAGACTGGACTTCTCTGACGAGTGACTTTGTAATACTGTAACTGATTGTAAACTGTGATTGTGATCTTAAATTAATGAAAAGACAATGAGAAGACTCAAACTTTATTTCTAGAGCATTTTTCAGACATGGTGCATGTAGCACAAAGTCCTTTACATCAGACCCACCC
This sequence comes from Siphamia tubifer, assembly GCA_020466265.1. NCBI lineage: Eukaryota > Metazoa > Chordata > Actinopteri > Kurtiformes > Apogonidae > Siphamia > Siphamia tubifer. The sequence goes on along the minus strand of CM035799.1, from coordinate 37,100,786 downwards.
CCCATTATCCAGCAATTGTAGGAACAAGTTAACAAACAAATAATAAATGAATAAATAATAATGGTAATAAAATAAAAGCAAATACATAAAATAGAGTAAAATAATGTTAAGAGTAAAATTTAACTAAAAGATAAGTTAAAAAGGTAGGTTTTCTGTTTACTGTTAAAATATGAACACTCGTAGCGGACCCGAGGACCTGAGGGTCCGAAAGGGTTCATATGTTAAAAGCAGATCCGACTAATAAACAGGGCCACAACCAATAAGACACTTAAAAACCAATATGAGTCTCCCCTCAGCCTATAGCAGCATAACTACGAGCAGCCTGAACCATCCTAACTGTAAGCTTTATCTATTACAAAGGTTTTAAGCCTTCTCTTAAATGTGGAGAGGGACTGTACCTTCTGAATTGAGGCAGGGAGGTGGTTCCACAATAAGGGAGCTTGATAACTGAAGACTCCATTCTACAAAAGAATAACCCCTTCACATGCTGTTAATTATTGCATGTATATGTCTTAATTTTCAGGCTGGTTGACATACTTTATGTAGGGGTAATAACTTCCATTTAGCAACAAATTGTAATAACTTCCTAAATACTAAATCATCAGAAGCTCCAGAAATGTTACTGAACAAGAAATGTAGCTAGCACTCACCTTAACCCTGACCTTTGACCCTAAATCTAACTCTAACCCGAACTCTGACCCTAAATAAGCCAAGATAGCAAGGTAAATATGGAATGTGAATCTTTTTTTTTTCTCAATGTGGCAGGTTCCTGCACAATCACGACAAGCAAAAAGTATTGAATGCCATGGTTTGTATTTTGTAACATCCATTAGCAGGTCCAGCTTTTGGGAAATGCAAAACGTTTTCTGTCATGTTTTTCAAATACTTGTGCCTCTGTATATTCCTCTAGAACCGCGCTGATAAGAAAAGGCTGAACATTATTATAGTAGCAGAGGGTGCCGTAGATAGCCACAGCAAGGCTATCACTCCTGATTATATCAAGGATGTAAGTATGGCATGTTGAATGAACCCAGTCACCCCACGGGTCCACAAAGTCCCCTTCAAAAGCATGGATTTGTGTTGTTGGTTTGCATCAGGATGACACAGAGCACAAAGGTTCATGTCACATTTGTAGATATGTATATCGAATTGAATTAAATATTAAATGCATGCTTTTCATGGAATCTGCATTTAAAATGTTTTTTTCCTCATTTTTTTCTCCATTCATCCTTTTCTTTTAGACATGACTGCATCCTGCGCCATTATGTAAACTCTGCACACCAACTGCTGCATGTACATTATGTTGCACTTACTAACATGACAGGAGAAGTTTAGCATGTTTCCTCCCTCTGTCATTTGTTTTTATGCATGAAATTTGTTCACATTTATATGAATGTTAATTATATAGTGTATCGCAGGGGTGTCAAACTCTGGTCCTCAAGGGTCAGTGTCCTACATGTTTTAGATATTTCCTTCTTCCACATGTTTCAGCTAACTTGTTAACTCCTGACAGACAAGACAGACCTCCCCCCCTTCGAATGAAGAGAGGTCCACCAAGGTGGTTATGTTTAATGTCGTTTTGTTTACATTTTTCTACATTTTGTATTTTATTGTATTATTTTTGTTTAATTTGTTCCATTTGTGTTTTATTTTTTCCATGTTACTGATTATTTAGTTAGTTTATTATTCATTTTTGTTAATTTTATTGATGACTTTGGCCATTTTTTGTTTCTTATTATATTCTTTTTTTTTTTTTTTTTTTTTTAAACCTTTGCCAAGGAGTTTATTTTTTTTGCCAGAGTTTGTCGGTCACTTAGCAATATAACTCAAAAAGTTATGGATGAGACCCCCCCCCCCAGGTCACCACAAAAATCGAATCGTTTCCAGATCATCAAGATCCGTCCATAACTTTTTGAATTATCTTGCTAACTAACAGACAGAAAAACTCTGGCAAAAACATAACCTCTTTGGCGGAGGTAAAAAAAAAAAAAAAAAAGGAAAAATTAATAATAAACTAACGAAATAATTAGGAACATGGACAAAGTACAGACACAAATGGAACAAAATGAAAGAAAAACATAATACAATAAAACAACTATATGAAGAAAATTTCAACAAAATGAAAAAAAAAATTCAAAATAATTTACAAAATAATACAAAATATTTACAAAATTATACATAACATGGAAACATTTGCCAATAGCCAGTATTGAAACTTGGTCCTAGCAGTTTGAATTTTTGCTTTTTCTAAATGAGTTGACACCTTTTGACACCTGTTCCATGAACAAACTTAGTAAAAATAAATGTTTTGAATCTGTTGAATATTTTTGAAAATGTAAATTAAACCATCCATTCAGAAGGCGTCAGAGTTAATAATCAGCTCCTCATCAGTTCTGCAGAAGACTCATAATGATGGAATGGTTTCCAGGGTGATGGAAGAGGGAAATATCTTAAATATGTAGATGTTTGACACCCCTGGTGTAGCAGAATAAATTAGTATTTAGTTTATTTATACTAGTAATGGTGTTCAATACAGTTTAAGATCATTCTGTTGTTTTCATTCTATAGTAGTTACATAACCTGACTGTATATTTTTCATTCCTCATGGGCAGCTGGTAGTGCAGCGCTTAGGTTTTGACACCAGAGTCACCATCCTGGGCCACGTGCAGAGAGGTGGGACCCCCTCCGCCTTTGACAGGATCCTTGTAAGTCACCATTTCAAGAATAAAATTACAGCTGTGGATTGAAAAGTCACATGCCTAGACATTTACTGTCTTTACTGTCTAGACTTCCTAATGTAACATTCAGTATGATCTGTAAATGCCCTTTGACCCCTGCAGGCTAGTCGTATGGGTGTGGAGGCAGTGCTGGCATTACTGGAAGCGTCGGCCAACACCCCAGCCTGCGTCGTGTCTCTGGTTGGGAATCAGGCTGTTCGACTGCCACTGATGGAGTGTGTTCAGATGGTGAGAGACAGGGACAATCAAGTCTCAGGGACATTGTACACAGTGTTGATTTTGTTTTTTTCAAATGCATTGCATAAATTCAATTATTTAGTTTATCCAACTTACGTATTTGTCTCATTCAAAAGTACATTCTACACATTTACAACCTAAAATCAAAGCTTCAAAGACTTAAATTTCTATCGTAACAGCAATGCCTTAAGATAATTTGTAAATTATATTTTAAATACTGTCTTGATGATTAAAACAAAATTAAATTGACTGAATTTAATCCTTATGCCTTCCTTATAAAAAGCAAAAAATATAAAAACACTCTCTGGACACCCTTGTGTACAAAAATGTCCACCCAGTAACAGGTGTTGTGACCTTTGACCCCTTTGGTGGAAGAGGCTTTGGTACACATGTGTGTCCTGATGCTGCATGACATTCTAAGTAGGCACTATGACAGAGGGGAATGGGTAAGAGTGTTGCCATGACAACCTCCCACCTGTGTCTGTGACTCCAGGCCCAATATGAACTCACTATTTCTACCTTCCCCTGCACGCTATTACCATTCACCTTATTCTGTTTCTAAAAAACAGCATGTACAATTATTGTATGTGACAAAAACTTCACATCCTAATTATTAGCCCTTATCAAATCAAGACCAAATTTCCATCATTATTTGTATTTTACTTTAATATTCCCAAAACACCAATGGTTGTGATCAGTTATTGAGAGATCCACTTCCTATTCTAAAACTCATGTTGACATTTAGATTTACATTTCACTGAACTGGCTTGCAATCTTATGTTGCAATTTCAAGAATTAATGAAAATAAGTTGAAATTTTGTAACTCATTATGTTAAATGGAAGTAAATTACAGAAGCAAGTTATGACAACTAACTGAGTTTATGACTTTTTACAGTGTATAGACTCACATGAGTCTGGTTATGTTATGTCATCATGGCTTGGGTTATAATTACTGTTTTTCAAGTTTCCGTGCAGCTAAACTCTTCAAGAATTAAAAGACAGTCAATGTACATCAGAAAAACATAATCAGGATCCTGGGCATGGATACGTGTGGTCAGGTGATGTGATGAGACCAGATGCAAATGAGCAAAAAGTACAGTGCTAGTTTAAAAGAACAACTTGTAATTGTAAACAACTTGATTAAACTCACAAAAGTGGATGATCATAAATAACATAGAAATCTGATTGAAATTAATTCAAAACATTACTTGACTTCAACTACAGCTCAATACTCTTTTTCTTTGTCAGTGTAGACCAGGGATCTCAAACATGCGGCCCGGGGGCCAAATGCGGCCCCCCAATGGTTCCAGTGCGGCCCGTGGGATGAAGAGCATAAGAACCGATTAAATGACTCTATATTTTCTTCTCAGTTTTTTGATTTTTTGCCTATAAATGACGACAACTTCAAATTTTTGTCATTGTTTGACTGCCAAAATAATATTAAATTATGAAAATACTTACATTTACAAACTATCCTGTAACAATAAAATGTAAATAACTTGAACAAATGTGAACAACTTGAAATGTCTAAAGAAAATTAAACATAATTTGAACCACTTTCTGCTTGTGTTACTAAGAGTTTAGTGTCTTTGTAGACAATAAAACACATGATAACTAATGATACATTGAGGCAGGAATTTGTTAAAATTGCCCTTATTTTCCTTATAAAATATAACTTGTTTTGTGTTTGGATAATTTATAAAACTATATTCATAATTTAATATTTTGTCTTGGCTTTCTTTTGCCGTAAAACAATGACAATAATGTGTAGTTGTCATTATTTATAGGTTATTATGTTTTCATTTTACTGGTCCGGCTCTTTGGAGATCAAATCAGGCTGAATGTGGCCCCTGAAGAAAATGAGTTTGAGACCCCTAGTGTAGACACAGTGAGAGTTCTTTGGACCACGCCTGCATTTTTAATCGATGTTGATCTCAACTATTGAACTTCAATAATTTGTCAAACTGTTTGTACTTCCTAAACATTAGTTTGTTTTAATGTATTGTTTTAATCTTGTCATGGTGTGTCCAGCTCATCTCTTGGCCACATTGCCCTTGTAAAATAGATTGTGATCTTAGTGGGACTCGATCTGGTTAAATAAACCTTAAAAAGATGAATATAATTTAATGCCCTATTTGCAGGGGATCAGTATTTACTATGGACCACTGGAAATTCTGAAGAATTACGGAGAATGTCTGAGTTCCTAGTCCCGTGCGAATGCGCCATATCGATGATTTGCTCAGTAATAATTCTGCCGCAAATGACCTACTGTGTTTGGGTGAAAAACAGACGTCCAGTGATAATTCAAGTCCTGTGTGAATGTGAATATCTGTGTTTGTGACTTCAATTGCACGCGTTTTGCCTTTTTCTGGAGTTAATAATGCAGGTAGCGGTCAAAATTGTGTGGCAGCATGTGGCAAAAGGAAGATATCGTCAGGCCATATTTATAATATGTATATTCAATATTTATAACTATCTGAAGTTGTCTCTATAGATTCAGTCGGCCTCCGCTAAGAACTACCGATTCTGTAATCTGGAGACTGTTTTAAACTGCACTGACCCCGCTCTTATTTTGAAGCCGTGGGGCAAATTTACAGACTGCATCCCTGCCAATAGCATTTACCCCCTTCATTCTTATGCATACTTTGTTTTCATACTACGTTATTAATGTATTGAGACCAAACAGGTCTGTAATTTACGTGAATTACAGACGCTTGTTTATCCCATCCGAATGCACCACACAATAACACAGAGGTGCGGGGGTAATTGCAAATTACCAGTGGTCCACAGACAATAATTACCCCGTGCGAATAGGGCATAAGGCAGCGTTTCCCAACCCTGGTCCTCAAGGCACACTATCCTGTATGTTTTAGATCACAGGTGTCAAACTCCAGTCCTCGAGGGCCGGTGTCCTGCATGTTTTAGATATTTCCCTCTTCCATGTAATTCAGTTTAACCCTTTAACTCCTGAGAACTAATAAAATAATTGGTAACATGAGCAAAGTTAGACACAAATGGCAGAAAATCAAAGAACAATACTAACATAAAAAAAAACAAAATGTAGAAAAATAAACAAAATGAGCAACAAAAACTAATAAATATTTACAGAATCACAAATAATGTGGAAAATTTTGAAAAAAAATTACGAAAGAAGAACACTAGTATTGACATTTGGTCACAGCAATTAAAAAAAAAAAATGGTGAAATAAAATATTAAGTGGTTTTTGGCACATTTTCCATGCACAAAATAAAGTAAAACTGTTGAATTTTTCAGAATATTTAAACTAAATCATCCATTCAGAATCAACGCTGACACTTAAAGAGTTAATAATCAGCTCCTCATCAGACTGATAATGATGCAATGGCCTCCAGGTGTAATGGAAGAGGGAAACATCTAAAACATGCAGGACACCGGCCCTCGTGGACCGCAGTTTGACACCCCTGTTTTAGATGTTTCCCTCTTTGAACACACCTGACACGTCATTATCATTCTTCTGCAGAGCTGGATGATAGGCTGATAATTTGAATCAGCTGTGGTTGGAGAAACATCTAAAACATGCAGGATAGTGTGCCTCGAGGACCAGGGTTGGGAAACACTGATCTAAGGGTTGACATTTCGTATTTTGTCTCATCAGACTCAAGAAGTACAGAAGGCCATGGATGAGAAGAAGTTTGATGAAGCAGTGAGGCTGCGTGGCAGGTATTTCAGTTGTTAGTTGTGGGGCTTAATTTCAAAACTGTAAAATAAGTATTGGGTCATTCCATGTCAAAGCATCCAGAGAAACAGACGTTTCCCAGGTCACCCTCAGAAAATTCTCCAAAAAAATCATATACTGTAGGTTCCTCTTATGGACTTATGAAATAATACCAAGTTGTAGACTTATATCCCTGATAGTTTTGAAGTAAAGGCCTTTCAAAATTTGGGGTATTTTTTTTTATTTTGACAAAGTTGCTTCTCATCCAACTTGGAGCTTAAACCTCTGTAACTTTTTTTGAGAATTTTCTGAGAGGGTCATCTGGGAGGGTCCGGATACTTTGACACAGAATGACTTTACTATATACTGCAAGCCTGGACGTCCTACATAAGTGGATTTTTTTCATGTCTTTTGCAGGAGCTTTGAGAACAATCTGACCACCTACGGTCTGCTGTCATACAGGAAGGCAGACTCTGAACTCCCAAATGTAAGTCACTCTTTAAACTAAATAAGACTAAAAACAAACAAATATGATCACATCTATAATTTGGTCATGTTTTTAATTTGTATATGTCTCCCCACCAGTGACTCTGACATTTGTACATTATCAAAAGGTACTTGTGCTGAGATGCATTGTGGGTGCTGAAGCCTTTTTGTGACATTAAGTCTGTTTTTTTTTCTGTGACTGTTTCTGTCCTGAGGGGGAGGATGAGGAGGATGAAGAGCAGTTTGATGTATGTGATGATTAATAAATGAGCAGAGCAGAGTGAGCTCTAGGTCCGCTTCAGACGCTTTTGTAGACCTGTAGTTAACGCACAAATGCTTTCTCCTAACTCATCACAAGGGACAATCAGTGACAATCATTGATGTGTTTTAGTTAACACTTTAAAATCTTTCATGTTTGGAAACACTTTGTACAATTTAGAAAAGAGCTGCTGAAAATATGAGCTGTTTATGCGGCTCAACTATGAAATTAGACTGATAATATAACAGAACAACCCCTCCCACTCCATCATACTGAGGTGATCAAAGTACTCATATTCTATACTTAAGCAGAAGTACAACTACTTATGTCAAAAAATACTCTGGTTAAAGTAGAAGTACTAATTCAACTCCTTTACTGAAGTAAAGTTAAAGTTAAAAAATACAACTTCTTAATTGTAAGTAACAAGTAAAGCTGCACTTTAGAGACACAGACAGTAAGTAGCATGTTTGCTACTGCAACAAATAAAACATTCTCAATGAAAAAAGGATCCACCTAAAAAACAAATATGCTATATATAGAATATATTTAGTTTTTTAGTCATTCCATCACTCTCCTCAAATCCCACAGACCAATTTGACAATACTTTTACCTTGGGACATTGCTGTTCTAATGCTGTTGCTTCCATGGGATTTAACCACTTAATACAATACATTGATATGTTTAATTCGCGATTTCCTAAGTAGTTCTGATTGAAACTAACTGGCAACTCCTGTGTGACTGTTTTTAATCTAAAGGAGTCTGGTTAGCTTTGTACATCTGATAATTAATATTACATGTAACTTTACCAGTTCCAAATATAGTGGCTTACTTTTGACAGTAGATGTGATAGATAGATAGATAGATAGATAGATAGATAGATAGATAGATAGATAGATAGATAGATAGATAGATAGATAGATAGATAGATAGATAGATAGATAGATAGATAGATAGATAGATAGATAGATAGATAGATAGATAGATCATTTATTGTCATTTCACATGACATTATAGATGCACTGCAGAAACTAAATACCACTGCACAGTCAACATAATTAAAAACAGATTAAATAAGTACTAAAATACTGATGTAAAAGTGCATGTACTGACATAAAACTACTTTAAAACCAGGTAGATAAATAGATAATAATAAAATAACATAAAAATATATACTGTACCTGTGAGCTTCTCACTATGTTGGTTTTATTGACAGCAGCTATGACGCAACGCCATTAGGATATTATTTTTAGTAAGCCTATTTCAGTGGCTGCCAGAAAATGGCAGACAGTGCTTATTATTCATGGCTGTGTCCGCCTTTGCTTATTTGTTCTTGGCTGTGCTTCACAGTAGAGGCATAGAGTCGCGTTAATGCTGCAGTGAAGGCATCACAGTGACGACTTCTGCATCAGCCGCACTCCATCCACTTTACTGTCAGGTGGATGGAGGTTATGGCAGCCGTGTGTTTTGCACCTTCAGAGTTTACACTTGGCAGGTGTCAGCGCTGGCTCTGCTGGAACTGCTCAGTATGGACGATCCAAACAAATGTATGAGATTTTCTACAGGCGTTGTAATTAAGGGCCTCAGACTTCGACATTAAATCAATATCCACCTCAGTCATCTGGTATTTTTGTGAAGTTTATTTTGAAGTGTGTAAAATTATTTGTTGGTTTTAACTAATGCTGTTTCCTAGACCAGTGTTACTTCAGTTGTCTCCATCTACGATAATAACCTGAACATGGGTTACTATAGAGAGGACTTTAGTTTTGTGTTTTTTAATTATTAGAACCTTAGTCAAGATTTTTTACCTAAGTGTTTTTATTCCTCTTTAAGCCTGAAAAAAGCAATGTGATTAAAATTTTTTTAATTAACCTATTTTTTATGGAGTTACAAAAATGTCCACTCAGCTGGAAAACATTTGTTTAAGATTTGAACCAAAGAAACATGTATTTAAAACACAATATCAGAACACTATGAAAGTGTTTTTGTTCAAGAACAGACTGTTAATTACAGTCTAATAACAAAAAGCAATTGCTTTACAGGTAAACATGTTAGTGCAGATCAGGTATTAAGAACAGACCAGTTACAGTAATGATATTAACTGACAAAACCTATGAATATACAAGAGAACAACTGGAGAAGAACTGTTCACTGGAGTCACCAGTATATACATCATAGGCTTAATTTCCCTATATTTGCCTATACATGTTTCAGTGACATAGAGTTGAGTGACATCAACACAAACACCTGGGGTCTGCAACCTTTAACACCGAAAGAGCCATTTGAAAACAGTTTCCACAGAAAAGTAAGCAATGGGAGTCACAAATACTTTTTGAGATCTGTGGGAAAAAATGAAATAAAAAAGTCTTGCATTTGTTAAAAATAATGGGGGGAGAAAACAAAAAAAACCGCTACAACTTCCCTTCCATTCTTGGGGGTTCACCTCAGTCATACTGTGATGACCTTTTTGAAGAAGGGTTGTCTGATCTAAAATGAAGATAACACTATATAGGTCCAGTGTCGAACAAAAACACTCTGGGCCCAGTTAACCTATGACCCTGTGGGACTTTGGCATATCATGTTTTTTTTTTGTTGTTTATTTTTCCACACACTGGGCCAGTTTGTTGTGTGTTTGGGTCGAGGCCCATCACTAGGTTTTCAGATTTTTTTTTTCTTCCATTTGTCCATACTAGGCCTTCCTGAGGTTGAAAGTTGCAGCAAATGAACAGTGTTTTGGCAGGTATACAGTATACTGGCTTCCACGAGTATGATGTTTTAACAATGAAAAACATTACATGTATTTTAGTAATATTTTAAAATTTCCAGATCACAATAATATTCCCGTTTAGAACTAAAATAATAAAGAACTAACACAAATAAAATACATTTTAATTAAAATTTATTTATTTTTTTTTCTTTTCCAAAGCTACTCCGAGCTGCAGGATAACAATGAAAGAGCCACAGGTTGCCGACCCCTAACATACACCTATTACACATACACACATACACCTCATAAATACAGCAAAGTCAACAAACCTAAAAATGTGATTCATCAATCAGTTCTATAGTAATAATAGTTCTAATAGTTGACATTGCATTTTCAGTCATAGCCAAGGAACATTACTGAACAAATATTCTAAAATGCTCCCTATCACAAAGGTGATGTGAAAGACCAACACTGTCTCACTCCCAGCACGTCAAAATCTGACTCTCTCTGACGCACGGTAACGTCGGTATCTGACTCATAAGGTGTCCCTCAGCGTCTAATTCAGTCACAGTGAGTGTCTAACCTGTCTGCGTTAATATGAGACACTCGGGTTTAAAAGACTTTTTTGCTCGGGTTGGGGTTAAGGTTAGAATCCCACTGCGTCTCAATGGTCACCTTGTGCTTCAGATACTGACGTTTGGTCAGTGCGTCTGAGCGTGTCAGACTTTGAGTGAGAATGCCCTGGAAAGACTGAGGAAGTTAATTTGTACCTGAGCATTTATCAGCAGTCCAGTTTGATGCCTGCCTGTTTTGATCTTCTCTCATTATTTGGTTTGGTTTGGACTTATTCCTTCATTTGTAAATGAAAATAATTATGGTCACAACATTGGCATCTTGTGGTTAAATACCAGTTTAGCCTTGATGTTGGTGATGAGTGACTGTACCTTGCATTTGCATGTACGATGGACACAGTCTGCAGTCAGTATGTGTTCTGCAAAGCTGATGCAGTCATTACAACTAATACTTAGGAGGTACTGAAACTGGTAACGGATAGATTCCGGTTTAAATGAAAACACTTAATTGCCATTTGACTGTTGATATTCTGAGTAGTTGTGATGAAAGCAGTCACTGCTTCCCTGCGTCTTCAGCAGCATGTGGCTTCTTGCATGCAAGGTACTATTTGTCTGCTGCTGTTCTGCTCTGAGGCCAAGTGTTGCCTGGTTCCTCTGCAGCTAATGACACGTGGATGGTATTGAGAGGCAAAGATGACAAGTCAGTTCAGCTGGAATGACAAAATGGACAGAAGTGAGTTTACCAAAGCAGGATATGGGTCAAGAAATGAAGACCTGCTGTAGAGTATTGTCTAACAGGTTCCTATGGTGCAATTTTTGGGACAGAATTAAGCGTTTTCTCAGGACAATCTGTGCATATTTGGGACATGCATGTGTCTTTGGTTGTAGTTGAGCATAAAATAAATATTTGCAAACTCTAAAAAGAGTCCATTTGTAAGTTATGTGTTGAGTATGAATCGAAAAGTTGCATCAAAAATGACATTTACGGAAGGAAAAGTTACGAGTACACTGTCTTCAGTGTGAATACACATTTCTCAGATGGAAGAAAGTGGTCAAAAATATGTTGTCGCGTGACAGGTATCATCAACAGAAGAAAAGTCGATCAATATCAAGACTAATCCAGTTTTGCTCGTGGGTAGAGCCGCACTGTGCTACAAGTAAAAGATTTTCTAAAACTTCTAGGAGTGAAATTGCCGCTTTCTGTGTTGTGATGATGTCAGCAATGACATAATTTTGACCACGTTCTTCCATATGAGAAATTCATATTAAAAATAGTGTACTCTTCATTTCGTAAATTAAATTTTTGAGGTTGTAACTTTCTGAGTCATATTCTGAGAAATATTAAACACATAACGCATTATAAGAACAAATAAACTCATTTTAAAGTTTGCAAATATTAATTTTATCATCAATTACAACCAAAGACACATATATATCCCAAATATGCATGGATTGCTTTCCTGTGAATACGCTTAATTTTGTTGCAATTTGGTCCTATACCGGAAGTTTGGCTCAGTTGGTAGAGTGGATCATCCATTAACCGAAGGGTTTGTGGTTCGGATCCCGCTCTGTCTTAGTCAGTCCTTTGTGTCCTTGGGCAAGACTCTTTACCCTCCTTGCCTCCAGTGTCACTCACACTGGTGTATGAATGTGTATGAATGTTTGGTGATGGTCAGAGGGACTGTAGGCACATGCTTGTGTCAGTCCACCCCAGGAGGCGACTGTGGATACAAATGTAGTTTACCACCATCAGAGGGAGAATGTGAGAGCGAATAAATAATAGGTAACAGTAACGTTAGATTCTTTTTAACAGACAGGTGCAGTGTTTGTTTAACTGCTTGACTAGTTTCAGCTACTTCCTGTAGTTTCCTGAAACAGCCTATAAGAAGCTCACAACAATATCATGTGACGCTTCTGATGAACGCTACAGAATGTGGCTGAGACTAGTCAAACAGGTAAAAAAAAAACACTGCACAATTTTACAGTTATCTTTGGAAGACTCAAGACTAACGTGAAGTGTTTTAGGTCTCTTGAAAAGTGCTATAGAAGTCTAATCCATTATTATTTAAGCAATTTCCTAATTGTAGAATCAAGAAAGTACTTCTATTCTTTTCTATTATTAATAGTATTATTCTTTGCCTCTGAAATACCATCTCTGTCAGAGCAGCATCATACATGCTATGACTGAAGCTTTGGAGGTGAAGTGACATACAGCTGTCAACCATCGCTGTAGGCTTTGCTTTGTGCTCGGTTTGTGTTTGTGTTTGTGCATATGTATAACTGTTTTGCTGTCGCCCACAGAGTTCCTTTAACGTGGCAGTATTGAACGTAGGGGCTCCAGCAGCGGGAATGAACGCTGCTGTACGTTCGGCCGTCAGAGTCGGAATCACCGAAGGACACAAAATGTTTGCTGTCAGTGACGGCTTTGAGGGATTCTACAAAGGACAGGTATCCAACTGCATTCATGTTTTTCACAACGGAATGTTTGCATTGGCTGTTTTTATTATCTAGAACAGGGGTTTTAAAAGTGTGGGATAGAATTTATCTGTCTGTCTTTTTTTCCTCCCCTCCCCCAAAAGAAGAGAAGGGTATTGTTTTTGGGTTTGTTTGTACAAATGAAAACATTACTCATACACTGATGGGTGTACCTGTGTTTAACCCCTTAACTCCAAAATGAATAAAAACAGCGAAAGTGATCAATAAAAATAAACAAAAAAATAATAAACCAACAAATTAAGTAACACGAACACACGCACAGACAAATGGAACGAAATTGCAGAAAAATACTAGAATAAAATGGAGAAAAATAAATAAAATAAGCAACAAAATGAACAAAAAAATGAATTAATACATACAAAATAACAGTAAAAAAATTTAAAAAAATAACTTGTATTGTAATTTGGTTCCAATAGTTTTAGTTTTTGCTTTTTAGTAAAAACACAGATTTAATATATATATATATTTTTTACTTTTCTGAATATTTAAACTAAACAATCCATTAAGAATGCATCAGCGCTGACGCATCAGGGGTTAAACGGTTAAATCTTCCTCTTATTCTATGTGGCCTTGACTATGTTTGATAAATGAGCTTCTACCTACAGTAGTGTCTGTGTTTGGTGTTCAGAAGCCACCAATCCCCATGTCATTTAAACCATTCATCAATGAAATGAGAAGTCTTGGTTCAGCAGGATTTGAGTGGCATTTAAAGAGTGTAACGACTGTAAAATCTAATTCATTTGCCCTAATTACCCCGTTCCCAAAGGGGAGAGGGGTATTGGTTTTGGTTTTGTTTCTCTGTTTGTTTGTCAGAAGCTTAATGTAAAAAACTACTGCACCAATTTCTATGAACTTTTCAGGAAAAGTGTGAGGTGGTCCAGAATAGGCTCCGTTATATATTGGGGAATGCAGGTCTAAGGTCAAGGACACAGGCACTAAAAATCTGATTTGTTAATGATAGGAGATCAGGTAAAACGTGTGTGAGGGGGGTGGGGTTTGTTGTGCCGCACACCACTTGTTAGCAAGATAACTCCAAATGTCTTTTAACTCGTCTTTCATTCAGTAGTTCAGGGCGGACCACTGCCCGCAGAAGAAAAAGTGAAACCTATCTTACATTTACATTATCTATGAGGGATGGGGGGGGTGGGGGTGGGGGCTCATCTGTCTTGGCAGAGGTCTGCGCTCTCAGACGGCAAAAACACATCTCACTTAAAGCTGTCATTCCATGGTTATTTCATTAATATTACTGTGTTTTCCATTGTCATTGAATACATTGTGTGTTGGTTCTATTTAAAAAAAAAAAAAGTCCAGATTGTTTTGTTTCCAGCTGTTAATTTTTTTTTTTCACGGTAGAAAAATGACTTGAGGTTGAACAACAGACTTTATCGGTACTTCCTCATACATGTCCATGACACGGTGATGAGGCGTCTCTGATTGGCTCAGAATGCATAAAGGAACACTCCCCCCTCCCTTCTCCCCTCTCGCTCTCTATGTGTGTTTACCACAGTATCATCCAGCTAGGTTTCATGCTGGCGCTTGATCTGAAACCAGTTTGATCCGCCATTTTTTGTTTGTGCAGCACCTACAGTGGCGCCGTCTTCTCTTGTAGATGCTAATGCTAATGCTACTTTAGAATCGCTGCAATGGGGGACGGGTTTAACCCCACGTGGGTGACGATAAAGTCCATCTGACGTCCTTCGTTCCTCTTGTAGTTTTCTGTGTATGCGGTATGCAGACAGTGGAGGTGACAAACCACTTTCAAAGGCAACATGTGTTAGTAACTCGGGGTGACCCATCGGATTCCAAACGGAGCGTGGAAAAGTGGTTTTCAGCGGAATGACACCTTTAACACCATCCAGGTGCAGAATCTCATTAACCCCCAATGCTGTCGTAGATTAAAAAAGAAGAAGAAACCATAAAAAGAGTAAAACAGATAACAGAGTAATTCCTTCTTCCAGAATAATTTGTTCTTAATTAATTCAGGAACAAATGAACGGAACCATCAAATGTATTTTGACCCCATAGACGAGCAGTAGTACACGCTTTAGCGCACAAGTAAATCATCTACCTGCAGCGTTTCCTTAGAGGTCACAGTGACTTTGTTGTCCAGTGGTGTTGCATTCACTGCCCCTGTGATAAGAGCTAGTGTATCCAGATAAACAGTGGTGCTTACTGTAAGCCAATTAGTCCACTCCCACAGCAGTCACACCAAACACCTAAACACACATGCTCAGTTCAGCCGTCACACACCGCTGGTTATACACACATGCTTTCCACAGATCCAAACACCCATTTGACCACTTCACTGACCAGCACTGACCAGTTGAATTGTAATGGGGCCTGGAGGCGTGTTGTGGGACAGGGATTAGAGCTGACTGAAGAGTGGAACTGTGATCCCTGGATAAAACCTCCACTAAGCAGGACACTGATTACACAGAAGAAGAGCTGCTGGTTTAATTCACCTGCACTAGTATGTGGTTCTATACATCCAGCTTTTCACATCATAGTTTTACAGCACTCTTAAAATAGAATGAAAATACTTTACTTTGTATTAGTCCATTAAAAGTCCACGTAACATATGCTTACATTTAATATAATAAATAACATGCTATCATCAGTAGGTCTGTCAGAGTTTACAATTGGATATTTCCCTTAAATTAGCATGTCGAAACCCTGGTAAAATCTACAAATTCGACATCTGACAAATGCAACAAATTGGCAAGTAACTGAAAATAGTTGGTCTTACTATGTGATATAGTTTTCTTGCTTCATAGGACCCAGATGCTTTTGTTTTGTTTTTTGCTTTTTTTTTTGTTTTTGTTTTTTTCAAAGAGTAATAAGAATAAGAACCCAGTTTTACTTTTGTGGCATCTCCCAAAAGAATTTTTCTCTGTTTAAATATTCATAAGTGATTTATCGCCACTCATTATAATATATCAGCTGTAAAATTTAGCATTTTTTTCTGTATATATCATGTATTTTCCTCTTGTTGTACTGACTATGTTGATGTTTATAAACGCTCAGATTATAGTCGATTATTATTATATGAGAAACAAAGGAACCTGAAGTAAATGTGTTTTTCAGTGAAGATATCAATAGCTAAAAGTAAAACCAAGTGTCTTCAACAATAGTGGCTTTTACTAGTGAATCGATAGAAGTTGACTGTGTTTCCATGGTAACTATGGAGTCTTGTCTGTGAATGGAGTCATATCTAATGACCCGAAAAAGACGACAAACTGCATTTATGCCAATTATTTATATATATTAATAGAATTAACAGCTTAACAGATATTAAACATTTATACATCATGGTTTTGGTCAATAGTGGATTAATATATTTTTTAATTAAATACTACATACTAGTAGTAGCTGAAATGATTTGATCATGTTAAACATAAAACTTGAATTAATTATTCAGCTACGGGGTCAGTTTATGTTTTCAGTCAGTGAACTTGAGGATGTTTGGCAAAAAGCTAGTGTCTCCTTTCTGCTCCCTGCTAGTTAATGTTGCACATACATTATGAAAACACTAATGTAAGCTAAGCATTAATATTCAGCAAGTAGATGAAAATGTAAATGAAACATTTCAAGTAAATATGTTCATGAAGTCAAGGTTTTTTTTTTAATTTGAATAAGGTCACATATGGTTCTAAAATACAAAGTCTTATCTGTTAAAATACTAAATTAAGACAGTTTTATAATTTATTTAGTAGTTTATTTTTAGTAGCTTGCTCTTTGAATCTGTTATTTCCTAATACTCCTAATTATTGTTTAAAATAATAATAATAATAATAATAATAATAATAATAATAATAGTGTTTAGTCATTGTGTTTTATGTGGTTTTAATGTAAATGAAACTATGTGGTGCTGCCATTCTTGGGAAGGTCTCCATTGAAAAATCATTGATCTCAATGGGACAAACCTGGTTAAATAAAGGTGATGATGATGATGATGATGATGATGATGATGATGAGGATGAGAGAATAGTCAGATAAAAATGTTTTTTGTTTTTTTTTCAGGTCAAAGAGATAAAGTGGGGGGATGTAGGTGGTTGGACTGGCCAGGGCGGCTCATTACTAGGCACCAAAAGGTAAGCTTGTATGTAACTTCATATCATCATAAATGTTTATTAATATTTTTGGGTATGGAATACAATTTCCTTTTTTTTTTTTAAGCTCAAAAATCAGTGTCTACAAGGAATACCCTGTACTGTTCCGAACTGAGTCTAAAGTTGTACACCATCTTCAAATCTATTTTAGGACCCTTCCAGGTAAACATCTGGATAAAATTGCTGAACAAATGAGGATTTATAACATCAACGCTTTGCTTGTCATTGGTGGATTTGAGGTACGTATGACTTAATATTTTTTGTGCAAAAATGTGATTTTTTTTTTTTACAAGTAAATTTTGCAATATATTTGTGTTCTTGGCACATTTTGATCATCTCTGCCTAATTTCACTGCTGTCAAAAGTATATCAACAGTGTATTTGTTTATGTTCAAATGTTTTTTGTTCTGTATGTTGCATCCTGCTGTTTTTAAATCATATCATTAATCACAGACTAATCATATAACATATAGGATCATACTACATACTGTATGCACATTACCATACTACGTCTATATCAGAGGTGTCAAACATGCAGCCCGGGGTCCAAATCCGGGCCTCCATAAGGGTCCAGTCTGGTCCCTGGGATGAGTTTGTGACATGCAAAAATGACACTGAAGATATAAATTATTTTAGTTGTGGTTCCACATACAGACCAATTTAATCTCAGTAAAATGTTCTCATAATAACATATAAATACTCATAACTCCAAATGTTTCTCTTTGTAAATATGAAAATGTTCATGTCATTTTATTGCATTTACACTAAAATAATAATCTCACAAAAAATACAAGTAACCTGAACAAATATGAACATTTTTTAAATGTCTGAAGGACAAGTTTACCAATATTCTGTTATTCTGTTGTGTTATGAAATATTTTATGTATGTTTTGTTGATCTACTCTGATCAGTAAAACTGCACAGAGTTTTTTAAAGACATTTCAGTTGGTCATGTTATTTAGATTGTTTTAAAGGATGTAAACATTTTCATCACATAACTTTACTTTTTTCTCTCTAAAACATAGAGGAAATGTTGACGTCGATATCATTTTTATATTATTATGTGATTATTTCACTGGTCCGACCCTCTGCAGATCAAATTTGGCTTAATGTGGCCCCTGAAATGAAATGACTTTGACACCCCTGGCCTTTAATACTACATGTAGATGAAATATCATACTATAGTATCACACTACATATAGTAGTGTCTATATATTTGCTCATTACCATACTGTATATCATATGTTAATTAGTCACCTCATGTATATACTTACACCACACTAAGAACTAGTTTTTATCATCTGTCTATGCTTTGTTTTTACATTGTGACTGCAAAATCTCTCTGTCATTTTTGGGCCTACCTCACCCCCATTGGCTCCTCCTTCTCCCAGTAAACCTCTCCCATATATTATCTTGTCACCTTGGAGACACCATCACATTTTTTCTCCTATTGTGTTACTTTAAAGTAAAGGCCTCACTCCGTGTCCAACATAATTTAGATCTACATACTACATTATCATACTACATGTACATGTACATACACATATATGTAGTAACATATATATGCATTACCACATTCCACATGTACCAACCATAAAGGTATTTGTGCCTCTAAACATTTGTGGTTCCTTTGGACTGTAGCTGTGTTTCTATTCTTTAGACCACAGGTGTCAAACATGCTCTCAACTCCAATATTTTTTCTCTTTGTCACATTTTTACACTAAAACAAAGTATAATTTTGTCCCCAAAAAATTATAGAATCTGAGGAAATGTGAAGAATCTGAAATATTTTAACAATTTTAACAATATTCTGCCTGATATTAAATGCGTTGTGTATTTGTCGACCCATTGAGTTCTGTAAGTTATGATGAACACGTAGAAGTGATAAACAAAAGCATAATATTGTTAATATTATGCTTATTCCTTCACTTTGTTCATGTTATTCACATTGTTTGAAAGGATCATTTGTCAATATAAACATTTTCAGTGTTCAATGTAACTTTTTTCACTCTAAAATATAGACAAAGTTTGGGAGTTGATATTGTTTATATATTATTATGTTATTATTTCATTGGTTCGGCTTCACTTCAGATCAAATATAGCTTAACATTGGCCCCTGAACTAACACGTGTTTGACACCTGTGCTTTCAGACCCATTTTGTAGAAAAGTTGAATATAACTGACAAAATCTGAAAAAGCTTAGTTGATACAGGCGTTGTCTCTTTCACAAAATTCCTAATGGAAAACAGAAACACTTTTTGTGGAATAAATTCTCAGGTGTCGTCCTGTATATTCTAATGAAGCCTAAACATGTGATTATAGAACAGGTATGAGGACAACAGCTGTTCTTTAGTTTCTTTACATGGAAAACAAAGTGCTCTCCCACATTCATTTATTTTAACGTACCGCATTTTTCGGACTGTAAGTCACAGTTTTTTTCACAGTTAGGCCGCGGAGCAACTTATATGTGAAATTATTAACACATTATTATATAATTTTACATGTTATTTTCACATGGACAACCACAAGAGGGCACTGTTGAGCATGTTGTTTATGCTATAGTTATCTGAATAAATGTTAATATGTTACGTTAACATACCAGGCACGTTCTCAGTTTATTTATGCATCATGTAACGTTAGCTGAATGTGTTATGTTAGCATATCGTACACCTACTCAGCCTGGTGTTCTCTATTCTATTTTTGTTTTAAATTGATTTTCAAGATGAAATGTCTGTTCTTTTTTTGTGATCAATATGTGATCAATATTTTATTGATTTTCAACAGGTGAAGGGGGGGGTCAGGGTACAGACATATCAAACATCATTGCATATTACAACAGTGGAAATAAACAAGTAAATAAGTAACATGTTAAAAAAAAAATAACAGAATAGGTCAAAATAAAATAAAAAGCCTGTGCGTCACCGATTGGTGCATATGAGCTACTGTCTCATCCATTAGATTATATTTGATGACAAGTATTTCCAGGCGTCTACAGTCACTGGTCGAGCTTTATTCAGTCTTGCAGTAGTAAGTTCCATATTGACGATTTTAAAAGGCTTCATATCCAGAAGGACTTCGTGCAGATATCCAGTGTAAAGGTTTTCTTTGCATATGTGAACTCAGCAAATAACATTTTAGATTGGATTCATTTTCGAGCGGTATCAGAAGTGTAAATGGCTGTTCTTAGTGTTGGACACATAAACACATAAATTTCCTCCAAAAATGCGACTTATACTCCAGTGCGACTTAGATATGTTTTTTCCTCCTTTATTTTGCATATTTTAGCTGGTGTGATCATAGTCTGGAAAATACAGTAGATATAGATATGTTATAACAGCCATAGCGCCACTTACTGCACATGTTACAACCTAAATTATTTCCCAGCTGATGTTATATTGTTTTAGTGATTCCTCTTGGATTCAGGGAAGCAACACCAGTACCAAATATATATATCCATTTTCTTAAATAGCACTCACATGCTGTAGTGCAATATTTTGTCTTTTCCAGTTCATTTACTCTTAGCAGGGCTTCTGTTTGCAGTAAACACATTTCGACAAACCTGTTCAGCCCGTATCCATGTTTTGCTGATAAGGAAAGGAAAACTTGTAGGAGGTGAAAGGCCTTGATTAATAATTTAAGGTGGAAAAAGCAGATAAGGGATAAAACCACACACATTATTTAGTAAAAGGACTCCCTGGTACTATCAGTGGATGTGGTTTTCATTGACTTTTTCTTTCATCAGTGCTTTTATAAATGCTTTTTACCCTCGGTCCTCGCTGCAGGTTATTGTCATCATCAGTTCCTTGTCTGTCTGTCCGTCTCTCTGTCCGTATGTGCAAAAACTTTGGCGTGGAGCAGTGGTTTTCAACCATGTCATCGTGTTACTTTGACAGTTTACAAATTTAAATCATTATATTAAAGCACCAGTCCACTACCGCAGCATCTAAAACTGCTGAATTAATATAACATTATTCATGTAAAACAGCGATGTCAAGCTCATTTAAGTTCAGGGGCAACATTCAGTTTAATATGGTATGAAGTAAAATAATAGGAATAATAGGATAAAAATGTAGAAATGATGTCAACTCCAAAGATTTCTCCATATTTTTAAGCAAATATAATAAAATTCCGTCATGAAAAAGTTTACATCTACAAACTGTACTTGAACATAACACGAACAACCTGAAAATTCTTATGAAAAATAAGTGTAAGATTAACAATATTGTACTTTAGTTTATCATTTATAACAGTTGATCTATAAATAATGTTATTTAATAACATTCACAATATTGGTAAAATTCCACATACATTTCAGGTTATTCACATTTTTTTGTAACAGGCTAGTCTTGATTATTTATTTATTTCCTTTTTTACACTAAAACAAAGAAGAAAATGTGTGTTTGTCATAATTTATTGTTTATTATAATTATCGTCTGATCCATTTTAGATTTAATTAATGTCAAATAATTTTAACTTCATTATTTATCAATATCTTCTATCTAATTTTTGTATTTCACACAGATTGGACCCATTAGTGGCCAATTTTGGTCCCCAGGCCACATGTTTGACACCTCTGAAGGAAAACAAACAATCAAACAATCAGCCCACCAAAGGCTCATATGATGAAATACAAAAATATAGACTTGGTAGACAGAGATATTTATTGTCATTCAAGTACGTACATAGATAAATATTAGCATCCAAAGTGTCAATGCTATTATAGTTCAGGGGATCCACACGTCTAATCTGATCTCTGACCAGTAAAATGTTATTATAATCACCTAAAAGTAATGACAACTCTAAATGTTTTTGGTTCTTTTTAGTATAAAAAAAATGAAAATTGCATTAAAATGTTCACATTTAAAAACTATCTTTTCATAAAACGTGTGAGTATCCTGAACAAACGTGAGCAATCTGAAACATCTTAAGAGAAAAAGTGGCATCTTAACAATATTACTAAATGTTATGTGGCTTTTGTAGATCCACTGTGACCTATAAGTTGTGGTAGACATGTGTAAATGATAAACTGATCATGTAGATGTGAACATTTTTACAATGTAAGTTTACGTTTTCACTCTTAAGACATAAAGAAACATTTGAAATTGACATTATTTAGAGGATATTATAATATTATTGTACTGGTTTGGTTCAGTGGAGATTATATTTGGTCACAGCTACAGTTCATGCTAATATTTGAGTCTTAAATTTTTGTCCTCCACTTCTTCCATACCCTCCTTTTCTCTTTGCATTCGTCACAACAACCAATGAAATGCTGCCTACATGTACGTCCAGGCCTATGTGGGATTACTGGAACTTTCTGCAGCACGGGACAAATATAACGAGTTCTGTGTACCCATGGTTATGGTCCCGGCCACCGTGTCAAACAATATACCTGGTTCAGACCTGAGCATTGGTTCAGACACGGCTCTGAACGCCATAACTGATGTAAGTGAGACGGACTCAGACAGTGTGTGTGTTTGACGTCAGAGCAGAGGTGGTAAAAGTACTTAAAATACTCTGGTAAAAGTAGAAGTACTGATTCAACTTTTTTTTGCTCAAGTGAAAAAAAAAAAAAAGTACAACTTCTCAATTATGATAATGTATAAAAGTAAAAAGTAATACGTATACGTATACTGATTTAACCAGGAAAAATAAAAATAAAAGTAAAAATAGACAATGTGTTTGATGCAAAAAAAAAGTAAAAGTGAAAATTAAGATAAAAAGTCAAAATTATGAGATAAAAAGTCATAAATATGAGATAGGATATGCATAATTATAGTCAACATTATGAAATGAAGTGAAAATTCTGTGATAAAAAGTCAATCATGAGATTGTGACTTCTGTTGAGTATTGATGCCTGTGGTGAACAGACTGTTACCAAGTAAGTTCATGGAAATGATCAATAAAGTATCTATCAATCAATAAAAGTCATACTTATGATATAGGAAGTCACAATTTCTCTCGTCCACTGATTTTTCCATACTGTCACATCTGTTCAGATTGAAAAAGTATATTTTAAGTCTATTCTGAGAATGTTAGATGTAAAAAGTACAGATATTTCTGAGAAAAAATGTAGGGAGAAAAAATAAATGGTTGCCAGAAAAATACCTACTCAAGTAGATTTTTTTGTCTGTACTTTACATAAGTTTATATATATATGTGTATATATATATATATATATATATATATATATATATATATATATATATATATATATATATATATATATATATATATATATATATTCCTATTACCCTGTAGTCGTCAGTGAGCGTATGTAGCTCTGAAACACTATTAGTGTTGGCAATATTTCACTGTCAATTTTTAATGTACCTTAAAAACCTCAGTTTATACTGAATGAAATGTACAGTGATAAAGTACTTCTACTTCCTAGTTACTTCCCACCTCTGCATCAGAAACACACACTGAGCAGCCTGTCTGGGCCTTCACTGAATGAACACCTACAGCCTCAACAAGCACATGTCAAACACATCTTTAAAAAGACCTCAGGTTATTATGGTTTTGTGACCAACCATAGGATGGATGTGTGTGATTCCACTGTGAAGAAGAAACCCTCATTTAATGTATGTATTGAGTGCTGTCGCCCTCAGAGGGCTGCAGTGTTGTCAGTGTAAACTCAGGGAGCTTACACTTCATCTGAAGACTGATTGGATCATGTTGTTTTTGCAGTAAATAGTTGTAGACAGTGACATTTGAGTGTTGAATAAGTGACTGGTAGCTCAATTCACAGCCGTAATAAAATATCTATATCTATAATAATCTATGTTGGTGTCGCCTGTGTTAGCATGACACAAACCACTACAGTGGTAGTGCTGTCTGCCACACAGATTCCAGTACACGCTTCCAAAACAGCCCCAGCTAATTATTATAGTCTTTCTTTTGGCTCCTTTCAACTCATTAAAACACATTAGTAGCAAACTATGTCACATTTTCCACAGTCTCTGCACTAGTTTATGATGATGCCACTTATATACGTTGCATCAGTACCATCCATTGGTGACTTTGGCAGACTGTGACATCATATGCTACCCTTTTTTAATTACACTTTATAATTTGGTTTCTGAGTCACAGTGGAAGAACCAGTCACATTATATAAACTCAGACACATAGAGGAGCTGCTTGTTTTTGGGCTTGGTTGTTCAGCGGTGGTCCCAGGTCAGTGTTGAGGCATGCTGTGACTTGTAGCATGGTTCTGTCACGTGGCCTTGGCTCGGTCCTGCAGCTTTACCCATGTTTGTTTGAGAAAGAACAAGTGTCTGGACTGACGGTGAGTTGGACACAGTGGGGTAACGCTGCCTCCTGTTTGTCCAAATGCCACTGAGCATGTGTGTGTTGTAACAGATCTGCATGCTGTCGTTGGCACGTTTACAGTGAGCATCACTCGCTCTGTGCTGAATGGTTGTGCTTTGACATGACTGCACAGCAGATGCCAGCGCATTAAAGGGGTCAAATAGTTTCTTTACTTCTTGAACATATAAGGAAACGTCGGCCAGTGCCTCCACAGTTTGTGTCTCAGTCCTTATCTTGTCACGTCAACACCTCAACAAGTCAAACTGGGCCAGTTCCTTCAAGCCCCCCCTTTCCTGTTAGCCAATGGAGAGCCTCCAGAGGACACACGCACGCACACACACGCACACACACGCACACACACGCGCACACACACGCGCGCACACACACACACACACACACTGCAGCCAATATAATACTGAGCTGCATCCTAACACTTTCTTTTAAACAGATTTCCTTTCTTGCATTGTTAAAAAGTGTCTATTATATATATATATATATATATATATATATATATATATATATATATATATATATATATATATATATATATATATATATATATATATATATATATATATATATATATATATATATATATATATATATAGGTTATTATGTTCTTCAGTCCAGGGGTCGCATTGGAACATTTGGTGGGCCGCATATGGCCCCCCCATCCACATGTTTGAGATCCCTGATGTAGAGATTGGTACCCCTACTGTACCTTCTTTTCTGAGAGGGTGGAGTTTAGATTTCTGAAGACTGAGCACTTCTTCCCACAGTAAACAAGAGGATGCCCAGAGAGCTAATTAATGGAAGTTCCAATTGACTGCAGTCTGTTAATTATAATTAAGGGTTTGTAATTAGTCCTCTGAAAGAATATAGAAGAATAAAAAGTATATATATATATATATATATATATATATATATATATATATATATATATATATATATATATATATATATATATATATAATGTATATATAATGTATATATGTGTGTGTATTCTTTTATCCATTCTTATTCCTATTACACTGTAGTCATCAGTGAGCATCAGTAGCTCTGAAACATTATTAGTGTTGGAAACATTTCACTGTCCAGTTTTTAATGTACCTTAAAAGCCTCAGTTTATACTGAATGAAATGTAAAAACCAGGACCAAATCCAGGATAATTTAACAGCTATGTGTTCCTGCATCTCAGACCAGTGCATGCAGTTTATTTCTATGCTGCTTAACATCCAGTGTCCACAGGCTTAGATATTTAGTGCGCCCCCTGCTGGTCTAACCTCATATCATGGCCACTACCATCAGGCTCTTGAGTGTTTGCTGCAGCTGTATGAGGCCCGAGCCAACTATGAGGAGTTTTGCGTCCCCATGTGCATGCTGCCTGCCACCATTAGTAACAATGTTCCTGGTACCGACCTCAGTATCGGCGCTGACACGTCCCTCAACGCCATTGTGGAGGTAAGTGTCATAACATAACATCACTGCTCTAGAATCATGAAGACGGCACTGGTGTAATGTTGACTATAAAAAGTTTGAATGTGTCATAATGTTATAAATGAGCATAAAACAGGATGTTTTTGAAGAATCTGAACTGATTTAGTTTTAGTTTTTATATAAAATCTAATCTATTGACTAAACTAAAAGCATATTTTGTAGTTTATTAAATCTATATTAGTATAATGGACAAAAACTTTTATATTTTTTTCAGTGTGTGTCTAGTGTTATCACTTCAAGGACACACTGTACAAAGAGTTTATTTAACTGGTCAAATGTCAAATCTAATCATATGTCTACATCTGTGTGTCCTACATGTTAACACTACACTTTAACATGTGCTGTTCTATGATCACACTGGATAGATCTATAGAACTAACTGCAGACTGGACCTCTTTCCAAAATATACCTTCTTAATATTTTTTGTCTGATTTATATCCACTCAGTTTTTTTTATCTAGTTTTTGTTAAAAAATAATGTCTAACCTTTGTGTTTTTACAAATGGTACAATTGTGTATTCTAAACTTAACAGAAGATGTCATGTTCATACTGAAACAGGCCAGTATAGATCAGTGTTCACCAGTATAATCCTGCATGTACGTAAATATATGTAGTTGTTTTGGATTGATTTTTGATGTTCACATTTGACCGTCGTCATTTACAGAATGCATGTTTGAACTGATGGTTCTGACACTTTAGACGGCTTATGGTTTGTGAACATGGATGTATTTTTATATATAATGTACTGCAGGAGCATGCCTTGTTTGTTAGATGTGTTTTTCCACATGCATGACAGTCAGGTTCTGAGGCAGTGTGTTCATGTTCTGTTCAGTAGAGTGTTCTGCAGGTGCGTCCGGTCTGGTTTTAATGTAAAGGGGCAAGTACAGCTGCATGTTTACCTCTATAGGATTCAAAGTAAAGCTGCAACTGACCACGGTTTAGTAAATGATCTGATGTCAGTGGATAAAATGCTGATGAACTGAAGGTTTTTTTCTTGTCTCAGCATAAAATAAAAAAACAAAAAACAGTTCGATTAAGAATGAGGTGACCCCAAAAAAGGCTTTAAAGCTTGGATGCCGAAATGCGTTGGGGTCTTTTATGGGTTTTGTTGTAATCAAGCCAATGTAATACTTTTGTCATACTCTAAGAATGAGGTGAGTTTGATTCAGTCAGTCAGTTCCAGCTTTACTCCAGTTGTTTGACCTGAGGCTGAGCTCTGATATTTAGCGTGTTTGCTAACTCTGCTTTTGGGTGTGTGGTTCAGACATGCGACCGCATTAAGCAGTCAGCCAGCGGTACGAAGAGGAGGGTCTTCATCATCGAGACCATGGGCGGTTACTGTGGATACCTGGCCACTGTGGGCGGTCTGGCCGCCGGCGCTGACACAGTCTACATCTATGAGGAGCCGTTTGACATCAGAGATCTGCAGGTAAGGTGTTCAAAACTAACACCCAGTAATGTTAGGAGGTGTATAGGAAGACTGCACTGTCACTTTAGTTACCTCTGCCATGGTTTGTTTGCCTGTCTGGATGTCTGTTAGCAAGATAACTCAAAAACGTATTGACTGATTTTGATTACATTTACAGGGTAGGTTGGTAATGGGGAGATCTGGTACATTATTAGATTTTGGTGGTGATCCCAGGGGGGCAGGGGGGCGCTCTCAGAGTATTTATTTGTGTTCCACAGTGCTGTCTTTTCCTTCCTGTATTTCAATCAGGGACGTGCAGTCAGGGTAAGCACCTGTCATAATGAGAAGTATATAAATAAAATAAAATAAGTATTAATATTTGTCCACTGATCTATGCTTTCAGTGCAATTTAGGTGCAGTTCCTATTAATTTGGTTTGTTTTATAGTCAAAATCACTGAAATTCTATATTTCCTGTTCAAATACAACAGATAGACGAGAGCTGAGGCAATGATGAGCTGTGCCTCTCGCCAGATTGCGCAATACCTTACAAACTGTACTGAGCGTGTGCAATTGGCGTGTGCCTGTTGCCTTTTCTCTGTATGTTTCTAATATCATGTTTGAAGACACTTTAGCAACACTTCATAATACTGTACCTACACACAATCCACTGTGTATTAACCATTTGTTACGTATTTATTAATGGTTTGTTAATTATTTATTAACCATTTGTTACCTATTTATTAATGGTTTGTTAATTATTTATTAACCATTTGTTACCTATTTATTAATGGTTTGTTAATTATGTATTAACCATTTGTTACCTATTTATTAATGGTTTGTTAATTATTTATTAACCATTTGTTACGTATTTATTAATGGTTTGTTAATTATTTATTAACCATTTGTTACCTATTTATTAATGGTTTGTTCAGACACAATTTATCTCTGGAACAAGCTGCCAGTTTTACTTCAGTTTATCTCCTCTGAGCAGCTAAAGACTTTCCTGTTTAGACCAGCATTTGGTTCGTTGCCTGTGTTGCCTGGTTTGTTGCACAATCTAGGTATTTGTTTTATTGTTCTGTGTATTTTCATGTATTTTATGCAAGATAAAATAAACTTTATTGATCCCACAGTGGGGAAAGTTCCCTGTTAAAGCAGCTCCAGAAAGCAGAGGAAAAAGACACTATGTACACACACATATATATATATATATATATATATATATATATATATATATATATATATATATATATATATATATATATATATATATATATATATATATATACAGAGAGAGAGAGTTAAATAAATAATTATAATAAAATAGTAATAATAATAATCGCACATGTATTGCAAAAAATAATGCAGTAGTGAAGCGCTTTGTGACTGGTGTCTGTGAAAAGTGCTCCATAAATAAACTTCACTTACTTACTATCATAAACAAAGCATTTGTTATTCTTTTCTAAGAATGAACCATTGGTAGCAGTGTGAACAAATGCTTTATGATGAATTGTGTATCAGCAATATATCATTAAACATTAACAAATAGTTAATACATAATGAACAAACATTTACACATGGGTAACAAATGGTTAATACATAGTGGATTGTGTGTAGGTATTATAAAGTGTTACACTTTTAATATATGCCTTAATTTGTATAGTGTTTCACATATGTGTGTAATATTTAAATGCATAGAACATATATAATTAACCCTTTAAACTTCCAAGGGTCCACATATAGGGCGGAAGTAGTCATTCAAAAATGTTAAGTAAACCATCCAAACCTGTCCCGAATGTCACATGACCTAATGTAGTTTGACAACAGAGATTGTCACACATCTACAGATATAAACCACTTTCAGATAACATAACCACAGCAGGTACAATCACTCATTTGTTCAAAATACAAATGTCAAACAGCTGATCTGAACCTTTGTGTCTCATAATTCTAATCATAATAATAATAATACATTTCATTTGTATAGTGCTTTTCATGGCTGACAAAGACTCTTTACATGAAGTAAAAATAAAATAATAAGAGCCCAACTACAATAAAGAACAAACAAGAGAAAACAGAGTAATCACACATTGAAACAGACAGAATAAAAGTAATCAAACATTAAAAGCAATCTTAAATAAATGAGTTTTTAAAAGGGATTTCAAAGTGTTGAGGTCAGAACACGGATTATCATAACAGAGGAACCATATTCCAACAAACGCAGTCATAGTCCAAGAAAAATTGTTCAAATGTTGTCCAACACACGTCAAAACATGAATAAATATTGCATCATTTAACAGAACCTGCGCAGTTTTCATTTTAATCTTAATATTATAATATAAGCATGTTAACAAAATACATTCAATTAACTTTATTAAGAAGTTTAGGTGAAATTGTTTGGAACATCTCATTATTTGTCTTTGTAATTAATTTTTAAATTGTAAAAAGAATGTTGTGAATGTTGGTGCGGCCCCAGTATAGCCTGTGTGTGTGTGTGCGTGTGTGTGTGTGTGTGTGTGTGTGACTCAGCAGACCACATGTGACCCAGATTATGACGAAGCAACTTATTAATAACCTCTGAGCTGCATCAGTCATTCCATGACAGACGCATCTCATCAGCACAGATCAGGTCAGGAGGATTATTTCCAGATGAAAGTGGAATCCCCCTGGTGTTACCGTCACTGTGTTACAAACAAACTTCACTGTGAAAATAATCAAACGGATCCGCAACAAACGTATTTTCTCACAACGTACAACATTACTTTTCATCTTAATCTGAACCATTTATTTTTAATCTGGTCTTTTTTTATGCTACATTAAATAATACACATTTGCATTGTATTAACAAAATAAATCAGCAGCAGGTATAATAAAATATAAAAACTATAATTGTGTTCTGATAATGACAGGAAGTGATGATTCCAAGGCCTCTGACACAAACCCAGTTTTTATTTCAGTAATTCCACCTTTTACTGTTGGTGCATGCAGTAGGTGTGTGTGTGTGTGTGTGTGTGTGTGTTCCTATCTTTATGGGGACATTGATATATTTACACAGTCACACCATGGGGATCTCTGACATTATGGGGACCAAAATTCAGGTCCCCACAGGGGTTAAATATAAATAAAGGTCCCCACTAATAAAAATGGAAATGATGTGGCCCTATAAATATATTAATTAGTTTTTTTCATAAAGTCCCCATAAAGCATGGGGGAAACGGGTGCAAATCAAAACATGTAGGTTTTTACTTATGTATTTATTTTATTTAATTTTTTTCATTTTTTATGTATTCATTGTTTTTAATCTAATTTATTTTTATGATTTTTTTTTAATTCATTCATTGATTTTTAAAATGTAATTTAATTTTTCTTTTTTTTTTTTTAAATGTTTTTAATTTTATTTAAATAAAAAGATCTTTATGGTGGCTCCTTGATTACAAACCTGGTCCTCATGACACATGTAAACGTGTGTGTGTGTGTGTGTGTGTGTGTGTGTGTGGGGCTCCCTCTGCTGGTGCCTGTTCATGTCTTTGCTGGATGTTGATGAGGACGGTGTGTGTGATTTGCTGCTGTGGTGTCAGGACTCTTTAATGTGAACCTTCATTGCTTTTGTTTCCAGGCAAACGTGGAACATCTGACCCAAAAGATGAAGACGAGCATCCAGAGAGGTATAGTCCTCAGGTAAGTCCTCCTCACATCCTTCTGTCTTTCTGTTCGTCTCTTTTACCTTGTGTTAACATCTCAAAACTGTCTCCTGGACATCACCATTGCCTGTGTGAGTCTTTTTGGAAGTGCAAGTGAAGCGTGTGAACATTAAATACGTATTTGTGTTTTACTGCAAATTCTAACTGCATGTTCTTTAGCTATAAGCAGTAGTTGGTATAGTTGCTATTTCGGTCCAGTGTCAGTGTGTGTGAAGGTCTCCCAGCAGAATGTGCTCCATTAAAATAGGACAGGTTGTGTATTTTGTGTGTTTTAGACAGTGTGGAGGTGACTTTGTGCGTCTCTGCTGAGGCTCACTTCAGAGGCCACATCAGGTGGCTCTTCTTTGTTGTACGTTTAACTGCTGCAGTGGCCCGGCAGAGTCGTGCCCTGGCTCAAGGGCACTTTGGTATGAATTTAACGGTACACATTGGAGAACACCAAGGCACTGTGTTCGTTTGTCAGGAATGAGAGCTGCAACGAGAACTTCACCACTGACTTCATCTACCAGCTGTACACGGAGGAGGGGCGAGGGGTGTTCGACTGCAGGAAGAACATCCTGGGACACATGCAGCAGGTCACACACACACACACACACACACACACACAAATACTACACTAAAGATGGGACGGAACCATGGGTGTCGCATCCGTGGGTGGTGGGGGTGTTGCGACTTCTCATACCCTCCACTTTTTCCTGAGTTTATATATTGTATCGTTACTGGATCCAGGAAACTGATGGAGAGTTGGTCTCACCTACTTTTTATTTCAGGATAAACAGTTACTGTCGGTCGCAATCACGCCAAACAAACATCAATAACATTTCGGGGCTGTTACAATATCTATGGTTTAAACTGTTTACCCGCCCGGGCGGGACAACAGCATAGGTAAATGAAGCGCACCTCAGTTCACCAGTAATGTAAACAGCTCTTCTTTATGGTGTTAACAAACAGTCATCAACCAGTAAGTTTTGAGAATTTTTTTTTTTTTTTTTTTTTTTTCATGTATCTCTGTAGTTGATTGTGTTTTTGTAAAGCCCTTTGAGGCGACTTTGTTGTGATTTAGGGCTTTATAAATAAAATTGAATTGAATTGAGTTACTGTTGTTAAACTAAGTTAACTAAACTATGTCTTGTTCTGTGACATTTACCCTAAGACAGTGGTTCTAGAACTTTTTTCAGTGATGTTCCTCCTGAGGAACATATTTTTAGTCGTCTCCCCTGACATGGACAAAAGATTTTTGTAAGAAAAAAGAGGAACAGTGTCTGTAAAATCACTCTCTGATTTTTTAAAATCCAAACATATAATTTTTTTTCTCAGAATTTTTACTTTTTATCTCAGAATTTTAATAAATGTTTAATTGAGGGAAAACATATTATTTTCAGCCATATGTTACTTTTTTTAATATAAAAGTTTAACCATTAATGGATAATTATTCGTTAATTTTCCGATGATAGATTCAGAAAATTTTGCTCATGTGCCACAGCCTAGAACACCCCCACATTTTAAATGGCTGTGACGCCCCTGGACGTAACTAAGTACAAGTACTCCAATTTGATTGATTGATTACAGTACTTAAGTAGACTTTTTAGGTATTTGTACTTTACTCAAGTATTTATTTTTCTGGCAACTTTTTGCTGCTATTCTCGATTCCGCCGCGGTACTTTTCAGCAGAGCTCAACTTCTTGATGCACCGTTGGTCTCTGTCTTGTTGTGCTACAATCCCAGAAGGCTTTGAGGGTACGGCAACAGCGGACAGATTGTATAGACAATGAATGGAATGTGTTGGATACGTCTTGACACGCTGCAATAATGGACCACTACCCATACTTGTCAATTTGTTTCAGGGTTTGTAAAAGTGTTTCACATTTTGTTAATTTGTTTTCTGAAATGTAAATTTGTCTCGGTACTTGTAAATGTGTTATGATAATGTTATTTTATTTTACGAGTAAGAGATAATGTATTGCCCATGTGTTACTATGAGAAAAATATTTCCAGACGGGGCCGAACAGTATTGTTCCGCCCCAAAGGGTAATATTTTTCGATAGTCCCGTGTGGGAAATACATTATCCCGCTTATTCTACAGTTATTACAGATTATTACTGCTACTACTCTAACAGACTGGATGAAATAACCATTACAACGTAGTGAATATTTATTTTCAAAGTGGCCGAACTACCTGCGGAGTGATATGGTACCGTGAATCTGAAGTGACAAAACTCGTTGCCATTGGCAGCAGGCGGTTATTGAAAAAAATCCGCCCGCAGAAGGCTGGCAACGTCCATTTAAAGTGAA
Source organism: Siphamia tubifer (assembly GCA_020466265.1). Taxonomy (NCBI): domain Eukaryota; kingdom Metazoa; phylum Chordata; class Actinopteri; order Kurtiformes; family Apogonidae; genus Siphamia; species Siphamia tubifer. The sequence continues at coordinate 37,067,281 of CM035799.1, read as the reverse complement.
TGGGAGCTGTGGCAACATTCTAGAGGGTCGTAGATGATATGTCAAGATGTTTCCTACAATTTCATTTTATTTCAAGCTTTGTAAAAGTGTTTCACATTTTGTAAAATTGGTTTGCACCTCCCGGCCACCGTATAAACCATTTAAGAAGGGTAGAAATATTGGAAAGATTAATTTCGAACTGTCACAAATTAGTACTGGGTAGTTATTGGTTGAAGCTCGTACCTCCACCATTATTACATATGAATGAACAGTTGAACCCACACACATACGAGTGTGAATTTACTTGGACATTGTTCATTTTTTTAAATCTTTGACTAAGACATTGTTGTTGCCTTTAACAGGGAGGAGCTCCATCTCCATTTGACAGGAACTTCAGCACCAAAATTGCAGCTAAAGCCATGCAGTGGATCACACGTACGCTCAAGGAGTCGTTCAAAGGAGGTAGAAAACTAAAAGTGGCCCATGTGTTTCTCTGTGCTTGTCGGTGTGTTTGTTTGTAAAAGCTGCCGTGTGTGTTTTGGACGCAGGCCGAGTATTTGCTAATTCGGATGATACGTGTTGTCTGCTGGGAATGCGTCGCAGGGCGATGGTGTTTCAGCCGGTGTCAGAGCTGCGTGATGAAACAGACTTTATGTAAGTACTTTTATATTTACAGTCGTGTAACTTTAAATATAGAAACGCTAACTAGAAAGAAGTTAAAACAGGCTCCAGACTGAACATCCACACTTTCCTAAATGGGTTTATTCCAAGATGCATTTTTACAGCTGGATTCTGGACTCTAAATGTTTCCTATTTTACAAAATGGTGAGAAGTAATGATATGTTGTGCATCATCAAGTGATATAAACATTTGCACGATGATAACATTTAGATTATATCACTATCATGTGTCTCTGAGGTACACTGAAGAACAATTAGAAGCAGAACATAGAACAGGGTTCTGCTCTGGACATTTAAACTGCCCCCCCCCAAAAGGGGAGAGGGGTGTTTGGTGAAGTATACTATGAAACTTTCTGAAAAGGTGTGAGGTGGTCCAGAATAGATGCAATTAAATGTTGGTGAATGTAGGTCAAAGGTCACAGTCACCAAAAATGTGTTTTCACAATCAGGTCAAATGTACACTGTAGAGGCTCCTCCCACCCCACACTGTAGAGGCTCCTCCCACCTCACGCACCACACTGTAGAGGCTCCTCCCACCCCACACACCACACTGTAGAGGCCCCTCCCACCCCACACTGTAGAGGCTCCTCCCACCTCACGCACCACACTGTAGAGGCTCCTCCCACCCCACACACCACACTGTAGAGGCTCCTCCCACCCCATGTCGAGGCCCACCACCCACTTTACATGATTTATCCTTAATCATTATGAAAACACATTTTTTGTGACTGTGACCTTTGACCTACATTCAACAAAATTTAATGGGATCCATTTTGGACGACCTTGCACCTTTTCTGAAAATTTTATAAAGATTGGTCTTGTAGTTTTTGCATAAATCTGTTGACAGACAGACAGACCAACACACAAATCGAACCAAACATAATACCCCCTTTTCCCTCCGGGGGGTGGGGTGGGGGGGGGGATGCAGGGTAATAATTACATTTTGTCATTCTTTAAACTTTTGGGAATGAACAGTAGTTGTTACACATAACTTTCGTCCTTAGATCCTTAGCCCTTACTTGGTCTTTAGTTACTGTTAATGTTTCCAGATGTGTTAATAGTTTGGATTTTACCTCAACATCACATTTCTATTTGGTTGCTTTTGAAACTTGTACATATGATTCACAAAAAGGTAAAAAAAAAAACCCAAACAAACAAAAAGTAAATATTCCATTGTGTACCATTGTGTAAACACCTGTTGTGTGTTGTGCGTCCAGTCACAGGATCCCTAAGGAGCAGTGGTGGCTGAAGCTCCGCCCCCTGATGAAAATCCTGGCCAAGTACAAGACGAGCTACGACGTGTCAGATTCGGGTCAGCTGGAGCACGTGAGCCGCTTCCGACCCAAAGACAACGACACGACGGCCACCATCTGAGCCGAGGCCCCGCCCACCCTCGGCAGAGCGCCTGACCTCAGCTTCACAGTGGCGTCTTCTCGCACAATCACTGATCGACCGGCGACGAAGCGCAGATCATTCAGGTTAAACAGGAGGAAAATGTACACGTGTGACCACTCATCTAAAGGCATCACTCATGTTTTGAAACGGGCAGAGTTGTTTGAACAGCACTTTTCAACTAGTTTTAACAAGCAAACAGCTGTAACATTGTATTTTTAGATCCTAAACTAAATGATTAGACTTAACTCTCTGTGTTTATGCACTGTTACTTATTTACTGTATAAGTATTGAACATTGTATATGTAGCCAGCGAACAGAATCGGTGTTGCCAATTTTGCAAAATTTTATTTATTTTTTTTGCAAAGTTTGATACATTTTAGTGGCTTTTTATTCACAGAATCTCCTCTAAAAATCTCATCAGAATCCATTTTACCATAATTGATCAAATCAACCGGAAGTGACCTCGTTACAAAAAAGGAAAATGCTAATTAAATAAAGTGTGTTGTATTTATATATGGTGTTATAATTGGGGCTCATCGGTCTATGTTGTACACACTGTGCAGATACCATATGGTCACATGTTCAAATTTTCATGTATTTTTCACTAGGTTTCATTATTGCAATAACACACGCCAGTGGGAAAAAAATCCCACTGAGGGGAACCGTTGTGAACATAAAAAGTTAGCCTCTCAGTCTGTTTGTATTCATATTAATGACACCGTCCATGGACTTTTGAAGCTTTTAGACATTGCAGTTGGCAACACTGACCAGAATCTGTCAAGGAAAACAACCACTGAACTTGTAGCTTTTGTTATTTTTATTGTTCCTCAGCACTTTGAAGCCATGATACACGTAAACTCAAAGCTGCTTCAACAGAGGGAATCTGTTCATCGAAAGCTTGATTATCTTTCCTCTTGAAACTTGATTGTAAAATGCTTCTTGTAACCAGCAGGTCAAAGTGATGTCCAGCAGCTTCATTAGGCTTTTCTGAAGTGTATGTGCATATATATATGTGTGTTGTTGCCTTTATCGCTCATGTCATCCTGGGCTTTGTATGTGACGTCCTCTAGTGGTTCTTTGGGAGTCGGCACCTGCTGTTGTTTTATTCTGGATGTTAAGAAAGTTGGAAACTAATATTATTGTATGTACTTCATGTGCTGGCAAGTGGGACACTGTCACTGAGTAATAAAGCATTTAACTGGAAGAAACACTATCACATTGTCAATGGATTATTTGTATTTTAGTTGTTTTTATTCACGTCCATGTATTTCTACAACACTTTCTACAACACCAGAACGGCATGTGAATTTGGGTTTGGTGCTCATCCTGGCTGTCCTGGCCACTGACCAAGCCAGACCTCCAACGGCTACAACACGACCGCGCAATGATGCAATGGATCTGCAGTGTTGCTGAGGTTGGACCTAGAAGACCTGGAGGTTATCCAACGGGAGAGGCGTCTAAGTTGTTGGGGGCACGTCGAGTGCTTTGAGTAAGGCTGGGAGGAAGGGTCCTGGTCGGCCAAAGATGAACTGGGGCCAGTTATGCGACCAGGACCGGCGACAGTGGGGGTTGGCCAAGGCTGACCCCAAAGACAGAGCTTCGTGGAAAACAAAGTTGAGGTCTGCCAGATGTGCAGCAAGTCAGTAACCTGGATTCTCACTGCATGGTTAAATCTGAGACAGACAGGTAGCAGCTACTGTGGCTCTGCCTTCTCTTGTAGATGCTAATGCTAATGCTACTTCAGATTTGCTGCAATGGAGGACGGGTTTAACCCCACGTGGGTGACGCTAAAGTCCATCTGACATCAGACGGACCAGCTTTTTCTAGGTCCCTCGTTCCTCTTGTTGTTTTCTGTGAATGCAGTATGCAGCCAGTGGAGGAGACAAACCACTGTCAAAGGCAGCATGTGTTGGTAAGTCGGATTGAACCATCAGATTTCCAATAGGAGTGTGGAAAAGTGGTTTTCAGCAGAATGACACCTTTAACAAATTACCATGGTAACAGCCATTTTGGGGTGAATTTCCCCATGCCACATCACAGTGACCAAAAAACTTCCTGATGGTTTTAGAACAAGAACGATGCAAACATCGTGTAAATATCTTTTTTTTTTTTTTTTTTTTTATTTCACTATCAAAAAAATAACTTTCACCCCAAAATGGCTGTTACCATGGCAATTTCTTAGTGTTTTTGTCATCTCTTCTGAAATAATGCAGTATGTCCTAAAGTTCATCCCTACCAACTGATCAAAAGAATAACCTCCCCAGCTGTATCTAACACTGGTCTACAAGTAAAATGCTTCTGAAATAAAACTAATGAAATTTGACCACAAGATTGACTGGTTGATGAAGCTTAGAAATGAAGAACTGACTTTAATGTTTCAGTCTCATGTTACATTCACATTTTCACACATATGTACACGGTGGAATCTGTACAAAAAAAAAAGCTTCCAGTCCATGATGAACACTTCCTCCCATTGTGTTGTGCGCTTCAGCCGTGTTGCAAATACAGGGTCAGGCAAAATAATCTGACATTTGTAATTTTTAATAAAATGCAAATGAAATAAAGAAACAAAAAAAAGTTTTTATTTTTGAAAAGTACATATAATGCCATTTGTTTTCTCATATAATGCCATTTTGTTTTGTTTCTTTTTCAGTTGCTGCCATGAAGTGGACTGGTGAACATCGCGCTTTCATTGTGTTCCGTTTGCACTTCCATCTTGGGAGACATGATCCCGTACCAGCTCGAAACACGATCTTGTTATGGGTTACCAACAAGAACAAGAAAAACCGAATGCTCGTTGTGTTGCAGTTACAGATTTGTTTGTTTTGATAAACGTTTCCACAATGAAAGCGTGATGCTCACCAGTCTAATTCATGGCAACAAATGAAAAAGAAACTAAATAAAATGGTATTATATGTACTTTTCAAAAATAAAAACACTTGTTTCTTTACTTCATTTGCATTTTATTAAACCTACAAATGTGTCAGATCATTTTGCCTTACCCTGTATTTAATATTAATAATACTAAATACTAATAAAGTCTTAACAAGGAAAATGAAAAGTATTTACATGATCATGATAAGCACTATTTGACAATCCATGAGGGGTCTTTTGTAATGGTGTCTGTCTCCGGTCCCAGAACTGCGACGCCACATGTACTCTGACCCACGCTGAGGTACCTGCACACAACAATACAACACGACAATCACACTCTGTTCAACACACAGAGACAAGAACACATGAAACAAACTCTGTCCACATCAGCTGGAGTTGCACCAAGGCTACGTTCACACAGCAGGTCTTAATGCACAAGTCAGATTTTTTTTTTTCTCTGAAATCACATTTTTTTTTGTGTGTGCTTTTGTTCATTATTACACATTAAATGCAACTTTTATCAGACTTGAGTGTGAATGGAATGAGTCCCTGAAGTGACCTGCATGTGCAAGAGGCTCCGATGTAATGACGAATGAGGGAATACATCATAGTACATGACATATCTGGATGGCTAAGGCGCTACAGGTTGCTAGCATAGTATAGTATCAACATGCAGGAAAGCTGTTTAAATCTAAGATTTAATTTTTTTGAAAAATGTACAAGGCGGAGGCGAAAGCAAGAGGTTCATATAGAGAGAAGCTCAACGTGACAGACTGTGAAGGAATTTGAAGAAGATCAGATATGAAGGGTACGTCTATGCTACAAACTATCGGGGTTCACCAGTACCAACTGGCCCCGCCCCCCTGGGCCTGCATACAGTTACTTCAGTGTCTAGTTCTGGGCACATGTTACTACACTAGTTACTGTCAGACCATCATTGTAAATAAGAATTTATTCTGAATGACTTGCCTGGTTAAATAAAAATAAAATATAAAACAGTAATCGAAGCTCCTTTAACAGCTATGAACAGTTTTACTGTGACTGGTTGAAGGTTTAGCATCTACATCCTCATAACTGAAAACACTGTAGTGCTAAAGGTCAAAGGTTAACCTGTGGATAGTCACATATTTACATCAGTATGAGAAAAGTAAATACATTAAACTAGTCGTAAACTCATAATATTGTACCTCTGGCTCTTTATGTTTGTTGTGTCAATCATGGGAGTAACTGGAAAAAGTCATAAATGGCCGTTCAGACTGAAGTGGCATTACAAAATATCGGATAAACATCGGATTTAGTTACATATGAAAGTGGCCTGGGTCAGATAAAAAATAAAAAAAACCATCAGATTTGTGCCATTCAGACTGAACGTAGCCAAAGAGTGTTTCCCAACCCTCCTCAAGGAACACTATCCTGCATGTTTTAAACGTATCCTTCTCCAAACACACCCGATTCAAATGATCAGTCCATCACAAAGCTCTACAGAAGAGTGATAATGACCATCAGGTGTGTTCAAAGAGGGAAACAGGGGGTGCCCAATCCTAGTCCTCGAGGGCCACTGTCCTGCATGTTTAGAACAGGGGTGTCAAACTCCAGTCCACGAGGGCCGGTGTCCTGCATGTTTTAGATGATTCCCTCTTCCATTACACCTGGAGGCCATTGCATCATTATCAGCTGATTATTAACTCTTTAAGTGTCAGCGCTGATGCATTCTGAATGGATGATTTAGTTTAAATATTCATAAAAATTCAACAGTTTTACTTTATTTTGTGCATGGAAAAGGTACCAAAAAGCAAGGTGTTTTTTTTTTTATTTCATTTTTTTTATTTTATTTCACCATTTTTTTTTAAATTGCTGTGACCAAATGTCAATACTAGTTTTCTTCTTTAGTAATTTTTTCCCCCTAAATGTTCCACATTTGTCATTTTGTAAATATTTCTTAGTTTTTGTTCATTTTGTTTTTTTTTCTACATTTTGGTTCTTTTAATTTTTCTTGATTTTTCTGCCATTTGTGTCTTACTTTGTTAGTTCTCAGGAGTTAAAGGGTTAAACATGGAAGAGGGAAATATCTAAAATGGCTGTGGCTCAGTTGGTAGAGTGGGTCGCCCAATGACTGAGAGGTTGGCGGTTCGCGTCCTGGCTCTGGCTGTCCACATGTCGAAGTGTCCTTGGGCAAGACACTGAACCCTGGCTTAGGCCCCCAGTAGGACTGACCTTAGACCTTAGAAACCTACTGGTGTATGAGTGTGTGTGTGTGAATGAGAGGCTAATGTAAAGATTTGAGCACCATGAAGGTGGAAAAGCGCTATATGAATGCAGTCCATTTACCATTTATAACATGCAGGACACCGGCCCTCGAGGACTGGAGTTTGACACCTATATTTTAGAGGTTTCCCTCTTTGAACACACCTGACGGTCATTATCAGTCTTCTGCAGAGCTTGATGACTGGCTGATCGTTTGAATCAGATGTGTTAAATGACAAATACATCTAAAACATGCAGGATAGCGGCCCTCGAGGACCAGGATTGGGCACCCCTGATCTAAAACAAGCAGGAGAGTGTTTCTCCAGGACTAAGGTCGGGAACCACTGGCCTAAGAGACACACAAACACACAAATCACTGTAATGATGTCTGTAGTTTTACCTTTCAGCCACATCCACCAGGTTTTTATGAGCGACAGAAAACAGGCGTTCTCTGTGACCCTGCTTCATCTCATCTGTGATTCCACTGAGGAACTGACCCAGCCCTGCAAACACATGGGAAAAGACACCTTTAGAAACCACAGCCAAGCACAATGAGTCAGTCTGGAGTCAAATGAATCCATTAATCCTTAACTATTCTGACAATGAGTTTCAGACCGACTTTGAATTTTTATGACGGTGACATTTTTACGGATGCATTAGGAATTCTTTACTTCTCTTCCACTTTGTCTAATTAGCTGAACAGTCTTGGAGAAATTGGCTGAAGAATAATCTCAGATGAACAGAATTAATTCCTGTGTGTGTGTCTTTATGTGTGTGTGTGTGTGTTTGTGGGGGGGGGGGCATAATAAATATCAGCGGTACCATACTTATGTAAAAAGTTTAACATCTGTGGTGGTGGTGGTGGGGGGCTCCGAGAAGTCAGGACTGACCTTTGTCTGACGGGGCTGTAGGGGAGTCGACAGCTGAAAACACCGACAGTTTGGCTTCATCTATGTCCTGTTGGGTGAAATTACCCGCCTTGGCCCAGTCCACTCCTCCACGGAAAGCCGACAGCGTCTGAACCGAGTTTGGATCTCTGACGAGACAGAATGTATTCACCCCAGGGGTTCAGGTATAGACATTTTACAGCAAAAATATAAGAGTTATGAGCACCGCTGATTTAGAATTTGAAATCAGTGTCATGAACGGTTTTCTTCCATTCCCTTAAAAATACAGATTATAGGTAAATCCAACAACCAGTTGCCCTTGATCTGGAGTCCACTCAGGTGTCTGCCATAAAACTGAACATAATAATAGATTGGACTTCTATAGAGTTTTTTTAAGCACTCAAAGCACTTTACATTATTTCGCCATTATTCATTTACTCTGGTGGTGGTAACATATGGATGCATCCACAGTCACCCTGGGGCAGACTGACACAAGCATGGCTGTCAATTTGTACCAAAGGACCCCTCTGACCACCACCAAACATTCATACACCAGTGTCAGTGGCACTGGAGGGTAAAGTGACTTGCCCAAGGACACAACGGACTTACTATTTGACTGATTACTACTGACCGCTCTACCAACGACTGAAGGGTTGGTGGTTCACATCCCGGCTCTGGCTGTCCATGTGTCTAAGTGTCCTTGGGCAAAGCCACTGAACCCTGACTTAGGCTTTGTCTCCCAGTAGGACTGACAGATCCTTAGAAACCTACTGGTGTGTGAATGGGTGAATGTGAGGGTAATGTAAAACCCTTTGAGCACAATGAAGGTGGAAAAGTGCTATATAAGTGCAGCCCATTAACCATTTACTATTTTTGAACTGCCAACCCTTCAGTTAATGGACAACCTGCTCTACCAACTGAGCCACGGCTGTCCCATAAAACTAGTTGTTTCTTCATCTTTAACACAAACTGACTTTAACCCTTATGCCCTCCTCAAATTTACTATCACCATTTAACTCTCAGTTTTTAAAAGACCCCAAAACCAAAGATCTGGGAGCATGTATCAGGGTAACGTGGGCTTCCAGAACACCCAGACAATGCCACAGCATAATGACACAGTGATTAAAAGACAAAGGGATTCCCAACCAAGTACGGAAGATGAATATAACGTTTTAAAAGTACCATATTTTGACTTTTTTAATATGATTTTAATTTCTTTTTCCTGCAAAAACTGAGAAGTAAACAGTGATTAATTATAATACACAGTATTCAAATTTTATTAAATTCCTGTTTTTGTAGGTTTTATGAGCTGGAAGCCCAAATTATGTAAAAATAAACAAATACTTGAAATCATTTCAATTGTGGCCCTTAAATCTGCAATCTATGAAAGTTTAACTTTTTGAATGGAATTATGAAAATAAATTTAAAAAAATAAATATTCCTATTTTTTTTTTTAGAAAGGGTGTGTACATTCCAGTCCTGTTCACAGCTTTGCTCACCTGTATGAGTAAAAGGAGAAAATACCACTTCCTCCCATCCTGGCTCCGCCCCCATAGGCTCCGCCCTTCTCTCTGATCTCTCCATGGAGAAACTTTGCTGTCATCATTCTCGCCAAGATACGCAGACTAAGATAAATAAAGCACAGATTGAAAACCATGTTATAGTTATGCATACTGAAGGAGTCCACACATATTTAAATGTTAATATCAAACTAACCTGGCATAGTCATCATGTGAGAAAGGTACTGTGCGGATGCTCTCGCTGACGAAGTTGACAGGAAATGGCATTGGGAAGAAGGTTTTCATCTGACACGGCAAGAAGTTGGACTCCTGGGAAGAAAAATCAAGTCAGAGGGTCTAAGTTCTGCCCCTTCCACTGATCCCCATGGGATCAGGGTCAAGATAATTACCTCTGCCAAGGAGGTTATGTGTTTGCCAGCGTTTATCTGTTTGTCTGTGTTCAAGATAAGTCGAAAACTTATGGACGGATTTTGATGAAATTTTCAGGATATGTTGGAAATGTGAATAGGAAGAACTGATTTCATTTTGGGGGTAATCGGGGTGGGTGTCTACCTTGGCAGAGGTCTGTGCTCTCAGAGTGCTTTTCTAGTTAACTTTTATCAAATCAAGAAAGTTACAGTTTATGCCAGAAAAGAAACATAACAGTCATTACTTGACATACTTCACCTTGCTCTTGAAGAGCAATGTAGAAAAGATATTAAAAGAGGTGACAATTCCTTTAATCTGGTAATGAAACTACAGTGACTGAACAGATCATGGACATTTACAATGATGACGGTGTAGTCTTTCAGTTTATATTCATTCACAGTCTATGATACTGTCTTTGATAAGTAATATTTGATAGGCTTCTTGACTTGTAAAATCTGTCAGAACATCGTAAGTGTAAATTAATACAAAATTCAATGGGGACCAAAGAAGAAAAATCACCTATCTTTAATCACTGACTTTAATAAAGTATTCTTTTACGCAGCTCTTCTTTACCCCTCTCCCCTTGGGGGGGCGGGGTAATGTGTTTGAGTCGTTTTTTGGTTTTGAAGCAGGTTTACGCAAAAAACTACTTGACCAATTTCCATGAAATTTTCAGGAAAGGTGTGAGGTGGGCCAGAATAGATCACATTAAATGTTGGTGAACGCAAGGTCAAGGTCACAAAAAATGTGTTTTCACTATGATAAAACATGGGGGGCAAATCAGGTAATATGTGTCCAAGGGGGCGGGGTTTGTTGTGCACCACTTATTCTCTTCTATGTTTAGTGTGAACAATTGTTTTTGATCTTTGAATATGTACAGATGTGAAAAGGCTTATTCTGTTTCCATTTATAGTGACTACAGAACCCTCAAAATCAATAATATATAATGTGAAAAATACTCATTGCATTCGTTTTCTTACAGAGATGAGTTTTCTGCTTGGTCCAGACTCATGCAGAGGGTTAAGAGGCTTCTGTGAAAACAAGTAAAGAACATCAGAGGAAGAAACAAACATTGCTATATAACCACTGCTACACATTGAAACTCACGTTAATGATATTTGATCTGACGGGTTTACGCGCTTTTCTGGTTCCAGATACATCTTTAATAAACCTCTCCAACTGTCCCTCTGTGTCAGACATTTTCTGAGGAGTGGTGTTAATGGCACACCTGCAGTAGAGGAACAGGGGGGTTAACATCTAAATGAATGAAATGAAACAAGACGAGGAAGAAAAGATCACTGAAAACCAACATCACGTAAATCTGAGATCCAAACATGCAATCACCTCATGTTGTCAGGATTCAGAAGGTGTTTTTTGATCCTGGGTAGGGTCCGGACAACATGGTTGAGGTCGGGCATCTCAGCTATTCTCTTCATAAACTTCACCTGAAGTTCAACCCATAAAAAGGTAACAGGCAAAACAAAAACTACACAGAAGCATAATGGCTCATTACAGCAGCTGTACACAGGTTCTCCCTTTTACTATATAGAGTCCACAAAGTCTTAAAAAAATAAATACATTAATAATAATACTAACAAATAACAATAATAATACAGGGATTAAAGGGGAAAAAAAGTAATCTGACTGAACTTTTTACCGATAAGACATCTGATCAAGTATTCCCCCTGTATCCCTTCGAAAACCAATGTAGCCATGGTCTGAATTATATTACCTTCGTTGTTCACTTGGTTTGTTTGTTTAGGCTACAGCCTCAGCCTCAACCCAAATAATAATGGGCAGACTTGAAGCAAAATATTATAGATGCTATTGCCACCACTTTCACAATAAATTTGTTAAATTGCCAAGAGTGTTTATGGACAACCTGTAGAATGTAATATATGTTATACTGGTGTAAAATTCAAATATATACACAATCTTATGAAGTATAAGAGCCATAAGCCTTTGTAAATGTACCATAATGACTTAAAAATATACCTGGTCCATTCCGCTGAAGGTCTCCTCAAGGTCTGCTGCTGGGCTCAGGTGACGGCCTGCTCTGGTGATAGCATACATGTGACCCGAGTAGGAAATGCCATTGGCCAACTCCTGTGCTGACATCATCACCAGCACCCTGAGGCGCTCTTCATCATCAAAGTGGGGGCTGGAAGTCACAGAGTTGGATTATTTTAAAGCCATGTTCTGTCTGTGAGCCGCTCACTGAACACCGGAGCATCATCATCATCATCATCATCATCATCAGACATCAGATGAGAACACCACCTGTTGAATACGTCAGCCCATAAGTCAAACATCTGAGGCAGATTTCTATCCAAACAGGAGGAGGATAAGAGGATGCCCTGGAAAACATACCAACAAACACGGCACATTTCAAAATCATCAGCACAAAAAGTAACAAGAAAGCCACGTTTCCACCACATGGTATCGGCTCTACTCGATTCTACTTGGGGAACACGTACTATTCCTTGACAGTGTTTCCATAGAGATACTATCGTACCTGGATGTCATTGCGAGGAACCGTTAAGCTCACGCTGACCCCCTCCCCCATAAGCCACCATAGACAGAAATGTCTGGGTTTTTTTTTAAATGGCGGATCGCACGTTTAGAACAATGACACAGAGATAACTCCACCAATCAGTGTCTCCGCCGTTTATACGTCATGTTATAGTATCGCTTGCAACCTCAGTGACGTAGATATCAAAAATCTAAGACTAGATACCACGGGACCAGGTCCTTTTTCATAGTGGAACAGCCCCAAAGAAAGTAGAATCAGGTAGAGCCGATACTAAAGGAAATGTGGCTTAAGGTTGTTTTGTTTTTTTGAGTATGTGTTGCTTCTGTGGCAGAAGTGAAACATACCTGTTCATACATGTCCATATGGGCAGAGTCAGGGATGACCTGGGGGGAGACAGACACACCCCCTGTCCTCAGCTCCATCTGCTGAGCCTGCTGCCGATAGTCCAGAGAACCAGCACCCATTCTGACACAGAACACACACACACTCTTACAAATGCTTTCTCATTTTAGGAACAAATGCATCTTAAACACATCTAACAGTATTTGTCCACCATTTTACTTAGAAAATATATCATAGCATTTTGTTTATATACACACACACACACACACACATATACATATAAATAATATACCACATGGAGTGAATTGGAATTCTTATTGAACTACACAGTTTGCATTAGTGCTGACTCCATGTTGGTTGTATTTTCATTTTGCATATACAGGGTGTCCACAAACTCTCTTTACAAATTCAAAAATACTGCCAATGTCCCTGTGCTCATCCGGACCTCACAGCTGTGATGTCTTGCTATCAACAAAAGGGAGTCATTCAATAGATGAGAAAATCAATCCCAATGTGTGTTTTTATCAACAAATCAACAAAGCTGTACTGGGGTAACATCTGACTGAACAACAGTAGGTAACTGGGTAATGACATACTACTGTGGTTAAAGCTGTTATATGCTACACAGGAGGTTGTTGGTGGAAACTAATATTGGGACAATTCTTACTTTCTTTGATCTTGATTTGATCAGTGAATTGATCGGAAATGCAATCTGTTGAGAACTGAGGGAAAAGTAGTGATTTGAGTGACGGACTAGACAAATTTTGACAAACAAAGCGATATGTTTTGTCCCCAGTGCTTAGATCTATCTAATGAACCAATCAGAATTGAAATCCATTAAGAAATGAGGGAGGAGAAGCAATTTTAATGAATGCACAATGACGACGGACGAAGCACGACAGCAATACGTCATCGGTTGCCATCCAGGGATGTCAATAGCAAATGTTAGCAAATGTTACTAAAGCATTTGATGAGATAGATTTGTTATATGTGCTCCGTGGTTATCACAGGTTTTAATCACATTGTGGGATTATATGAAATTGGTAGCAATTGAATAATGAACCAAGGTTTCAATGTTTACCTTAACCTTTTGACTGGATGTGACTGCATGTTGGTGGGTTCCTAAATCAAACATTTTCTGACCCCTGAATTAGAAGTCATGGCATAATTTTTGGCCATGTCATTCACCATATATCACTCCCCTGCATTTCTTTCTATGGGGTTATGTTGAAGATATTGTGTATTTAAAAAAAAAGATACAGGGCCTTTTGTTTCACTGACCTGAAACAAAAGATCACTGATGCCGTTGCCACCAATGCTGAGGATATTTTCCAGTGAACAAGGCAAGAAATACAGTGATGTGCTTCATGCAACTAATGGGTCTTATATAGAGGAGTACTTAAAAAAGCACAAAACTAGAAAAGCATTTGGAGAGCGCATTTAATGACCTAAATGAGCAGTAGATTTCAATTTCACTTCTCCGAGCACACACCCCGATCATCACCGATCATCACCAGAATTTAATAATTTCTTCATTGGGTCAGTATCAACATTTCCTGAAAATTTCAGCCAAATCTGTCCATAAGTTTTTAAGTAATCCTGTTAACAGACAGGCAATCTGGTAGATTTCAAGACTGGACACAACATGGATAGAGCAAATAAAAAATGCTTCCAGGCAACGAACAAAAACTATTCACAAAAGTGATTATTATTTAAGAGGGGAATTTAAATTTAAAGAATATTATGGGCGTACTAAACTTAAAAGCGTCTGCATTTCCATCTGTGGAGTGGTTTTGTGGAATGGACTATGGATTATATATATATATATATATATATATATATATATATATATATATATATATATATAAAAAAGGAAAATTACTTTGTAATTTAAAAAACTGTATAAAAAATGTATTTGCCATTTGTGAATGATTAGTTAATCACGTATATATAAGGAAAACTGTGGATGGGACTGGATAAGCATTGTTTCATCCTATTCCATGTGGAAGCAAAGTTCTTTTGTAAATGGTTTCTTTCTTACTCATTAGGATTATTTATAGACAGTCAAAACACTATATCTACACTTGTTTTGAGGAATAGTTCTGTTTAATGTCTATAATGTTTTTTTATTTTTTGTTGCATTATTACCTTCACCAAGCAGGTTATATTTTTGCCAGTTTGCTTGTTGGTCTGTCTATTTGTCTGTTAGTTAGCTAGATAACTTAAAAACTTATGGATGGATTTTGATGACATTTTCAGGACGTATTGGGAGTGTCACAAGGACCAAATGATTACATTTTGTTGGTGTTCCGGAAGAGATCCTGGATCACTTTGAAATGTATTCTCCACTTACTGCAATCCAGGGTCCAGGATCTCTTCTGGATCACCAACAAAATGTAATCATTTGGTCCTTGTGACACTCCCAATACGTCCTGAAAATGTCATCAAGATCCATCTGTACGTTTTTGAGTTATCTTGCTGACTAACAGACAGACAAACAGACAAACTCTGGCCAAAACATTACTTCCTTTGTGGACCTCTCTTCATTTGAAGCGGGGGTGGGGGGGTCTGCCTTGGTGCAGGTTGGCACCCGCAGAATGCTTTTCTAGTTTATTTTAATAAAAAAAAAATCTATTGTAAAAAATAAAAATAAAAAATAGACAAACGGCAGCAAAAACATAACATTATGGACACCCTGTGTTATATCATATATATAGTTATGACTGCACCACACTTCTACTAACTTGGTAATAACGCTGCAGAACAGAGGCACATAGGGCTTAAGCTCCTCTGGTAGAGTGTTCAAACTGCACATGGCTCTGAAGTACACCAGACCATTAGTGGGCTGCTCACAGTACTGCACTGGAACACCTCCTGCACACCAGAAAAAAAGTGCTTTAGTCGACATAGCTACACATACCAAACTGATACCAAACACAGCTTGTAAAAGTTCTGGCCCTGCTTAAAGTAGAGCTGTGGTCCAGCTGTAGCATACCTGTAGAGCTGAGGTGAACAGGGGTGAAGGCTATGGTGGGCTCAATGTCAGACACTTTGAGAGCAGGCAGACAGGATGCGTCCTGAGGTTTACTCTGCACAGACAACAACTCCAGACCTGTGCAAGACCCATCAACAGAACAGAGCACCATTACATACAGTTAAGGCCTCAATACACGGTTAAGTGGATGACACACCTTTGAGTTTTGTTATTACTCTGCCAAGAAATTGGTAGTTATGTTGTCAACGGTGTTTGTGCGTTTGTTTGTTTGTTTGTTTGGTAGTTTGCAAGATAACTCAAAACGTTTGGCTGTAGTTTTCTGGAAATGTTGATACTGGCACAAGGAACAAGTGATAAAAGTTTAGTGAGTGGTGTTCAGTGTGGAGTAGGGGGGAGGGCACATGTGTCTTTCAGGAGGGGGCGCTGATCTTTTCTGGTTTCAAGTACATTTAGATACTCCTGTATGATCTGGCCTTAAGGTCCATTTTTGCTCAACATTGAAGACATTTAAGCATAGAGCAGTTTGTCTATCCTCGGTGTTCATTACATGCATAATTCTGTGCGTTCCTTGTACGGTACCAGCAGGCCGTCGGGCTTTAATGCCTGCGGGCCTGGGTCGGGTCGGGCTGGATTTTTTAGGCCTGATCTTACCTCTAGTATGAGGGTGATGACATTTGACAATGTTTGAAATGGACATGTATAAGTCAACATGAATAGGCCTTTATGATCAGCAGACAACATTACCTTTCTCATAAATGTCCTTCCTGTCACTATCAGTCAAAGCTTGGGTTTTCTTCTGGAGCTTCTCCTCCTCAGCTTTGGCTTGTTTGTCAAGATAGGTTTCATCTGGACTCATGGACAGGGCCAGTCTGTGTGTGTTCTCCTGATGATGAAGAAAACAAGAACTACTTTCCAAAATTCAACTGGCAGCAAGAAAAAGCACAATAAAGAAGCTTTATTTGTCATTTTGCATGTCCAAGGATCACAAAACGAGATTTCCGTTTGACCAACCCCTCCCAGGCTGATCGATGCAGCCACAGCGCTACCTTCAATATCAATCACTAATCGATCATATCGATTTCTAATCGGCAAAAGGAAAAGGAAAAGAGAAGCAGATGCACGGGCAGCAAATATCTACTTTGACAACAAAAAACAAGAACACATTACTCAAGGTCAATGAGTTGTGACTTTTTTCCCCAATTACACATAAAATGATCACATGGTATAAACCAGATTAAAGTACAAACAGAGCATAAACACAGGAGTTGGTGGAGTTCCAGCGCCCTTGGGCACTGGAATGTTATGGACACATGAGGATAACAAGGAGCCAGAGATAGAAACAAGGACATCTTCTTTGCTTTAGGAGATAGACCAAAATACAAGACTGTTTGTGACACTGTAATACTGAGTGGAAAATGAGTGCTATTATGATAACCCACATTATGACATTAGAATTAAGATAACATGCAACAGATGATTTTTTTTTATTTGTTTGTTTCTGGTTTCGAAAGTGAATAATCCGAGCTGTGTTCTGTGGTCAGAAGGTGAACACTACTTGATGAAATGACCCTAAGTAGATTCTCTCTCTGTGTACAGTGGAACCTTAAATTATAAGGTTAATTCATTCCATGACCATACTCATTTTAAGACTGTGTCATTATAAAGAATATAATTTTAAAAAAAAAGTTTGTTTCATGAAATGATTCACGTTTAAGATGAGATGTCTGTTTTTTTCTCTCTCTGCTTATTAATTTGGGCACCAACATTCTTTTGACTCATTGTTAACAACTAATTAGCACAAAAAATTCTTGTAAGATAAATCCCTTGATGAAAATACCTGTGATGCTACCTCACACGTGAAATGACAAGTACACGCTCATCCTGCAGATTTACACTCGTATTTTGAGATCAAACTCTGAACAGTTGCAGCTTGTAAATTTCTTGTATTATGATTCATTTGTACTGCAAGGTTCTACTGTATTTATATCATGTACTACTGCTTAAGATGCAATCTGCACTTGCTATGTTAAATGACAAAGGAATATCAGTCAATTAATCATGTTTGAAATCATGATAACTCTTAAAAAAAGAAAAAGAAAAGCCTGAAAAACCCCCACCCCTAATATACAAATGAATTTCCATAAACATTGTCTAATTTGAATACTAACACATTCAACCCAACTTTACCTTGAAGTACTTTTGGACTTTATCTTGGAGGAAACGTGGGTTTTCCTTCAGAGCCTTCCTGAACTTGGAAACACAGTCACTGATCTGCAGCAGCTCCACAGGGTCACCATCATGGTTCCATGGTGATGCAATGTACTATAAAAAACAAAAAGAAAAAAAAAAAAAAAAGAAAGAAAGCAATAAGCACAGACCGAGAACAGACTTCAAAAGATAGGACTTTTAAAAAACTGAAAAAAAAAAATATTTTAATTTACTCCACTATCATTATCAGGTTGTCTTGTGGTTGTAAAAATAATCATGAAGTTAGAAGGAAAAAAAATAACTTATTCACTAACAGAGGCCAGAGCCAGGCCAAAATTGGTAGACTGGTGTTTCATCTGGATCTCAATCTTGTGCAGGACTGCCTCGATTCTCTCTTCCTCAAAACCATTCCTGTCATGGAACAAACAGTCAAATCCTGAGACAGTTTTATTAAAAAAAAGGAGCATTGACATTAAAGGTGTCATTCCACTGAAAACCACTTTTCCACGCTCCTTTTGGAATCTGATGGGTCACCCCGAGTTACCAACACATGCTGCCTTTGAAAGTGGTTCATCACCTCCACTGGCTGCATACTGCATTCACAGAAAACAACGAGAGGAACGAGGGACCCAGAAAAAGCCGGTCCATCCGACATCAGATGGACTTTAGCGTCACCCATGTGGGGTTAAGCCCGACCCCGGCAGCAAATCTGAAGTAGCATTAGCATCTACAAGAGAAGTTTTCAGAACAAGCAACGGCACAAAACCTAGCTGGATGCTACTCTGGGATAATGAACACACACAGAGCCAGAAAAAAAAAAAAGGGGGGGGGGGGGGATTCCTTCACACATTCTGAGCCAATCAGAGACGCCTCGTCACCGCGTCATGGACATGTATGAGGAAGTACCGGTAAACTCTGTTGTTCGACCTCAAGTCATTTTTCTACCGTGAAAAAACAGCTGGGAACTAAGCAATCTGGACATTTTTTTTTAAATAGAACCAACACACAATGTATTCACTAACAATGGAGAACACAGTAATATTAATGAAATAACGATGGAATGACACCTTTAAAACACACACCGACTTGTAGACATAGTATGAACACAACACATTTCATTTGTAAATGTACAACTATTCCTCATATTCAATGTGCAACAACATTCTTATTCATGTCACAATCTTTGTTCAAATAACTGCTATATTATCCCTAAATACATTACAAGTTGGGTTTGAATGGATATTGCTCAGGGCCAACCGCAAGTCCATTGCTTACTGTATAATGTCATTTATGGTCTGGTTGATGATTTGTTTGACCCTCTCCATGTCCTCCTCAGCCATTCCTTGGAGTCCAATGCTGAACGATGCTTCTTTAGTGCTGCCGTCATATCTGCAACACAGCACATATTAACATTAGTCGTCAAGCAGAAATGGTTTCTGGTTTATTATTAGTCAAATTGTGAGCATGTACCAACTGGTTTGCACCAGAGTGGTAGAGGAACCAGAGAGGAGACACTTCCACAAATTCCATTGTAAAAAAAATAAAAATAAATAGTAATAGTGTCAGACAAAATATGGACGTACTTCGGGGTTACAGAAGCACCAATACTTCTTACATATTGCAGCATCGGAATACATTCATTTCTCTTGTTGCTGATCTAGTGTCTTTAGCCCTAAGCTAATAAGGTATTGTCATCTTTCATACTTTCAAGTGTATTTCCTGTATGCACAGACATTTATGTTTGAGATTCTGTTTTCTCTATTACTTGTATACATTTGTATCTTATCCAACCATGTTTTACAATTTTCAGCTGTAGTTGATAGTTAGTTAGCTAGCTTGATTTAGCCAGTTGTGGCCAGACTTAACCACTATAACTACAAATTATAGAGTTACTATGGTAAGGTAAGGTTAGTACAAATTTGGTAATCAGCAACTTTTATTTTGTAGTTTCTTGTTACTGTTAGGTTAAGTTTGTCAGCTGAGGTAATGTGCCAATCAATCATAATGTCATTTACTGTGGGTAAAAATATGGTTCCACTTTACCAGTTGTTTTAGTCTTTTTAGTAATTTATTAACTTGTCAAGGGTTTCAGTGGTAGAAGTAAAGCAGTACTTTCAGACCCTGTCTACACAACAATGCAACAAGTAGTTTTTTTTGGTACTGGGTAAAAAAAAAAATAAAAAAAATAATTGCATCCACACTGGGAACGGATCAGTAACATATCACATAAACATGGCAACGAAACCTTTGCTGAAGATGATGCAATACACACACCAGTCCTCTAGGTGTGCTGTAAGACAGTCCCAGCAGATGCACCATAACAATAGAAGAAGTCTCTGCTGCTCATCTTGTTGGGTTAACATCAGTAGATTTTCCTTCATTAACACCAGTAAACTTAGCAGTAACTGCAGTTCTGCTACTACCACTACTCTGATGTCCACCATGATGGTCACTGTCTGGTTTACCAATGAATGTTGTGCACACGAAGCTGCTTTTTGTTCTGGTCATATGGTTGTGATATAGACGATAGGCGTAAACAAATCTGTTTTCTTCATCCAGATGACAATAGCAACATTGCCAGAGTTTTCCACTCTGGAACCTGCTATCAAAAAAATATCGTTTTGGGTCACCTATAACGCCAGTGCCATGTGGGCGCGAGGCTGAAACAATAAAAAAAAAAAAAAACTTTAGCGGATTCACTCCAAAACGTCGCCGTGTGGACTAGGCCTCTGTGGTTAACCCCACAACTCAAACATACATACTAGTGTTGCGCGGGCTACCCGCTGGCCAGCGGATATCCGCGGGTGACCCGCGAGTCAGGCGGACTGGGTCGCAGTATTAATACATATTGCGGATGCGGGTGGGTCAGGGACGATCAATACCCGCTGAGGTGTGTGTGTGTGTGTGTGTGTGTGTGCGTGCGTGCGTGCTCGGCTCGCGCATGTGCAAGCCCGTCAGTTCCTGTTTTGAATGCTTTTTTATCCCAACTTTTTGTTATTTGTTATTAGCGCCAAATCTCCCTGAACACTCAGAGATAAGAGTGAAAATGGCGGACTTGATCAGGGAGAAGATTAAAACAGGCGATGCGAAGGTTGTACGGAAACGTTGTATGTGTTTGCTTTATAGAGTGATGATGTGGGTGGAGTCTATTTTATGTGCTGGAGTGCATATTGAGACGTTAGAAAGGAGGCAAAAATTATGCTTCATGACTTTTAACATTAGAAGCACAAGGTAAAGATGCTGCGAATGTACTATGTGAGTTTAGAGGCAAATTTAAGCTCGCGGGTTGATAGCGGGCGGGTTGGGTTTATCGATACGTGACATCATGCGGGTTGGGCCTAGCCACTTCTTGGGTTTGGGCGGGGCGGATTTCTGTAAAACCCCCTAACCGCGCATCACTAATACAAAAGTTGGAAATATACTTGTGTGTGGTTTTAGTTTGACATTTACCGTACAATAACACACTACTGAACATCCCATAAAACAATATGGCAGCGTGCGGTTTGTTTTGGAACTATTGAGGCTTACATAAAACGTGATCACTGAAGTCGCAACTCTCTCTATCCAAACAATGTGAGAATGCAAATTTATCAAAATTGCTTACATGAATCTATGATAATCACTTATTTACAAACTCAGTCATTTACAGTGATGCAATTCTATGATTCAAGGCAGAGTCAGACAACAAACCCAACAACAGAAGAGAAGTCGGTTCCTATCTTGGGTTCGATGAGAGCTTTGTAGAAGGGAGCATTTGGTCCAGATATCATCAAAGACGACAACAGACTCAGAGTGAAGCCTTCAAATGTGTCCGTGATGCTGTAAAGTAACACAAATTATCAGAACACAAAAGAAAATACATCTATTCCATCTAAATCAGGGGTCTCAAACATGCGGCTCGGGGCCCCAAATGCGGCCCAACAAAACGTTCCAATGTGACCCCTGGGAGGAAGAGCATAATAACCTAAAAAAAAGACTAGATTTTCTTCTTAGTTTTTACTCTGTCTATAAAGGCTGATAACTTCAAAATGTTTATCTTTGTTTTAGTGGAAAAACTAACATTACATCAAAGAATATTTACATTTACAAACTATCCTGTAACAATAAAATGTGAATAATTTGAACAAATATGAACGACTTGAAACGTCTAAAGAAAATTAAGTCGAATTTGAACCATTTTCTGCTTCGGTTACAAAGAGTTTAGTGTCTTTGTGCAACTGATCCATAATACACATGGACAAATGATAAGTTCAGGCAGAATGTTGGTAAAATTTCCCTTATTTTCATTATGAAATGTCACTTTTTTCAGGTTATTCACATATTTTGCATTTGGACACTTTATAAAACTAAATAAAAGTTTGGAATTCTAATTATTTATTTATAGGTTACTATGCTATTATTTTACTGCTTCGGCTCACTGGAGATCAAATCAGCCTGAATGTGGCCCCTGAAGAAAATGAGTTTGAGACCCCTGATCTAAATGGTCTGGCCTTTTACCATTGGCTTTCTTACAATTAAAATATTTACTTGTGAACATTGACTAAACCATTTGAAATATGGATGTACAATAGATATGAACAATAATGACTCAACTAGCACGTTGAGCTGTGGGGAACCATGGGTTCTAGATGTGGTACTTTTTGGAAAAGTAGTGACATCATTCTTTAAAATTGAAATGACAACCAATACATCAATATATATTAGTTGTGTAATATATATTAATACTAATATATCAAGGAAGGGATTGAAGTTAGTAATTTCCAGTCATGTAACATGGTACTGTGCTTCCTGTCATCTGTCAGGGACATAGTAATGTGACTGTGAGGCTCTTGTATTCCAACATTACTAATCTATTCAATGAATCCCTTAAAATATTGGCTCTATCAACTTGTCATTGTCCCTAGTCTCCTTCTTGACCAAAACTATATTAGTAGGCCAAACTGCAACAGTTACCTATTTAGGGATTTTGGATTTGACTATTGGTTTGAATATTTTGTTTAAGAAAAAAGGTTCCAATATTCCTGATTACAGCTTGAAAAATATGAACATTTTCTGGGTTTTTTCTTCTTCTAAATATGGGTATTGGGACTTCACCAAATTCCTAGCTAGAATTATGCACAAACTATAACTGTTTTCTAGTAGCTTTTAACAATCAAGGTATCCATAGTCTCTTTACAATTTAACTAATTTATTATGAAAGCAAATGAATAGAAATATACTGTGTATATTTACAAAGTCTATATTATTTATTCACTGCTATGCACTTCTGGTTGGATGCTAACTGCATTTCGTTGCTCTGTACTTGTGACATGTGCAATGACAATAAAGTTGAATCTGAATCTGAATAATTATATTTCTGTCACATTTAATGAACGCAGAGTTCTGGAACTGGGTTATTTGATATGTCTGTTTTATTTAAAGTTAGTTTGACTAGTGCTACAGTTAATGTGATGTTTGTTGTGGTCAGACTTAACTCTTTCACGACTGGTCACTTCTCTGTTGTCTTTGACCAGCTCTATGTACCTCCTGATCCAGCTTCTCTTGGTATTATTAAGGATCCTCAATGACATTCTCCTGACCAATGATTCTGGTGATTATGGGATTATCCTGCTTGAATAATCTGTGTTTCTCTCACTGTGTTTGTATCCTCTGCTACTGTTATAAGGAGTTCCACAGGGATTGGTTTTAGGCCCACTGTTCTCACCGTATTTACATCCTCTGAGCTTCATTCTTACAAAGCAATTTCCCAATTGTTGGATCATTAAAGTACTTCTATTTCCTTCAAATGTTACGCTGACAAGTCAGATGTACTGTATGCACTATGGCTGCCTGGGCAGTTTAAGGTTAATTTTAGGATCGCTTTATTTGTTTTTAAATCCTTCATTCGCCTTTCCCCTCCTGCTTCTCGGCCTCTCTGAGTTTCTTCATCCTTGTGCTCCTACTCAGTTACTCAAGGATCAGCCAAGGTCTATGTGGATACTCAAGAGAAAGCAGAGCCTTTTCATTTGCTGTTCTTAAATTATGGAACAACTCATATGACATGCACACAAGACAGGCCACTTCACTGTTTACTCCTTGGCTTTTGATCCAGAATGAGACTACTATTGTTTTATAGTGTTTTTATTGCTTGTTTGATAGATGAGATATTATAATGTGCAGCAATTTCAGCAGTGGTTGCTCTTAAAAGTTGAGTATGATGATGATAAACTGAACATTTTAAAAACACAAACACAACATCCATCATCTATAGCCTTAGAAAACAATGATGACCATTTTTCCCCATTTACTGGTACTTTACAATCCAAACATCTAGTAAACACAAAAAAATATCTCTTGTCAAATAAAATTAATTGATAAACAATGTTAATAAATGTTAAGTTGCCGCCCTAATATGAAAGTGTGTGTGGTAGAAGTGTAAACGTACTCTCCCAGCAGGTAGCTCATACAGACTGTGTTCTGTTTGGACTGATCTGGAGCCAGAGCATCAGGGCTACAGGTCACATGATCCTCTCTCTGTGGAAAATCAATCATAGTAAAAGGCAATAATAAACAAACTGTACACTACATTAAGTGTACATCTAGTAGCAGCACTGAAATGTGATGAATGGCTGTATGAGAAACTGAACTCACCGGACTGGTCCAGTGTGGCTGAGGGGGAACCTCTGTGTTTGGATTGATGTGGTCAAACCTGGTCAGAGCTTCTTCCTCGATCTGCTTCAGATGCTGTTCCAGAGGCAGATCTCCATATGTGAAGAACCTGAATAAGGCATAAAACATTATTGAACCATTTATAATTCAAACTTATCAGTTTAAAAATATAACCTTTTTCTGGTGTTTCTCCTCTTTAACCCCCATGGTTCCCCGCCCCTCCTCATCCCTTCCACCCACCCAGAACCAGTCCCATAAACCCTGAAGTGAACAACAAACAAACACACACACCTTTACAATTGCACAGTTCTACCACACAAAAGAGATTCATTGTACAGCACAGTTTCTATTTTCTCTAATAGCTTGGCCCAACAGTCAATGTTAGACAACCGTTGTATCTGTTATTGACAATGTTTGTTGTGTAAATAACACCAATACAAAATCGTTCCAAAAAAAAGTATCCTTATATAGGACAATGCAACCATATAATTTCTACAAGTTTTTAAGGATTTTATCAAATTCATTTCAGTCAAACTTCACAGACGTAAACTCTTCAGGGATGACTAAAGCTGTGAATCCACTAGTATCTATTGATTTTACTCGCTTTGGGGCATTTTCACTATGAAAAAGGACCCGTTCCTATGATATCCGGTCCTAAATGTTTGGTATTTACTCCACTGAGGTTCCAAACAATACTATAAAGTGACGTGTTAGCAACGTAGACACTGATTGGTGGAGTTACCTCTGAGTCATTGTGTTATCAACGTGCAACCCACCATTAAAAAAAAATAAAAAATTGAGTTAGAGTAAACAGCAGTAAGTTAAATTCAGGGTGCAACACAATGATGTTATTCCGCAAAACTAGTGTGGTCAGTCGTGGAGGTTGAAATACTTCCGTCTTTGGTGACTGAGCAAAAATCAGTACAACCTTGATGACGTCCAGCTGTGATAGTATCTGTAATGGAAACACTCTCCAGGAATAGTACGTGATCCGTGAGTAGAATAGAGTAGAGCTGATGAAAAGGTGCCCTGAGGTGGGTCATACTTAACCCATGAAGAAAAATATCTTAACAGTTGGTTTTAGCGTCTGGATAGAGCTGAAACCATCATAGAATAACTGTAGTATCATTTCCCCCTCTGAAATGGTGAAATTTATTTCAATGCAAACCCACCTTCTCTGAATATATGCACTAGAAATGTCAAGAAGTTTTATTAATGACAAACACTTGACAAGTTTTCTTACCACGGCAGTTGAAGCTGTGCTCTCACTGTGTTTCTAAGTCCTCATTTTTTTTCCAATCTACATTAAGATTCTTGAAAATCACTTTCCAAATCAATATTTATTTCATCTGACAGTTTCTTTTATCATCGATTTAGGAAAAAAAACATTTGGCACTGATCATATGAAACAGATTATTTTAGCGAAGAAATTGCTTTTTTGTGATTTTAGGGAGTATCTGGGTGTTTTACCTGGCGTTGCTGGGGTGGTAGTGTGTGGCATGAAAGTGTTTGAGCTGATCCCAGGTCAGATCGGGAATGTCCAAAGGTTCTCCTCCTGACACCACAGAGTAAGTGTGATCTGGATACAACTTATTCTGCAGATGCTGGGCGTACAATCGCTCATTGTCTGACTGCAGGAACAAACACACAATTTTAAGAATAGCAGTAGAAAATGTTTGATCCTTCACAGTGTCTCAGTATTTCAGTCAGACCTGTGATTTATGCTCAACACTGAATACACAAAGACATACAAAGCATTCTGCCCATCCTCTGATTAGGTCTGTATTTCTGTCTGTCCTCAGTCTTCATTACATCTGTATTTGTGTCTGTCCTCTGTCTTCATTACGTCTGTATTTCTGTCTGTCCTCTGTCTTCATTACGTCTGTATTTCTGTCTGTGTTCTGTCTTCATTACGTCTGTATTTCTGTCTGTCCTCTGTCTTCATTACGTCTGTATTTGTGTCTGTCCTCTGTCTTCATTACATCTGTATTTCTGTCTGTCCTCTGTCTTCATTACGTCTGTATTTCTGTCTGTCCTCTGTCTTCATTACGTCTGTATTTCTGTCTGTCCTCTGTCTTCATTATGTCTGTGTTTGTCTGTCCTTTGTCTTCATTACTTCTGTATTTCTGTCTGTCCTGTCTTCATTACATCTGTATTTCTGTCTATCCTGTCTTCATTACATCTGTATTTCTGTCTGTCCCGTCTTCATTACATGTGTATTTCTGTCTATCCTGTCTTCATTACATCTGTATTTCTGTCCTCTGTCTTCATTAGGTCTGTATTTCTGTCCTCTGTCTTCATTAGGTCTGTATTTCTGTCTGTCCTCTCCATTATAGGCGTGTTTCCACTATCAGAACTTCCAGGACTTTTTTTTTTTATTTTTTTTTTTTGGGGGGGGGGTACTTTTGCCCTGACCATGGATTCGCCCGGTCCTCTCAGCCATACACTTTTGGCCCACGTAAGAACCTTGTGATGACATAATCATGTCACATCAGTTGCTATGGTAACATCACTAACAAAAAGCAGCAGCAGAGGAGGAAATCACAACAAGACTAGACATGGACACGGACAAAGTTGGGATGTTCGTTGCTTTACACAGTAACTCTATCAGAGATTAAAAGAAGAAGAGTTACTCTCAAGGAACAATTCCACAGAGATGGAAAAGTGAGAAATTATTCTGCTTCGTCGTGTGGTAAACTCCCTCCAGCAACTACTCTTGAGTTTTTGTCACGATCTGATGATGTCATTTGCGACGACCAATCTGTGAGACTTCTGCCTAGCGACTCTACCGGGGCGCTATCGAGTACCTACCATCCAACAGGAACTCTGTTGGTTCCTGTAAAAGTTCCGGAAGACGGCCCTGTCGGAACGGCCCAGTCAGTGGAAACAAGCGAATACCATGAAGTTCCTGTAAAATGGCCCAGTTCCGATGGTTGAAACACACCTAATGTCTGTGTTTCTATCTGTCCTCTCAGTTCATTATGACTATTTTGCTCCATCCTGTCTTTGTCATAACTGTATTTCTGTCCGTCATACCTTTGTTATGTCTGTATTTCTGTCAATCCCATCTTTGTTATGTTGGAAAGTATGCAGATGTGAAATCAAATGGAGAGTAAGAAGCAAAACCACAGGGACTCATGGGGGGCAAGTGTTGAGATTTGCAGAGAATAACTTCCAGAAATGTTGAACTATTTTCAATATCGACATTAATACAACCTCCACTATCACCACCATGTTTGTCATTATTGATTTTTTTCTTCTTCTCTCAAAAACTCTAGTCTTGTTTGTGTATTTGTCCAGTAACAGATGAATACCAGTATAAACATTGAGATGTTTACACTGTTTGAACATTTTACAGGACTCTCCCCAGACACAAGCATAAGGGCACACAGTATCCTTGCCACAATCCGAGCGCCTCCTTGTCCATTTTCAGATTTACAGTGTTTCCCCTTTATTTTCACAGGTAATTTTGCCAAAATGTATCAAAATTCACCATTTCTTAACCCTCTAGCATTGTTTTCCTTCCATAGCCAATGTGCTGGGAACACTCACAGGTGCCGTCATCTCACAATGTTCCAAAGCACAAGACTTACATCTCATTGGTCAGTTTAGAATGAAATTAACAAATAAAGTGGTGAAAATAGCGATGTTATGCCAGCATTTAAAAGGCCACTTTCCCTGCCAAAATTACCCCTCCATACCCCCCACCACAAGGGTGCTCGTTGGATGTACCTTGAACCTTAAGGGGCCATTTACATGAGGACGATTGTGCTAAGTACGACAGCATATTTTATCAGAAGTGTCTTTTGTTTACACGAAGCCGCCGCCATCAGGTTATAAATACACACAAATCTGAAGACTCCTTCCAGAGTGGGGCGTATTGAAGACGCGCTAGGTTGCGTCTCTGTCTAAATGGCAAGAAACGTGTGCGTCTTTACGTCACACATCTCATTCACTTTCATGTTAAATTCATGAGCTGAGCAGGTAAAGCAACAAACATGTGGGACAACCTGGATCCCACAGATCTCCCAGCTGCACGAGCAGCTCTAGTAAGTGTACAGGAGTCTTTTTAGCTGTTTGACAGAAATTACACACATACCATAGCTCAACAGACGGGTGTACAATTACATACGTCAAACACAGAAAAGGACATATCGCTGGTTTATCACAGTACCACATAGCCTGCCTGGCCTGACTATCCAATCGTATTTTGCTCACTGTTGCACTTCGTATAAACAAGGATTTCCTCCTGAATACGCTCGTCTAAACGAGGATGAAAAACTGAAGACGAGACGCCACTTTTGTGTCTTTTGTTCTCATCGTCTCTGTATAAATGTAGCCTAAGACTGCAAGTGAAAAACAAAAAATGTAATGACAGTTATTGTGACAGTGTTGACTTACAAAGGCCCCCTTCATTTCATTGAATACGACGCCTTTAAAGACCAGAGGGGAACTGGGATCTGCAGGGTTTTCATTCTCTAACCTCCAACCCTCCTGCCTGAGGAAGTAAACAACATACGTTCAGGTTACTGTACATTACCATATTACAATTATTATACATATATTTTTACTAAGTAATTGTTACTAACTTGTTAATGCTTGTATTTTCATTTAATTTATTTGTTGATTCAAACAGGTAAAAAAATAAGTAAAACTCTTTAGCATCCTAGATAACTATACCTTGTTTGAAAGGGTGTAGGATGAAGTTAACAAAACTTATCTAGTCCTACCCCTTTGTATTACTCAGTCAGAGCATGTGTGTATATATATATATATATATATATATATATATATACACAATCAAAAAGAAAAAAGAAAAAATATACCAGAATTTCAAATTATTTGTATCATTACTAACATACATCTTAAAACATTCTTGTTTAAAAAGAGCATTTTAAAATCAAACTGATACAAACCAACTGCACTTAATATATTTATTGCATTTTAAATGTATTTTATTGTATTCTAAACTGTTAAAGGAGGCCTATTATGCTGATCCATGGTTTTCGACGTACATACAATGTTATACTGATTGGCCAGAAACCAAAACTCAGCATATCAGGCATAGGCAGAAATCAGCTTGGATCAGGACTTGTGAACACTGGTATGAGATAACTATAGAGTTTTCTGAGCTAGAAATCATGCAAAGCTACTCTGTAGGTGCTGAAAACTCACATAATTATAGTTAAAACTGACTATATTAAGTCTCCTTTAATTGTTCTGCACTGTAAGGTACTTTGTGATCCCTTGTCTATTAATAAAAATTACTTACTTAGGTTAATAAAACAGAGACTTCTCCATATTAAACTTCAAATTTTATTTTCAGCATAGTTGTACATAATATCTAAATGATTCAGTCAAGAAGCACATGTTTTGAATGAAGCTAAAAAAAAATATATGTCTGTTTCAAATCCACATGTTACACAGCAGTAAATTTGACATTCACCTAAAATTGTTATCTCCTCAAATTTTGTGCATATATGTTACATAATAATTATACAACCTATGTTTACATGACAGTGATTGGAGAATAAAAAAATGTGCCCATGTGTTACTGCTTAATTAGCCCCAAATGCATAAAACCTTTATTGTGTTGTTAGTAGAATCAACGCACCTTCATCCTACCTGAACTTGCCTGTGCTAATATGTGCTTCCCTACCCAAAATAACAGATCATTATTCAAACTAATCGAATGGATCGGTTTTCATAAATGTGTAAGTTATTAGTAACTGGCAAAAAGTGGCAACTGGTTTAGGTGCTTTTTCAGGATTGTGTTGTTGCTGCATTGGTAAATCTGACCCATAGGATTTAAAAGAGTGTATACCAGAAGACTCATCTCACCAGAAATCCTGCTCTCGCAAACAAGGGAAGAAAACAGCATCCAGATACACCGAGAGAAGATTCTGGAAGTCCTTAGAGTTCTGAGTTGAGAAGGGATACATGGTGTAGTCACTGGCTGCTCAATGAAAAAACACAATAAAACGAAAAGCATGTTTGATTATCTGCATCACAATAAAAAAAAAAATTTTAAATAAAAAAAACATTTCAATGAACACATGTATACAATGTGCAAAAAATATATAGTGAATGATCTGTATTTATAGTTTGGGCATAGCCACACTTTGTCCATTGTCTTGTACCTGTGAATGCATTCATGAAGGTGGACAGAGACCTATTGAGCATTTTGAAGAAGGGGTCTCTGCAGGGGTACTTCTCGGAACCACACAAGACTGTATGTTCCAGGATGTGAGGGACGCCAGTACTGTCCATGGGGGTCGTCCTGAACTGAACACTGAAACACACCAGCACAGGTCACACACATTGCCACCCATGTACTAATGTAAAGTTGGGTTGGATAAAGTAAAATACACTACTTTAACATGATACAAATCTGAATAAATTATTTAGCGTGGAGTCTTTTGGTTAATATTAATAAATTCTTGCATTTGTACTTGCCATCCTACCTAAACAGGTTATTAGAGTCTTCTCTGGCTGCATGCAAGTATCGAGCTCCTGTTTTGTCATGAGTGAGTTTCACTGCAGTGAGAAAGAGATCAGGAACTGCTACAACCTGAAAATTAAACATGGCAAAATGTTCAGAAACATGTTTTTTCCCTGTTAAAGCATATTATTATTACAATAGCAGCGGTACCTCTTTGACTGTGAATCCATGTATTTTCTGTCCAGGTTGGTATTGAAGAGCTCTCTCTGTTGCTGATGTGCTCTTTAGTCTCCATGTGGAGGTTTGCTGATGGAACCTGAAAGAGAAATGAAAACATTTAACCATATTACAGGATAACTGTTGCAGGTTTGCTGTATCAACAGTTTTTCTCCGGAGTCAAAATGAAGAAGACATGGTATTACCACATCAGTGCTTTTCACCAAAGGTTTTATTGCTCCCAACGCATTGTAAAATAATGTTTGTCATAAAATATTTCTTAAAAAACAAACAAACATGTAGGTCACAGATTTTCATATCACAGTGATGTAAGCACAAGTGTAAGCACAACTTGAGCACTCAGAGAACGCAGACCTCCGCGAATCAGCACAAGTCTGTAAAGGTCATACATTTTGCAAATATACCATTCGCTTGACGTCATATGACATCAAAACGTGACGTCATCAAGCCTATCAGTGTCATCTCATCTGACGTCCGAAGGTAAGATGAAATGAATGCAAAAAACCTGTGATACTATCTTGTCTGGAGTCTGAGATATCACCACTTATGTGTTTTAGCTGTAGACCTTCACTGACCTTGACCTTTATAGCTCAAAATTTACCAGTTTCTTCCTTGACGCATTATCAATCATCTCTGAAAGTTTCATCAAAGTCTGTCCATAACTTTTTGAGTCATCTTGCTGACAAACAAACAAGGTTATAAATATATGGGTCATATGAGTAAACATATGATGAAAACAGCATGTTCTAATTCAATGTTTTCTGTGCTATAATAAAGAACAATCATCATATTGGTTAAACTGCAATGGGGTAAAGCAAAGGGATTGGATCTGTAAAAATAACAAAATACAGAAACAAAACTATTTGTATGCATCTTAGGGACTGTGAAAACCAATTTAGTAGTATAATGAAAAAAGATACTTTCATTCTAACAATGTCAACATGCTTTAAAACTGGCAAATGAAACCTGACATTTTATGAATAATTAGGTTTACACTATTAAATAATTAAAATTACAATACACTTGTTGCTTTTCTCATCTACACACCTACAGTTCAGATAGACAGATGGGGGTGCTGACGAAAACTACATTGGAACAAATAATACAAATTTGGTGATAATTTTGATAATGGGGAAGGTTGAGTTGCCTTGGCGGAGGTCTGCCTTCTCCAATTGCTTTTCTAGTTTTCTATGTAGCAATGAACGAAAAAAGATTAGTGAGTAAAGTGTTTAGAGATTGGTACATTTGTTAAATACTAGTATTAGTTTGCATAACACTGGTGGAATATAGAAACACCTAAGACAAACCCTGCAGTTACTCTTATTTAAGATCAACATACATTATATTACGTCTTAATATGAGTTTTAACCAGCTTTTCTATTATTTTTCTTAGTGTTCAAAGGCACCCCTGATGCAACATCAGTTGCATCAGTCATTGAACTTTGAAAATGTATAAACCAATATTCTCTCGAACCAACTTCTAAAGGAAGACAATGAGTGTTGATAATAAACCAGCTCAACACAAACACGTCTTCTTTGTTTATTAACTGAGGTGAAACCCTCAAGTGTTAGCTAACCCATCATCGTTATGTATCTTTAGCTAGTAGTTTTAGCTAACTCACCTCACATGTCGAAGTTTCTGGAACACTGCCTTCATTTGCCGAAACATTTTCGCTAATTTACACAAAGGTGACAATGCCCTGTATGTTCCGTGATGAAGTTATATGATGCTAAAATCCTCTTCTCAAAAGCTTAACATTATTTCTAAAAAGCATCACAGAGAACCAGTTAAACCCATGCCGTTCAGTAGGTCAGTTTCATAGTGACGTTAAACGTCAACGTCTTCTTCTTCTTCCTTTTATTGACGGTTCACGCTGTCCATTGTATATCGCCACCTACTGTCCAGGAGTGTGTACTTTCAATATTTCAGGCAGAGGTGGTAAAAGTACTCACATACTGTACTTAAGTAGAAGTACAGCTACTTGTGTGAAAAAATGCTCTGGTAAAAGTAGAAGTACTGATTCAACTCCTCTATTTAAGTAAAAGTTAAAAAAAAAAAGTACAACTTCTCAATTGTAATAAAGTAAAAAGTAAAACTTTTTTTGTCATGAAAACAATAATAAAATAATAATTAAAAATTTCAAAAGTACCTAAAATAAATCCTTTAAAAGTGAGTTACTGTGTTTGATCAGGTCACAAAGTTATTCAGTTTAATGGATATAGGCAGTACATTTCGAAAAAAATAATAACAATAAAAAAAGTCACAATTGAGATTAAAAAAAGTCATCATGAGATTAAAAAAAGTTATAGAAATATAAGATTTAAACAAAAAAAATGCAAAATGTTCAGAGAAAAAGTCTCAATTTTAGGTAAAATGTTAAAATTGTGAGATAATAGTCACCTAACTATAATATTTAAAGCCACAGTTTCTGATTTTCCATCTGAAGCCACTTATTTTTCATACTGTCACATCTCCTTAGTTTGAAAAAGTAACGAGTCTCTTTTGAGAATGTAAAGAGTATAAAGTACAGATATTTATGTAAAAATGTAGGGAGTAAAAATAAAAAGTTGCCAGAAAAATAACCACTCAAGTAAAGTACAGATACATAAAAAAATCTACTTCAGTACAGTAATGAAGTATTTTTACTTAGTTACTGTACACCTCTGATTTCAGGTCATGGGGAAAAAAAAACCTAAATTCTCTCCATTAAATAAGTATTTTTTCATCCATAGCAAAAAAAAATGCAGTTTTACTTTTTACTTTATTCCAATTGAGAAGTTTATTTTTTTTACTTGTACTTCAGTAGATGATGTGAATCAGTACTTGTACTTTTACCAGTGTTTTTTTTTTTCACACCATTAGCTGTACTTCTACTACGGTACAGAATGTCAGTACTTTGACCACCTCTGATGGGTGCAGCACAAGCGCTAACGCCATTCTTCTGACAGGTTTAAATTGGACATCTTTCATGTTCATAACGTCCACGCAAATCTACATAGAAACATAGAAAGAGGCTAAAAATAATGTGATTGACACAAGTCCATGACAGGTTTTCCTGTGCTTCCTGGATCAAACGAATCACATTTAAACAAAATACTCATATTAATAATACACACCAATATGATCAAACCAACCAGCATCAGTATGAAAATAAAGAGGATTGGTAACATTTTCTACTCTTTTCCACCATGTTTCAATCCAACTGCTTCAGGCCTCTGTAGTCTGTCCTGGCCCACTTTAGTTTGTCCTGGTTCAGTTTAGTTTGTTCTGGCTCAGTTTAGTCTGAATGATGTGTAGTAGATGAGGTGGAGGAAAAATATTTACATTTATGATGGATTCAAATGTAAGGTTTAAACCACTGTAATGTTTTTAGTTTTAATTTTTAAGTGTATTGTTTTGAATTTAATATTTTTATGTTTGTTAATGGATGGATAATTTCATAAATAAATCAGAAAATCAATAATAATATAAGTAATCAGAAATATATTTTGTGAAAGGAACAGTGGTTTTCTTCAGTCCTCTATTTCATGTCTTCTCTTTTACTGCCATCTAGTGGCTTGTTTTAGGTAGTGCACTTTTAGACTAAATTTTGGACAAAAAATGTGCTTTTATTATAGTATTATTTACATTTAACCTACTTATTTTAATATACACCAATAAAATTAATATTAAAAGTGATTCTTATAAAAATGTTAACATTAATGATGGTGATGATGATGATAATACTAATGACAAATGTTTCATTTTTGAAACTTACCTTTGCTGGAAACCTATAAGACACAATACAAATGACACAGCAGGGAGATCACATACTTAAGAGGGTTTTTTTAAACAATTTATTATGTATATCAAAAGTTAGTATTTTAAGTTATCAAATAAATCTAAAACTTGTAGTTTTAAAACAATTTTGAAATAGGAGATATGGTTACATCCCCACTCACCTGGCCCTGCAGGTGCAGCTGCAAGCCGTTCCTCATCTGTGGCTATATAAGCAGTAAGGCTTGCAGTTGCCAGTGCGGGGCAGGACTGACTCTCTCTCTTTCTCTCTCTCTCTCTCTCTCTCTCTCTCTCTCTCTCTCTCTCTCTCTCTCTCTCTCTCTCTCTCTCTCTCTCTCTCTCATAGATGACAGTCAGTGGATCCTCAGGGCTCGTGGACACCTGTTGCACGGTGCGTTACTCTGATCCAATATTTACACATACATGTATTTACACACTCCTCCTCTTACCCAACTTCACATTCCACAAGACTCTTGATGTCAAAGTCAGAGGTGATGGACTTACTAGTCGTTGCACAGTAGTTAATGTTTTGTGTGTGTTTCCAGACACTTCGTCCTTTCACTGTCCACCACAGTTTGGCACATGGCTGTGAAGACTTGTTAGGCATGAACGCCTTCAGTGTTGGTGCAGGAGGCACAAAGGTTTGGCTGCAGGATGGTCCATGATAAAGGATGGAGGGGGCCTGTTACTGTGTGGGGAGCAGCAGCAGAATGGGTGCTGCCGACTCAGGGGTGTGTGTGTGTGTGTGTGGGGGGGGGGGGGGCTGGTTCACAGGAGTCACAGGCTCTAGCTCATCAACGTGTGATTGGGAAATGCAAAATAACAATGTGATCAGTATTGATAGGATGCTTTTCACAGCCAACAAATGAAACAAAGTGTTGATAAGATAAGATAAATCTCACACAGGAGAAATTCACTGTTACAGGAGCTCACCGAAACACACAGTGGGGTGCAAAAAGTAAGAAAAACAGTGCAAATAATGATAGAGGTAAATAAAAAAATTACACTAGAAATAAAAAATATATACTAGAAATAAAAAAAAATAAAATAAATACTGTGTCTTATGTATAAACAAACAAAAACAGCTTTAGAGAAAAATAAATAAATAAAATAAACATATATACAAATGTGCAAGATATGACGACTTACCTCTGCTTCTCTCTCTCCAGCCTCATGATAGACATGCTGGTACTGGGCCTAAGACCACCCTCAGCTGGGTGAACAAAAAAGCGCAACAGTTTTACAGCACCCAGTGTTCCCAGGAAGTGTCCCATCCAAGTACTGACCAGGTCCATGTTCAGGGTAGTATAGTCATTAGCTGAGGGGGCACTGTCTGATTCACCTCCTTTATAGATTCCCACAATGAGCCGATGAGCTGGTTTTTCATTATGTTTTACAAAATATGAAATCTAAGTCTGTCAGTATGAAAATGGCAAAGTACAAGCAAAGTGATCTAAACCAAACCAGCCTGGGTGGGGCCATGCCAGAAAGAGTAGTTTCCTGACCCCCCCCCCCCCCCCCCCCCCCCCCCCCCCCCTCTACCTTTTCCTACTAGAATGAACCCTATCTCTGTAATGTGTTTTTTGAAGTCAGTGTGTGTGTGTGAGTTGGCTGTCATACCTCAGAGCCTTTGACATGCCTTCGTAACCTCTTCTTCCACTCACATTCAATTCAATTTTATTCATAAAGCCCCAAATCACAACAGTGTCGTCTCATAGGGCTTTACGGTGTTGATTGGACAGAACAATGAATTACAGAAATAGATGAAGTCTCAAGCATCCCCTGTCCTTAGACCCTCCTTCTCGGCAAGTAAAGAACTCCAAAACCCAGTTGGAAAGAAGAAAGCTTGGGGAGAACCACAGTGAAGGAGAGATCGACTCCATGGACGGACAGGCTATAGATCAGGGGTCTCAAACATGCGGCCCACCGACAGTTCCAATGCAGCCCTGGGGATGGGGAGTATAATAACCAATTAAATGACTCCATGTTTTCTTCTCAGTTTCCCTATAAATGATGACGACTTCCAATTTGTCTCATTGTTTGACTGCAAAAAAATATGAAATTACAAAAATATTTACATTTCCATAGTATCCCGTAACAATAAAATGTGAGTCGCCTGAAATATTTCAAGAAAATTAGATACATTTTGAACCATTTTTTTTTGCTTCTGTTACTAAAAGTTTAGTGTTTTTGTAGAACTGATCCATAATAAAACAAATGGACTAATGATAATTTGAGGCAAAATATTTATTTTCCTTATGAAATGTTACTTTTTTGCAATATTTGGATAATTTATACAAGTATATTCTTAATTTAGTGTGTGTTTTTTTGCACTAAAACAATGAGAAAAATGTGGAGTTGTCATTATTTATAGGTTATTATGTTTTCCCAGTTCGGCCCATTAGAGATCAAATCAGGCTGAATGTGGCTCCTGAAGAAAATGAGTTTGAGACCCCTGCTATAGATGAATGTTCATTTGTAGATGAAAGGAAGGGGGGGCAGGTCCATCCATAATGTTTATAAAATGGAAAATGTAATAAGTGGTAGTTTAAATGAAATAGAAAAGACTACAAACATGCTTATATATTATTAATTGCTTATATCAGGGATTACAAATATCAGTAACACTTTATAATACCTACACACAATTGACTATGTATTAACCATTTATTACCCATTTATAAATGGGTTGTTCATAATATGTATTAACCATTTGTTACCTATTTGTTAATGTCTTGTAAAGGTTCATACTCGTGTCTTCCATAGATAAATGTAAAATTATATTATTTTTAACCAACAGGTGCACTGTTTGTATATCTGCTTTACAGGTAAACAAAGAAACAGTTGTAAACACTGCACCTGTTGGTAAAACATAATCAAATTTTATATTTATATTAGTGTGAACCTTTACAAGACGTTAACACATAGGTAACAAATGGTTAATACATAATGAACAACCCATTTATTAATGAGTAATAAATGGTTAATATATAGTCAATTATGTGTACCAAAGTGTAACCAAAATATCTCATATTTCACTCCACAAACATTCAAAATCTTGTTTGAACATTAAATGTATCACTACGATACAGTTTATATATACTTTGATTAACATTGGGGTCTAAACTTTGAGCAAAAGTTGAAAGAAAATTAATTATATTTTTTGAATTGGAGAACATTTTCTTGGTCCACTTGAACTACCTAAGGACATTGGTACTAAATCTATGTGATGTGATTTTTAACTAACAAAGAATTTAAAAAAAAGGCCATTAAAAACTACATTGCTATTTACTCCTTTCACCATGTGTACTGAAGCAGGCTAACTCTATACCTTTCCATTAGAATAATACATTAGCCTAGTCTGCTAAGTTCTTGGCTATCTTAAAGTGACTTTTTATCACATTGTTTAGTGTTCTCTACCCAGTAAATGCCTTACCTGAAAACGTCCAGTAGATGGGAATCTAACACCAGTAATGATGCAAATGAGGCGTTTTATGACTGAATAGAAATGTTCTGCACACTATTGTGTCAAGCTCTCTGCATTAGAAATACACATCTTAAGTTCAAAGTGATCAAAACAGTTTATTTCTGCACAAAATCCTCAACAATGACGTTTTCACCTGTATGAAAATTTGAAAAGACGACTGAAGTAGTGCTTTTTCCACTGTTGTGTCAAGCTCTTATCTACAGAGACCAGGATGGGACACGTTTTTGGGGAAAAAAATACTACTTTTGCTCAATACTTGGACTCTGTAATAGCTAGAAAGTACTCCCCAGGTATTTCTGGTTTCTTAGTGACTATCAGAGGTGTAAAGTAACTCAGTAAAAGTACTTCATTACTGTACTTAAGTAGAATTTTTAGGTATCTGTACTTGACTTGAGTATTTACTTTTTACTTTTACTCCCTACATTTTTACATTTTTACTGTACTTTATACTCTTTACATTCTAAGAAGATTCTCGTTACTTTTTCAAACTAAAAACATGTGACAGTACAAAAAAATAAATCACTTCAGATGAAAACTCAGTGGAGGACGAACTGTGACTTTATATATTATAGTTATATGATTATTTTCTCACAATTTTAGCATTTTATTGCTTTACTCTGATTAAATTAGGAGTTTTAAAAGCCATGTACACACATTAATTGGAGTTGAATCAAATCGAACTGGAGTAAACAAGTCCGATAATCGAATTTCTCCGTGTATGTAAACACCATCCAAACTAGGCTTGATTAAGACTGGCCTGGACACACCCCCTTCAGGAAGTGACCAGAGACACAGCATGACAACACATATGTTATGTGTAATAAATCAGAGTTTAACAGTATGTATGAAATATATTGAGCTGCTATATCGTCCTCCATATCTTCTCTGGGTGTTGTTGTCCTCCTATGTCTGCCCTCAGCTGTGCTTTGGTGGCAGATGTACTGTAGTATAAACTTTAACCCCAGTGTCCTTATTTATCACCATTCAGCTTATGCACCCACGCTGCTCCTATAAACCATAGCTCAATAAATTGTGCAGTAATAGGTGGAGCTGTATCCACTTTCTTATTTTGAGCTAGTCCTGTCAAAAAAACGCCAAATGTGAACCAAGTATATGAGATGTGATTCTTTATATTCTACCAGCTCGTTCCACTGTGACAAACCAATTCAAACCAATTGGGGGGGGGGGGGACAACGACACTCCAAGCAATGAGGAGGAGGCGTGTCCAGGGTCCCTCTCTGATTAGCAACACTCCAGGCTGGCCGGTCCCTCACACGCTTTAAGTCTCATCATAGTGACAGGACGAACAGTGGTGCATCACCTCTTTAGAAAAGCTTCACCATTCAGTCCCATTGTAGCGTTTTTTTGGCTGCAGTTCCACTAGAATCCCTATAGATAAGTTTTACACAACAAACCCTGGGCGGCGCCATTACCGTCCAGATATGCTTGTCATTTCTGCTGTAAATTGCGCAGTGTTTGCTAATGTAAACAGACTTCCATTGCTAGCTTTTCATGACCTATAATGTTTTGGGAACATAGTTTTAGTACTTTCTCTGAAGATGGAGTTATTATCCCTCACCCAAATTGAGTGCAGACCTGGGAGGATAATATGACGACGTGGCAGCAAGATTTGTGCCTATTTCGTGGACTCCATCGCAATAGACGGGAAAGCTATGGACAATCTGAAATCTGAATCTACCAGTATCTGCATAGTGACAAAGTTGTTTGTGTTCTATCTATCTATCTATCTATCTATCTATCTATCTATCTATCTATCTATCTATCTATCTGTCTGTCTGTCTGTCTGTCTGTCTGTCTGTCTGCCTGCCTGCCTGCCTGCCTGCCTGCCTGCCTGCCTGCCTGCCTGCCTACCTACCTACCTACCTACCTACCTACCTGTCTGTCTGTCTGTCTGTCTGCCTGCCTGCCTGCCTGCCTGCCTACCTACCTACCTACCTACCTACCTACCTACCTACCTACCTACCTACCTACCTACCTACCTACCTACCTACCTACCTACCTACCTGTCTGTCTGTCTGTCTGCCTGCCTGCCTGCCTGCCTGCCTGCCTGCCTGCCTGCCTGCCTACCTACCTACCTACCTACCTACCTACCTACCTACCTACCTACCTATCTATCTATCTATCTATCTATCTATCTATCTATCTATCTATCTATCTGTTTAACATCACCCTTAGATCCCAGTTGTCCAGTCATGTCCTTACAGATAGACCTCTATCACAGTCAGGGACAGCTCTCAGGCCGCATCTGGCCCCCGGGCCTTATTTTGTCCAGGTCTGGTGTAGACAGTGTGTTGATGTGTTGCAAAATGGTGACATCAAGTGGACTTAAAAAATAATTGCCGTCTGTCTGAATACAGTGTGGAATGAATAAATAGCTTCAGTGGATGGTGGACAACCAAAGGATAAATTATAGTGTTAACAGAATTAAAAAGATTTGATTGTATTCCACTTGTTTTGAATATAAGTAAATTATTATGAATAATACTAAATAAATATACTAATAATTGTCAAATGCAGAATTAACTGCCCCGCTCAAAAAATAAAAAGGAGAGAAAATATGACATTAAAGTGAAAGATTTTCTACAAATTGTTGAAGACAGTGGAGTGCTTGTGGACTTGTTATTGGGGTGGGGGGTGGGGGGTGGGGGGATGTTACACATTTTTATTCAGGAAAATAACTTTTTGGAGCAAGTGATTCTCCTGCATTGGAGAACACTTTGACATGGCACAGAAAAAGGAGTACATAAAAATGTCAGTGCCAGTTTGTTCAGGTGCTGAAGTGTGCTTATGATTGTTCCAATATTATGGATGATCCTGTGTTCTTGGAATGTTCTTCTCCAATAAATAGCGCTGGACCTCAACAAATGCATCTGCAGTTGCACTTGAATTCATGTTACTTTGTAAAACATCCATGTTCAGCTGCTGCCACAGGTTGTTATAAAAAAATAAAAAAATAAAAATAATATATATTATATAATAATCCTTTTTTGTTCGCAAGCACAAACCACATGCCATGACTTCAAAGACTTCAAAAACACATTAAATAACTAAATAGGGTGGAGGTGAGGAATATTGAGTTGAGGGTCCAGGCTGGTCCTCTTCCCATGTTGCTCCAGAAAGATCTAATGGAGGCTCAGACCTTCTTACCTCAGCAGTGCATTCTGCTTTGAGGTGGTTCACTGTTTCATAAGCTATGTTTCCATTACAGTTTTTCACAACATATTCCTAAAATATTGACAAAGTATATTTGCATTTTGAAATGTGTTTCCATTGATGGTTGTTCTAGGCAGGAGCGTCGAAATA
Source organism: Siphamia tubifer (assembly GCA_020466265.1). Classification (NCBI taxonomy): domain Eukaryota; kingdom Metazoa; phylum Chordata; class Actinopteri; order Kurtiformes; family Apogonidae; genus Siphamia; species Siphamia tubifer. The sequence goes on along the minus strand of CM035799.1, from coordinate 37,025,300 downwards.
TCATCCCGCGAGATTTCACTGCTGTCACCTTCAGAGCTTCAGATTGGTCATAACCCTGATAGTATCAGAATGAATATATCAGCGAATTCTCTCGTCCTTGGCAAACTTTTTAAAGGCATTAACATGTCAAACAAAACGAGATGGCTTTACATTATAAGGGTCTGTACATGTGGTTCCTACATTGTCAGGTCGAAATATTAAGTAGAAATATGCTTTAGATGTGTTTAAATGACAACAAATTAGCATGTAATAGCATTAGCATGAATGAATTAGCTAATTTAAGTGTAAATACAACAACAACTAATTATATTTATGTAGTGCTTTCTACACAGTGCTTGCACTCACTTGACAGTTTACAGAACAGAGAATATATTTATCTGTAAAAAAAACAAAACAAAAAATAAAAATCAACTTAAATATTGATAAAATAACAGATAATAAAACCTTCACTTTGTGTAGTGTAGGAATCACCCTAATCACCACTCCAAGATGGCAGCTGTAGTTTTCGTGTCCCAGCAGCCAATGCTGGGTCTAGGTATACTATGTCTATGGTTGTTGTGGTGATCATGTGACCTGTGATATATAATTGCGGAAAAAGTGTTTCTATTGCACTTTTGTGATATATTAGAATATCGAAACGTCTGGAAAACCACCTCATTTTTATCGATATTCAAGTGGTTTTTTTCCCCCTGAAATTCAGGTGTTTCCATTACCAGTTTTTTATAGCGATATTTACATTTTGCGAATTTCCAAGGGTAATGTAAATGCAGCTATAGGCCATGTTAGAGCTAAGGAATCCAAGCATTTTGAGAAGTGTTGCAAGTGACATCACACTCAAAGACTCCAGACCACACAGAGTATCTGTCACTCTTCAGATTATCCATCAGTTGAGTTGCAGACTCTGTGCTCACTTTGCAGTTTTATGCTGAAGAGCATGATATAACATTTTCAGCGACGGAATGACCTTTGATCCAGACACTCTTTCTTCTGACAGCTTTACTGTAGCTTCATTGAAAGGACTGAGCACAATGAGCATTTCTTCTATAATCTTCAGCAATAAGAGGAGTTACATCGGTTTTCAACAAAGGCAATAGATTCAGATTCAGATTCAACTTTATTGTCATTGCACATGTCACAAGTACAGAGCAACGAAATGCACTACACTGGCTGTTTTTGTTCATTAACTCTTGAAAACTCTTGAAAACATGTGGCATGTGCTGCTGGATCCTGTTGGGATTTCATTTATGAGTTTCAGTGTTGGCATTCCCATCTGCTGCTGCACTTCTCCTTAACAGTAGCACTGGATCTAAAATGGGAAACAATTTGCTGTGCCTGGGTCTGTATATTTGTGAGGGTTACAGCCGGATCACATGGCTTAATTAAATTTAAAGGCATGTGCAATGTAGACTGTGCGATAAATTTGTAACATTCTAGCCGATGTGATCGTGTTTGTTACTAAAGATCTGAGCTCATCAGCTATGGGCCACTCCTCCATCACATTATTTTTAATGTAGGCCAGATTTTCAGGAGTACAGTTTAGTAGGAAGTGCTATACTGTACCAGCAACACTGATGTGCATAGTGTTACAGCCAGGCTCAAAGACCGGAACAAAACATCCAATAGTGAGTGGTTTGTGGGAAAAAAGTGGTTATTTAAAAAAAAAAAGAAAAAAAAAAAAGAAAATGTGCAATTAAATGTAAGTGAGCCCTCGGTGTGAGTGGTCGCAACCACTTCTCAGCGAATACAAATGGAGCGAGTAGAGGAGGATGCACAGCAGAGGAGCAGCAGGAAACAGCATCATGGAAGAGGAGTAGAGCTGAGATTGGGCCAGTGTGTCATGACCTCCGCTCCAGTGACCTTTCCCCCAATCTCCACACTCACCTGGTCCTGCACTGCGCAGCTGCAAGCCATTCCTAATCAGTGGCTATATAAGCAGTAAGGCTTGTAGCTGCCAGTGCAGGACCATTCAGATATGTCACCTCCATAAACCGGACTATCACTTCCATCGCCCCAATCACCATAACCCGGACACTCATCATCACCACGGACTCTGGCCGTCCACTCCCAGGTTGTGTTTGTCTTGTCTTTATGTTGTAGTTTTGTTATTAAATTATTTTGCCCTTCAGTACTGTGCATTGGAGTCCTCCTGTTCCACCTCACCCCGATCCTTGACAGAATGGTCCTGCCACCATCTGGACTCCGCCAGTGCTGAAGGGACCCTTTTTGTTTTTAGTTTTCCCCGTTTTGTTCTGTCTAAAGTCTGTCCAGTCCCTGTCTGTGTATTTCCCAGTTAGTTATGTTTCCCTGCCCCAACATTCAGTTTATCTGCCCAGCGTCCTGTATATCCTTCCTAGCGTCCTGTATATCCTTCCTAGCGTCCTGTATATCCTTCCTGGCGTTCTGTGTTCCTTCCTGGCGTTCTGTGTCCCTTCCTGGGGTTCTGTGTCCCTTCCTGGCGTTCTGTGTACCTTCCTGGCGTTCTGTGTCCCTTCCTGGCGTTCTGTGTCCCTTCCTGGCGTTCTGTGTCCCTTCCTGGCGTTCTGTGTCCCTTCCTGGCGTTCTGTGTCCCTTCCTGGCGTTCTGTGTCCCTTCCTGGCGTTCTGTGTCCCTTCCTGGCGTTCTGTGTCCCTTCCTGGCGTTCTGTGTCGCTTCCTGGCGTTCTGTGTCGCTTCCTAGCGTTGTGTGTCGCTTCCTAGCGTTGTGTGTCGCTTCCTAGCGTTGTGTGTCGCTTCCTAGCGTTGTGTGTCGCTTCCTAGCGTTGTGTGTCGCTTCCTAGCGTTGTGTGTCGCTTTCTAGCGTTGTGTGTCGCTTTCTAGCGTTGTGTGTCGCTTTCTAGCGTTCCGTGTGTCGCTTTCTAGCGTTCCGTGTGTCGCTTTCTAAGCGTTCCGTGTGTCGCTTTCTAAGCGTTCCGTGTGTCGCTTTCTAAGCGTTCCGTGTGTCGCTTTCTAAGCGTTCCGTGTGTCGCTTTCTAAGCGTTCCGTGTGTCGCTTTCTAAGCGTTCCGTGTGTCGCTTTCTAAGCGTTCCGTCTGTCGCTTTCTAAGCGTTCCGTGTCTGTGTCTTTGCGTTCCGAGTTTTTGGCTAGCGTTCCGAGTTTTTGGCTAGCGTTCCGAGTTTTTGGCTAGCGTTCCGTGTTTTTGGCTAGCGTTCCGTGTTTTTGGCTAGCGTTCCGAGTTTTTGGCTAGCGTTCCGAGTTTTTGGCTAGCGTTCCGAGTTTTTGGCTAGCGTTCCGAGTTTTTGGCTAGCGTTCCGTGTTTCTGGCTATTTGTCTTGTCTTCTGGCTAGTTGTCTTGTCGCCTGGCGTTGTGTCTTTTCGTCGGTCTTGGTCTGTCGTTGGTCTTTTCTGTCTGTTCCTGTCCCTGACTCTTGCCCGTTGCTCGCTTCTGTCCCCTGTCCCTGACTCTTGCCCGTTGCTCGCTTCTGTCCCCTGTCCCTGACTCTTGCCCGTTGCTCGCTTCTGTCCCCTGTCCCTGACTCTTGCCCGTTGCTCGCTTCTGTCCCCTGTCCCTGACTCTTGCCCGTGGTTGGCTTCTGTTCCCTGTCCCTGCCTGTTGCCCGTGGTTGGCTTCTGTTCCCTGTCCCTGCCTGTTGCCCGTTGCTGGCTTCTGTCCCCTGTCCCTGCCTGTTGCCCGTTGCTGGCTTCTGTCCCCTGTCCCTGCCTGTTGCCCGTTGCTGGCTTCTGTCCCCGGTCCCTGCCTGTTGCCCGTTGCTGGTTTCCGTCCCTTGTCCCTGCCTGTTGCCCGTCGCTGGCTTCTGTCCTTGCTTGTTGTTCGTTTCTGCCTGCCTGTTTCCTGTCCCTGCCTGTTGCCCGTTTCTTCGTTTTGTCTTGTTCCTGTCTCAGCCAGAGTCCGTGGTGACCCCACCCAATCAGTCTCCTTGGTCCTCAGTCAGACCAGTCCAGTTGCTCCTGCTACCAACCCAGACCTCTCAGGCCACTCAGTCCTGAGGGTCTTCCGCCCGGAAGGGTTCAACGCCGCCCTACTCAGGGGGTTTCCACACCGCCCTGCCCAGAGGGATGCCACACCGCTCTGCCCAGAGGGTACTCCGCCCAGGGGGTTTCCACACCGCCCTGCCCAGAAGGATGCCACACCGCTCTGCCCAGAGGGTACTCCGCCAGGGGGTTTCCACACCGCCCTGCCCAGAAGGGATTCCACACCGCTCTGCCCAGAGGGTACTCCGCCCAGGGGGTTGCCACACCGCCCTGCCCAGAAGGATGCCACACCGCTCTGCCCAGAGGGTACTCTGCCAGGGGGTTTCCACACCGCCCTGCCCAGAAGGGATTCCACACCGCTCTGCCCAGAGGGTACTCCGCCCAGGGGGTTTCCACACCGCCCTGCCCAGAAGGAGGCCACACTGCTCTGCCCAGAGGGTACTCCGCCAGGGGGTTTCCACACCGCCCTGCCCAGAAGGGATTCCACACCGCTCTGCCCAGAGGGTACTCCGCCCAGGGGGTTTCCACACCGCCCTGCCCAGAAGGATGCCACACCGCTCTGCCCAGAGGGTACTCCGACCAGGAGGTTACCATGCCGCCCTGCTCGGAGAAATACTACTTAAATGTTTTTATTTTTGAGCTCTGGACAACGGGGGGGGGTGTTTGTGTTTTTTTTTTTTTGTTTTTTAGGGGCTTCAGGAGCCGCCCCTTAGGGGGGGGGTACTGTCATGACCTCCGCTCCAGTGACCTTTCCCCCAATCTCCACACTCACCTGGTCCTGCACTGCGCAGCTGCAAGCCATTCCTAATCAGTGGCTATATAAGCAGTAAGGCTTGTAGCTGCCAGTGCAGGACCATTCAGATATGTCACCTCCATAAACCGGACTATCACTTCCATCGCCCCAATCACCATAACCCGGACACTCATCATCACCACGGACTCTGGCCGTCCACTCCCAGGTTGTGTTTGTCTTGTCTTTATGTTGTAGTTTTGTTATTAAATTATTTTGCCCTTCAGTACTGTGCATTGGAGTCCTCCTGTTCCACCTCACCCCGATCCTTGACACAGTGTTGTTCATTGAACGATCGTTCACGAACTATATCATATTTTTAACGAACGTGAACGACTCGTTCACTTTTGCCAAATGAACGGGAAGTTGTGAACGCGGTTATTCTGGCATTTATTGAACTGCGCTCTTATGTAGTTCATATTTCGTTCTTATCACGTTGTAATTATTGAGTCCTATAAGGTATAAAATGGGATCAAAACACAGCATTATCATAGATGTCATTTTTGTATTATTCTGAACAAATGTTGGCAACATAATGTTGTGGAATAGCCAATGGGAAGCGTTTTGGGCGAGAAAGAGAGAGAGAGGGGTGCAGAGAGTTTGGGAGCGGAGAAAAAGAGTTAAATGTACAGAGTGTGACTGGCGACCTGAGCAGGTGTTGTCCCATTCTTGGAAATAAACATTGAAAATGAAGCTCACTGAAACTGCTCCTTGTGTTCTAAGAACCTGCAGAGGGAAGTGAACCCCAGGGTAAGGTACTTACTGGAGATTCTATACGAGAGGAGGACGGCATTTCCTGACTACGGTCAGGATAATGTCAGGAACGGTTAATAATAAGTTTAAAATAATAACACAAAAAAAGAACGAAAAAGTTCATTTTGGGATCCATGAACTTCTAGTTCATAATTTGGAAGAATGAACGATGAACTGAACTAATTCATATTGAGTAACTTGAACTGAACTTTGAACTAGTTCCTGATTAAGGTGAACTTTCCCAACACTGGACCAGGCCTAAAAAATCCAGCCCGACCCGACCCAGGCCCGCAGGCATTAAAGCCCGACCCAGGCCGAGCCCAACCAATTAATTTGATTTACAGACCCGAGCCCGAAGCAAACCCGAAATTTCAATTTATCCCATAGTATTTTTGGCAGAAAAAAAACGCAAGATTTTTTAAGATTAAAATAATCTACACATTTTTATTATCATGATAAATGCATTGACACAACGAAATAATGCTGGAACACAGAATAAGATTCCAGACAATGAGAGTGAAAGAGAGATCTTGATGCTCACTCGCTTAATTATGGCGAATTTCGGGTCGGGTCAGGCTCAGGCTCAGGCTAAAGATCTTACCTCTAAAGAGGAGTGGGTTGTAAAAGATAAGACTGACACCAGGCCCATGTGGAGCGCATCCACCAATAATAACAGACACAAAGACAACTCCCACCCTGATCCAATCCTGTGAATGAAAACACAACAGAAACAGACCCAGGTTGTTTTGGCAGGTTACAGCCAGGTAAGCCTCCATATTTAAAGATGTCCACATATCAACCATTACACTGACGACAATTGTTTTCTGTATTTAAAATTTTTTCTCTTCATATTTTTAGCCATGTTTCCACTAGTATCAGCTCTACCCGATTCTACTGCATTTCTACTACGTAAACGGACCTGTTCCTATGGTACCCGGTCATCTACTCCACTGACGTTCCAAGCGCCTAGTCATGCTATTCCCATTCATTTCATGTATGGGTCTAGTCATGCTTCATAGGCAGGGGAGGCGGGGCTAAAAGGTTGTCTTTCAAATCACTGTATGCAATAGGACGGGTACTACAACCAATCACCGTAATCTTTAGGATGACTCTCTGACTATACTTCACTGTGATTCGTCGGCCAGTTTCAGGGAAATCTTGCCAAAAGTTACATTAAGCAGAACTAGACTAATACGGTAGCAAATTAGATTTGGAGAACACCTGCTCACATGACGCAATTGTTCAGAGGCGGGAATTAAAACAAGTACTTCATTACTGTACTTAAGTATATTTTTAGTACCTGTACTTTACTAGAGTATTTCTTTTTCTGGGAACTTTTGACTTTTACTCCCTAAATAAATATATGTACTTTATACTCCTTACATTTATATAAATATATGTACTTTATACTCCTTACATTTATATAAATATATGTACTTTATACTCCTTACATTTATATAAATATATGTACCTTATACTCCTTACATTTATATAAATATATGTACTTTATACTCCTTACATTTAAATAAATATATGTACTTTATACTCCTTACATTTATATAAATATATGTACCTTATACTCCTTACATTTATATAAATATATGTACTTTATACTCCTTACATTTATATAAATATATGTACTTTATACTCCTTACATTTATATAAATATATGTACTTTATACTCCTTACATTTATATAAATATATGTACTTTATACTCCTTACATTTAAATAAATATATGTACTTTATACTCCTTACATTTATATAAATATATGTACCTTATACTCCTTACATTTATATAAATATATGTACTTTATACTCCTTACATTTAAATAAATATATGTACTTTATACTCCTTACATTTATATAAATATATGTACCTTATACTCCTTACATTTATATAAATATATGTACTTTATACTCCTTACATTTAAATAAATATATGTACTTTATACTCCTTACATTTATATAAATATATGTACTTTATACTCCTTACATTTATATAAATATATGTACTTTATACTCCTTACATTTATATAAATATATGTACCTTATACTCCTTACATTTAAATAAATATATGTACTTTATACTCCTTACATTTATATAAATATATGTACCTTATACTCCTTACATTTATATAAATATATGTACTTTATACTCCTTACATTTAAATAAATATATGTACTTTATACTCCTTACATTTATATAAATATATGTACTTTATACTCCTTACATTTATATAAATATATGTACTTTATACTCCTTACATTTATATAAATATATGTACTTTATACTCCTTACATTTATATAAATATATGTACTTTATACTCCTTACATTTATATAAATATATGTACTTTATACTCCTTACATTTATATAAATATATGTACTTTATACTCCTTACATTTAAATAAATATATGTACTTTATACTCCTTACATTCTCAGAATAGACTCATTACTTTTTCAAACTAAACAGATGTGACCGTACGAAAATATAAGTCACGTCACAGGGAAAATCATTGGAGAAATATTGTGACATTGTGGAGAAATATCTTTATATATCATAATTCTTACTTTTATTTCACAATTTTTATTAATGTCACAATTCTGCTTTTTTAAAAGCTGATCAAAATGACGACATTATCTCAATTGTGACCTTTTATTTTCTTTATTTTTCCTAAATTTCCTGTCAAAACTGAGTAACCATGATCTGATCAAACACATTATTTACACGGTAACACACTTTTAAAGGCTTTATTTTACTTTACTTTTGAAACCTTTTATGATTTTTCCTGGTTAAATAAGTAATTATTTCATCCATTTTTTACTTCAGTAAAGGAATTGAATCAGTACTCCTACTTTTACCAGAGTATTTTTCCACACTAGTAGCTGTACTTTTACTTAAGTACAGAATGTGAGTACTTTGACCACCTCTGCAGATGTTACTGGCATGTAGAGATGTTTTTTCCATCTTAAAAACGTACAGATAAATGACTTTTCCAGTACCCCAGTATGTGAGTGAGCCTTCTCCATCTCACTCCAAATTTCCGCAAAACAGCTCAACAGTCATGTGATTTTGTGGTTTCGACAATCACATGATTTTTGGATTAATGACACGGCGTTGGATACACCGCCCTCTGACACATCAGCTTTATTCATATACAACAAAATCAACTTTGTATCAATCAACTATACTAATAAATATCACCCGTCTTCAGCAGATCAATACACAAAACAAATAAATGTTTTCATATTAGGAATCAAACAGCTGTTCAGGGAGGGGCTGCCTGCATCTTCCCTCACACTTTGAATAATAAGGTGCATGTTTGTGAACACACTGACTAAAGCCTATCTAGCCTAATAATGACAAATGCATTATTGACGCGTTCATATTCTCTGACATGTAGCTTCATTCTTCACCGTGGCAGCTTTTTAACTTGCTTTGCTGTGATTGGATACTATGATTCTTCATACCAGGGTTTTCTTTTGGTTACCCCGCCCCTCAAAGGGGAGAGGGGTATTGTGTTTGGTTCATTTTTTGTTTCTTTGTAATGTTCGCTTGTAAGCAGGTTTACGCAAAAACTACTGGATCAATTTCTATGAAATGTTCAGGAAAGATGCGAGGTGGTCCAGAATAGATCCCATTAAATTTTGGTGAATGTAGGTCAAAGGTCACAGTCACCAAAAAAATGTGTTTTCACAATTCTAAGAGTTACGGTAAATCAGGTAGAGTGTGTCCAAATGTGGGGTGGGTTTGTTGTGCATGGAACCACTTGTTTTTGATTTTTGTTCATTTGTAAGCAGCTTTATGCAAAAAAAAACTACTTGATCAATTTTGCTGAAATTTTCAAGAAAGGTGCAAGGTGATCCAGAATATATGCCATTTAATTTTGGTGATTATAAGTCAAAGGTGACAGTCACTAAATATGTGTTATCGCCATGATAAAAGTTAGGGTAAGTCAGATAGTGTGTGTGTGTGTGTGTGTGTGTGTGGGGTGGGATGAGGGGGGGAAGGGGAGGGGGGTGTTGTGGGCACTACTTGTCTCCCCTGGCGTTCTTACAAAAATAGAGATGACAGTTTTCTATCTTCATCCAGCTGTGTAATTATGGACAAGGAAAATGACAGCCACACAACTGGTATGAACTATAAAAATGTCAGTAATGCAGACAATGCAAAAGGCAACAATTTGTTGACAGAGCATGTGTTCACTGAGGTAATACATGAAAAGAAACTATTTTTATATTTGTCAAACTGATTCATGACTCATATGTACAGTATGACTTCCTTCATATATGTACATGCACCGGCATGTGGAGTGATTTTGTGAATGTATTCATACAAGTTCTTGCAGGTTGATGTCAAATTTGAAGTGTCGTACGGTGCATACCTCTGCATGTCTGCAAGTGTCCGCTTGTTTTGTTTATCATCTTTCTCAGTTGGGCTTTACACTTTTCAATGCATCATTTATGCCTCACTGTGTACGCGACTGCTATGCAGGTGGAAACAAAAACATACACCTGTAATTCAAATGAAACGCCCACAGTGTCCTTTCAATGTGTTAAACAACTGAATGTTACAGCAATGTGTGGGTGGTGAACACTTATTTACCAGAGACAAAATCAAGTCTTGCTTCTCAGCCTCTTCATACTGAGACAGATTTTTAGTTTTTAGTGGAGTTGGTTAATGGGAAAGAGTTTTTCCTTGATATAATGCACTGATATGACCTTTTAATACTTAACAGGAAGTGACTTGATGCTCAGAAAACACAGATAAAGACGTTCAATCATTTGAAAGCATACTAATTGTAGAAATAGGACGACAATAGATTCTCAAAACTATTTGTTGCTTTAATCCAAGGATGTCAAACGTCACTCCTTGTGTTCCGCTGTCCTGCAGGTTTTAGATGTTTCCTTCTTCTGACACAACATCTTTAACCACATGGCTCATCAGCAGCTGCTGGGGATGCTTGATGATGAGTCATGTGATTGAATCAGGTGTGTTGAAAGAAGGAAACATCTAAAACATGTGGGACAGCGACTCTGGAGGACCAGAGTTTGACATTAGTGACGTGTCTGTCACAAACAAAAGTCGTTCCTTTGAAGTGAGTGACAGGAGCCAAATAATGGGGTCCACATTGACAACACACTCAGCTGGAGGGTACATGTTGGAAGTCTCTGCTCCAAACTCCAGCAGCGTCTTTACTTCCACTCCATAGACTCAGGGTCTATGGAGTGGAGCAGAGGATCATGCTGTTGTTCTACCGGGCTGCACTGGAAAGTATCATCAGATACGGCATTGCGGCCTGGTACGGCAACCTGACTGTGCAGTCCAGTTATGAGCGGTCCGTCATCAGACTGGCACAGAAAATTGTGACTGACCCGACTCACATTCTGCACCATGAGTTCCAGCTACTGCCCTCCGGCAGGAGATTCAGGGTCCCCAGAACCAGACTGAACCGCTACAAGAACTCATTCCTGCCAACATCTGTCAAACTGCTCAACAACCAACAATAACTGTGCAATAAACTTGGTGAAATATTCATATTCATATGTGGAATGCATGCAGCAGTACTGTACGCACTATGTATACATGTATATGTATATGCATATGTGTGTGTGTGTGTGTATGTATGTATGTATGTGTGTGTGTGTGTGCGCATTCTCATGTATGTATCCCACTACACATTACTTCTGTGAAGTATGCTGCTGCACTTTATTTATTTAATTTTATTTAACTTTCGCTCTGTATTGTATTTCTGTAAACTGCAGCTGGACGGAGTCCAGGAAAAAGTTCCCCACGGGGAAAATAAAAGTATATCTTATCTTATCTATCTTATCTTATCTTAATGGTGTCGAGAGCCGATTATTTTTTTCCCCATCTTTTTTTGTTCTGTTGAATTTTTTTGAAAAGTAATGTTGACTGCCTAAGGTGTCTATAGAATTTTTTTCATGGGTGGTTGATCACAGTCTGTAGTGTGACTTTCAGACTTGGGCAATATATTGCAGACATCCCAAGTTCTAAAAATTCATTTCAGGGAGATGCTCATCGACCCTTCCAACCCCCCCACCCCCCTGTTTTTGTGTAAAGCACCTTGAGTTGTCCTGTACATGAAATGTGCTATACAAATAAATTTGCCTTGCCTTGCCAGTCGATTTATTTTGTGACGGTCCCTAAACTCCCCGACAGTAAGGAAGTCTGTGTCCGCTCCTGAAGCCTCTCCAGTAGGTAAGGATGAGTGGACAACTGCTGATGCTTGTGGAGAAGGTGCACATCTGTCAAATATCAGACTGAAGCAGCTCACTGGGCATAAGTTTGATCGGAGAGTCAGTGGAGATGTGCCTGCATAGTCCAAAATCCGGAATACTTTATCTGACTCGCAGGCATCAGTGAACCATTATCAATATCAGGGAGACTCCCAGAACTTCCGGGAGACTTGGGATGTCTGCGTAACCAAAGCAGCAAGCTAGTATTTAGTACACAACAAATTCACCATAGCCAATTCAAGTCACAGGGTGTTAATTTGAACCCTTTTCAGGTGTTTATATGCGACCACACCAGAAATACTTAAAGTGAAGAATTAACTCCCAAATGGGACACATTTTAGAGTTAAATTTAACCCTTTTTGTGAGTTAATATTAAGTCTTTTCTGAGTCAAAACTAAAAAGGAAGATTTTGGGTGTTGTATAGAAAAAAAACAACCCTAAAACTAAAATAAAATGAGATAATTGTGATGAAAACCGGGCCATTTATTTGGAAGTGCCAACAATGTTAAATGTTCAACTTATTTCTGAACACTTTTTCATACATTTGCCATTTTAAAACATATGACAATATGGTATAATGTAGAAAAGTCCATCATCACTGTTTGACAACTGTCGATCAAAAGGCTTAAAGTATGTCAGACTATCTATGTTAATCAATTAATATTCTTGAGTTTGGTCATCCACATAATAGGCATGAAATGGTCATCAAAGTAAAATGTCTTAACAGTATCACCAACAACAAATGCCTGGTTTCTGTACATTACAATGTGCTTGATTTTGTTTTTTTTAAACAAAAGCAAGTCATTGAACATTCCAGTGCATACAAAAAGTTCATTTTGATACCATGTGCCAAAACTTTTTATCCATTTTATCACACCCACATTTGTGTTCAATTCCAAGTGTAATGCTTCACATAATACAGTAGCACCTTCCATCACATTCAATGTTTGGGTTTTTAGAGGAGCAGATTCTGTTTCATTGAACTGTTTGGTGCTACACTAGAGTATCACTTCAGAACCAGTGCAGAGTCAGATGATTCTGAACCTGACCCTGATTCCTCCCACTAGTGTCTGCATCTGGATCTGTCACCAGCAGGAATTCAACACTGCTACCATTAAAAAAAAAAAAAAAAAAAAAAAAAAGCATCTGAAAAAATAGTAGCATTGTACCGTTTCCAAAAAAGGCAATTATTTAATGTAAAAAAAAGTCCTAACCTGTACTTTCCTGTGTGTCAAAAGAATTAAAGAGCTTCTTGGATCAGTTTAAGGGTAGGTGAAATAAGTTACAGCTCCACCCACAACATTTTACACGATGCTGTTTTTCATGTAATTTTGTTTGTTTGTTTGTTTGATAACTCTTAACTTTGGAACAATTTGATAAAAAATTGGAAAAGGAGCCAATGTTAGAGCCAATATATTGATCCAATATGATTTTTTTACCCTCACAAGCACATAGAAATAAGACATAATGAACAGAAACAGTCTATAGTGACCTTGTCTGAGTGGCAGCAACATGAAGAAGGTGAATGCTTCTGTGATGAGCGGGTGTGTGTGTGTGTGTGTGTGTGTGGGGGGGGGGTATGTTGCCCCAGGCTTCAGGATAGGGTCCCATCCCATGAATGACAGCCCTGCTTCTGTCTGTTGCATTATGGGTAACTGTTTTGAGAATCCAATTTAAATGTCAGTAATTGTATTGTTTAATTTGAAACACTAATTATTTCAAGTTATCTTTTGAAATGGTGGTAAAATGTCTTTCTGCAATGAATTATTTCCAACACCGTTACTAAAATCATAGATTAAAATGACTACAGTAATGAAGCATAGACTATTTTAGAGAATGTTGAATCTCTGACTATTCCAATTTATTAAACTGACTGTCAGGCCTCTCTGTCAGCTTTTTCAGAACCTTCTGTTCTTCTTCTCTGCTACAACCTCCCAGTGGTTAATGGCTGTCAAGCTGATTCTTAAAAGGCCCAGATTTACAAAGGTTTTCTGGAGCCATCACTTTCCCTTTTAATGACAGCTGCTTCCGCCATTAATACTCAATCAATAATTAAAAAAAAAAAAAAAAAAAGAGGCAAACACTCAAAGTGATGTCCATTCTGCCACAGCTTTACTTCCTAATGGTCTCCGAAACGCTAATGAGTCAGGCTAATTGATCGGTGGACATTATCAGCACTACTCAGGAGGTTACCAGAGGAAGTGGTTCTTTAAAGAACATCAGCTGAATGACTGGTTTTTATCCAGTAACTAGGGAATTATACACTGAATATTTCAAATTATATTTAACTTCTATTTTCTATCGCTTTATCAATAATAACAAATAAAAACATTCATCATCTATGTTATCTAACTTTGGTTTACTGTTGTTATCAGTGCTGGGAATAACAGTGTTAAGAGTATAACGGTGTTAATAATGCAGCCACAATGGAGTAATTACTTAAATTTATCCATAACTGTATTACCATTACTCTGGAAATAATGTGATAAATTGGGGCCCAAGTGTGTCCTGGGTACAGACAACAACTGAGAGTTTTAACAACACGTTAGTACCCCATATGTCTGCACCAAGCTGGCATTTAGCTCAGTGAAAAATGAAAGAAAAATAAATCGAAAGAAAGAAATCGAACATGATTTGCTCAGAAGTTGGATAGGTGGCATCGACACTGTCTTGCTGCGTTACCGATTGCTTAACACACGTTTTAAAATATTTTACAACAATGAAGTTTAGGATTAAATACGTATAAATACTAATAACCAGTGTTGGACAGTAGCTCACAGCAGCATATCTTCCATCTAAGAACCATGAAACATGCCGCATTTAAACTCAGAACGTACTGATATGCTTCGGTGCTCTTAAAGTTTTTCATGGAGGCACCGTCTACGCCCACAGACAAAACCATACAGTTAAAAATATCACCATATGAAACAGGAGGCCATCTCTTCATATCATCAGCCCACTCTGCAATTAGTTTTGGGTGAGGGATTAATTCACCGGCATTACTACGAATGACATCACTAGTTTCTACCCAGGTAACATCCATCTATAAATGTCTTAAAATAGCTAACCGGAACTAGCTAACCGGAACTAGCTAACTGGAACTAGCTGACCAGAAGTTCCAACACAAAGCGGAAGAAAATCAACAGTTAAAAGGGGCGGGCGGAATAAGGTAAATAGGTGCTTATTGCTCTTTTTTGATGTTTGAATATTATTTCCGTGTTTGTTTTGTATGTGTTCCCCCACACTTCCACACAGTCATCTGTATAACTCTCCTCACCTGTGAGCTCAGCTGTGGCTCATCAGGTGAAGTGTATTTATTCACTGGTCTGTTTGCACATGTCATCAACAGGATTTAGTGTCATTGATCATTATTATTTTTAATTTTTTTTTACTCCCAGTTTAGTAGACGAGGCTCTCCTGCATCCACACCCCAGTCCAGCAGGTGGCAGTAATACACTTTTTACACTAAGTTACCAACTGCAAAAAACTCCAAAAAGAAGAAGAAGAAGTGTATGTTGCCAGATTGTTCTTTGTTTTCATGCCAGACTATCCAGCGTTTACACCTGTCTGCTTATCTGTTCTGACCTAGCCTAGGATCTAGTCTGTCCCCATTGGCCGCAAATGGTATTTGCTACTGGAGACAGACTAGACAGCCTCGGATCTGAAAATCCAAAATGTACCGGGCCAATCAAATCGCGAGGGCCGGCATTGGAGCCCGCTCTGCCTCATGACGACGCAAATACGACACGTAATGTTGTAGTCGCAGAGACGTAGCAGCTAGCAAGCAGCTAGCACACATTGCCGTAACACCAGTTGCTAGCTGCTAGACAACATGGCTCATCACCAGGAACAACCTTTCGAGCTGGCTTTGGCAGCAACGCTAGGTGATTTAAAATTACAGTTTTCCCTGCGAAAGGAGCAGAAAACGGCACTTAAGCTGTTTTTGGAAAAAAGGGACGTTGTCGGAGTTTTGCCCACCGGGTATGGCAAAAGTTTGATATATCAGCTGGCTCCGCTAGTGGGATGACGCATGGGTCTGCACAACCCGCTGGTGATCGTTGTGTCACCCCTTTTAGCCCTAATGGATGACCAGTTGCAAGAGGCAGAAAAACTGGGAATACGAGCAGCACAACTTGGCAAAGGCGACCCGGAGGAGATCCGAAGCGGCCGGTGCCAAATAGTGTACGGGAGTCCTAGCTAAACTGCTGCACTCGTTGTGAGACTACATTCTGGTGTGTTCTTCCGGTGACGCTGTCTACGAAATCCATGTTCATCGCTCTGATTGGTTGGCTCTGACTGGTTACCCATCCAATGGCGTGGCGTTGTGTAAAGAGAAAACTTGACAGACAGCGGTTATCCCGCCCACAAATTCGCCTAGACTTTCTAGACTCTCCCCCGTAGCAAATACCATTTGCGGCCACTGGGGAGAGTCTAGATCCTAGGCTAGTTCTGACCCATATCTGCCTGTTTCCTGATCCCTGCCCGTTATTTCGACTCCCCTTTCTGCCCAGCCCTGGTTTCCGACTCACCTTCGACCTTGCCTCTGCCCCTGGTAACAATCTGCCTTCTGACCCTGCCCACATCTTCTGCCTCAGCCCCTCCTGATTCTTTGCTGGTTCTGACCTTTGGCCTGCCCCTCCATGCCTGCGACCATTGGCGTCGCAGGCATGCGGGATGGGGGTGTTGTGACACCCCCACTTCTCCAACCAGATGATTTCATACTCCCACTTTTTCCTGAGTTTATATATATTGTAGTGTTCCACTGGATCCAGGAAACGGACGGAGAGTTGGTCTCATCTTACTGTCAGTCACAATCACACCAAACAAACATCAATAACATTTCGGGGCTGTTCCAATATCTATGGTTTAAACTGTTTATCCGCCCGGGCAGCACAACAGCATAATTAAATGAAGCGTACCTCAGTTTGCTGTTAATGTAAACAGCTCTTCTTCATGGTGTTAACAAACAGTCATCAACCAGTAAGTAATGAGAAACGTTACCGTTGTTAAACTAAGTTAACTAAACTATGTCTTGTTCTGTGACATTTACCCTAAGACAGTGGTTCTCAAAATTTTCACTGATGTTCCCCCTGAGGAACATATTTTTTAGTCGTCTCCCCTGACATGGACAAAACATTTTTGTAAGAAAAAAGGAGGTACAGTGTCTGATTTTTTAAATCCAAATTTCTATCAGTTTTTTATCTCATAATTTTGACTTATGAAATGAATAAGTGTTTAAAATTGAGGGAAAACACATTTTTGTTATTTTTTTGTTATATTACTTTTTTAATATAAAAATGTAATCATTAATGGATCATTTTTCGTAAATTTTTCGATGATAGATTCAGAATATTTTGCTCATGTGCCACAACCTAGAACACCCCCACATTTTAAATGGCTGTGACACCCTTGCCCCCGACAGTCCCTGTTGGTGCTTGGTGGATTCTCTGGGTGCCGTCGTCTGACTAGAACCATCCTTATTTATTAAAGACTGTTAACTGTACTGGTCGTGTATTTAGGTCTCTTTGTACTTATCACACAAATGTTGTAGAAGTGACAACCATTGTAATCTAATTGCCAGAAAGGAAGATAAACCAAGATATTAAATTTTTTAATTTTTTTATTGAGCTTGAAAGCCTACAGTCCTGTACTGTAGAACACATGGAAAAGGTCACATGTGAAAGGTCATTCTGCATATTATTTATTATATAATGCTAGTCAAGGCCAAATTAAGACATTGCTCATGTTGAAGAAACCCAATTACAATAAGTTAATTCTCCACGTCCTTTGAAATACAGTAGAAAACCCTTTCCACTGTGGATTTAATGGGTTAACATCGCTCTTTTTGGGTTTCCTGTTGTACCACTGGTGAAAGACATAATACTTCTGGTCATCTGGTTTGGGGGGGAAACTGGCTTTTAAAGATTATTTTGTCCATTATCCTGCGGTGGACACACCATCCACTCCTGTTTCAAACTGGTAATTAACTCATTTAGCAAAATACACTACAGAGCATTGTGTTCATTTATGGTCAGACTTAGTCATGCAGGAGTCCAGCACTTATGAGTAATGATGTGTAATATTTGTTTCTTTAGCAAAGACCAGATGAAGTAGCTGTCAGAAAATGAAATTATGGCCCTATATATAAATATGTCCTGTGAACTCATTCTACCCCCCAGCCCATGTCCTGTTGTTAATATGAGAGGACTCCTTAAATCCAATATTATCTTGTAAAAACATATGGGTAGATTGATTATCCATATCAGGATCATATGATCGTCTCCATCATTTCAAACAGTCCTTCGTTAAATCAATACAGTTTCATACAGAGAGAGTGAAATGCTTCTTCTCATATATTTTGTAATCAATCAGACAAAGTGTACATAGTGTAGGGGGCGTTAAATAACAGGGCTGAATGAGTGGATGTGATAGAGGTCTATCTGTAAGGACATGACTGGACAACTGGGATCTATGGGTGATGTTAAACAGATAGATAGATAGATAGATAGATAGATAGATAGATAGATAGATAGATAGATAGATAGATAGGTAGGTAGGTAGGTAGGTAGGTAGGTAGATAGATAGATAGGTAGGTAGGTAGGTAGGTAGGTAGGTAGGTAGGTAGGTAGGTAGGTAGGTAGGTAGGTAGGTAGGTAGGTAGGTAGGCAGGCCGGCAGGCAGGCAGGCAGGCAGGCAGACAGACAGACAGACAGACAGACAGACAGACAGACAGACAGACATATATATATATATATATATATATATATATATATATATATATATATATATAGATAGATAGATAGATAGATAGATAGATAGATAGATAGATAGATAGATAGATAGATAGATAGATAGATAGATAGATAGATAGATAGATAGATAGATAGATAGAGCTTTTATTGTCATTTTGCACAAGTTTCAAATTAAATTTTTGCATCTCCTTCAGTACAGCCTTAAAATAAGTTAGAAATAAATAAAATATGTTGAATGAAATAAATGTACAATATAAAAAAAAATTGGATAAAAACCTTTCAGTTAGACCAGGGAGCTTCCCCTAAAAGAACCCAAAAACAGCCGTTTTTGCCCCCCACCCCCCCTCATTTTTTATCTTAAATTTGTTTTGTCAATTTTTTTGTGATTATAGAATATTACAAGTTCCCCCAATAAATCCCATCCCACCCATAGAACCAACTGTGATTATGACGTTTTCAATCATAAAGGTAGTAAAATAATGACGGTGAAATTATAGTCATTAAGATAATCAGAACATTAAATAATAGAACTATATATTTTTAGATTTGTTGTTGTTGTATATATATATATATATATATATATATATATATATGCACATGCAATGTAAACGGTCAACACTAATCCTAAAGGCATATATTTAAGTACCATATATATATATATATATATATATATATATATATATATATATATATATATATATATATATATATATATATATTATAATGTACGTAACATTGTTAAATAGTAAACAATCAGATGAGGACACCACGATGCAGCAGCGTACCATGGCTTTATCAGGGCTCCTCGACCATCACTTATAAAAACTAAAAATGTATTGTACATGTACATTAATGGAATTATAACTATGAAATGTATTGATTGTAATGCGTTGATGGTCAATCAATAAATTATGTCTATGTCTATGTACTGTAAATGCTCATTTGTTCCAAAATGTGACAAGTGCCAGCACTGTTATTCATCAGAATGTGACATATGTGTTCAAGTAACCTCTATGTTACCGTCATGTTTTCCCACATGGCCAAACCCATGAAATATAAACTTGCTCACTCATTTCAGAGCTGATTTCAGTGTAAATAATGATACGTTTCGATGGATTAGGAGAGTCAGAAAAGGTTACACCAAGGAGAAAGGAACGCTGAACATCCAAAACAAATAAATACAAAAGACGTAACTGAGTGCGTCATTTGGCTGGTGGTACAATCCCACTGGTTACACGCACACATGAAGTACGTCAATGTATGTTTAGCCACACTGATGAACTAACCCCATATGGCACTGCACTCAATTTCAGTGTCCTATATGAAACATCTAATGAGGTTGAGCAGGTCCAGGCCAACTTTAGATGAATGATAATTGAAAGGGTCAAACAATGTTGTGCACTGGTAGAAGATGCTTCTGGCAGAAAGAGCAGGAATCTTTCTGTCAATCAATCAAACTTTATTTATATAGCACTTTTCATACATGGTGCATGTAGCACAAAGTGCTTTACATGAACCCCCCCCCCCCCATTATCCCGCAATTGTTGGACAAGTTAAAAGATTTACACAGTTAAAAAGAATAGAATA
Organism: Siphamia tubifer; assembly: GCA_020466265.1. NCBI lineage: Eukaryota > Metazoa > Chordata > Actinopteri > Kurtiformes > Apogonidae > Siphamia > Siphamia tubifer. The sequence goes on along the minus strand of CM035799.1, from coordinate 37,005,225 downwards.
AATATATAACTACATAATAGCAATAAAATAAAGTTAATACATAAAATAGCAGAATTAAATAATGTTAAGATAAAAATTTAACTAAACTAAGCTAAAAAGGTAGGTTTTAAGTTTACCCTTAAAAATATGAACACTCGCAGTGGACCTCAGATCCTCAGGTAGACTGTTCCATAGTTTGGGGCCATAAAAAAATATGTAAAAATGCATTTAAAAAGATGCTGAAAACACACAAAAATGCTAAGATGTGTTTTAAAATATATTTAAGCACATATAGAGGTTTCATAAAAATAAAAACTTTAAACAAATAAGATAAAGATGGAGGGGGGGGGTCATCTTGCTAACAAACAAACACTGGCAAAAGCATAACTCAGCTATTCCTTGGCAGAGTAATAAACCATGTAAATGTATTTAATTAAGTTTCAGATCATTAGCCTCAAATACAGTCTGTGGAAAAAGTCAGTCATTTCTCTACATGTTTGTAACTCAACTTTTTCCTCATGAAACCCCCCCCCCCCCCCCAAAAAAAAAAAACAGCATTTTGGTCAGAATTAATTTCTACATGTTATGTTATGCATTTGTAATGTAGATAAAACAGCTTTTGTGACTTTAAGAGACACCTGTGTAAAGTATTCTGGGATGTGCTGTTGGATACTCTATGAACACATCCACTAATCTGTGTTCAATAGAAAAGAAAAACACTTTTAAATGCAACTAAAATGGTATTCTATTGAACATATTGAATGTTATCACTACAAACATTCAATAACTGATCCAACTTTTTATTCACTTGCAGCTTCTCTACTGATGCACTCTTATCGTGCATGCGTGTCAGTGTATCAGATAATGTTCCCTTCCCTAATGTAAACTGAAACTTTACTTGTAAAAAATATAAATTATGGTAAACAAAACATCAAACCAAGTAGACATTTGATTTTAGTTTTAATTGGTCATGGACTTAAACAGCTTTATTATAGTCAAAAAAAAAAAGTTTCATGCCAGACATGATAAACCAAAGTTAATCTACACAATTTTAATTCCCTGTTAAAATAAAAGCATGCTGTGTGCCTACTGTGTGCCGTTAACCACGTCGCCACATTATGTATCAGCACTCAGTGTTGATCACTTTTACCATAATTTTCTTTTCCATTTAAGGCTGAGTCTAAACGCCAACTTCACTTTGTCGACCAAAGGTTAAAGAAAAGGATGCATTTGTCCTGTTGTGCCGTTAATGTAAAACCCCTCACCCTCAACAGATGTGCTTCATTTCTATCTAATTGAACTGTCACTTGCTGTGACTGGTCCCCCACTGTCCATGAATGGGACTAGTGACTGGGAAATGTCATTCATGTGTTTCACTCAAGCTCAGATTAAAGCTCCCATTATTGTCAAATAGCCTGCTGTTAATATCCCTGGGCACATTGCTCTGTAGAGGTCACTAGATTAATAGATACAAAATTTGCTCCCATTAACATTTTACATGCATGCTGTGTAACAGGGAGCTTTTAAACACACTCAAAGACAAGAAGAATAGCCTGTGTATCTTCTTTGATTGCACAACAACAACTAAAAAATGTCTTTCAGGTTCATATTTTCTGCACAATTTGTTGTGATAACACCTGAAACAGACTGGACCCAAATGCAAGACTCAAACACAGATGCACAGGTTTATTAATGAGTGTGAATAACACTATCTGCTCCTCTGTATAGTTCGTCTGTACATAGATCTCTCTGTAGCAAACAGCAACTGGGACACAGTAAGCAGAGATGTGGGTTAAGGCAAAACAAGTCAAAAACCAAACAGGCAGCAGTAAGATAGAGGGAGAATCCAAAAAAAACATTACGATAGGGAAGCAGGAGGTCATATCCAGGGTCTAAGGTCCAAAGAGGCACAGAGAGGGGTCAAACCCAGGTCAAAGGTGGTGATGATGATGATGGTGATGATGATGATGATGGTGATGATGGTGATGGTGGTGATGGTGATGGTGGTGGTGATGATGTTGATGATGATGATGGTGATGATGATGATGATGATGATGATGATGATGATGATGATGATGATGATGATGATGATGATGGTGATGGTGATGGTGATGGTGATGGTGATGATGGTGATGGTGGTGATGATGATGATGATGATGATGATGATGGTGATGGTGATGGTGGTGATGGTGATGGTGGTGATGGTGGTGGTGATGATGTTGATGATGATGATGGTGATGATGATGATGATGATGATGATGATGATGATGATGATGATGATGATGATGATGATGATGATGATGATGATGATGATGATGATGATGGTGATGGTGATGATGATGTTGATGTGATTTGATTTGAATGATTTATTTCGAACATGTGCAAAGTGCAACAATAATCAATACAGCAATAATAATAATAATAATAACAATGACATGTCCGAAAAGGAGTAGGATGAAGCATAAGCTTATTTAATCCTACCCCTTCTTCACTTCCTCAACAACCTAAATTCATCTTGTAGCAATATAGTGCATAGTACAAAAAATTGGTTGAATGATCAGAATCTGCCTCAGGTAATGACAAATTGAGAGGGACACAAGAAAAACAAGAAAAAAAACCGTGTAAAGTTAATTTTATTTACTTATGCTCTCACTTTATTCCTGCTACAATGTTTGAAGGCGGGGTACACCCTGTATGAGTCTCCAGTTCATCTCAGGGCTGAACATATATAGACAAACAATCACTCTCACATTCACACCTATGGACAATTTAGATTAACCAATTAACCTATCAGTGCATGTGTTTGGATGGTGGGAGGAAACTGGAGTACCCAGAGAACCTGGAGAAAATGGAAACTCCACACAGAAAGGTCAGGTGTTGGAATTCAACCAGGGACCTTTCTTGCTGTGTAACCACTGCACCACCGTGATGCCCTCTTCAGTTCTTACTTAATTTTTTGTTCTTGTCTTCACAAGATTTACCAGTCATCACATTCTTCCTCCCACAGAGGAATAAAAAGTTGTAGTTTAAGTTATTTTCACAATTGCCAACTTTACATGGTCTGCAAGCATCTACATGATTGGTCAATCACATGTAAATCAGTCTGAACTCTACCTTATGTCTTTACTGCAGTGTCTTATTGTAAAACCGCAGAAAAGGCAGTCAGTTCTTTTGGGAGGCTCAGCTTTATTCTGTTGTTGTATTTTAATTCCTTTTTTTTAAATTTATGTACATTTATCTACATTTTGAGTGTTTAATTTTACCAGCAGAAATATGCAAACTCCTCTTTGGAGAAGTTCAATAGCAAGACTCATTCATAGTTAAATAAATGAATGAAATGGTTAATGGTCTGCACTTATATAGCATTTTTCCACCTTCATCTTTGCTCAAAGTGCTTTGCATTAGCTTCATATTCACCCATTCATGCACAAACACCAGTAGGTTTCTAAGATCTAAGGTTAGTTCTACTGGGGGTCTAAGTATGGGTTCAGTGTCTTGCCCAAGGACACTTTGACATGTGGACAGCCAGAGCGGGGTCACAAACCGGTCATTGGGCGACCCACTCTACCAACTGAGCCACAGCCGCCCACGTGAATGAATGGATTAAATCCAGATTGATATTTCCAATTGAACTCTTAGGTGTCATAGATCTTACATTGAATTACATGTCTGCCTTTTAGGTAAATGTCCATTAACACAGAGTGTGACTTATATAGGCTTAATCATTTCTATCACTCATTTACCCCAAAACAAAATCAAAACTTTACATTAATTTCACATAATCACGTATTCCATAAGTCTGTAATCATGTCAGAGCAATTTAGACAAATCCAATGGGTCCATAAACCCAGAAACATGGAGTCAAACACCTAGATTCCTTGGCTAAATCAAATAATTAATATTCAGTTATTTTAAGGGATTCATGTCCATCTTGGGCGCCATCTTGAAAATAACACCCTTCAAATTTTGCTTGTATGTTATTAACAACACCTAATACTACTCAAAACAGCTTAGATAACTTTTGTTAAAATTCTTTTAGGGTTGAGTGTTTTTTTTTGTAATATATGCACCAGGCTACAATGGAAACTTTCTTCTCAAAATATCACACATTTAATATCAGAACACATTTCGTACCCTTACTCCCCCATAATCAGAACAATAAAAAGGCTCAGTAGAGGTGTATATATTCATATATTTCAGTATTGTGTTTTGTGTCATCCACACAATTTCCCTGGTTGATGAAGCTCGATATAGAATGCACTAAGCTCATCTTTTTTGTCCGTTATACATTTTATTTAATGAAGCAGAAGGTGATAAAACACTCCAGAGACTGAAGCTCACATGCAAACACGATAACTTTGTTCTGTTATATTAACTAATAATAAATCCAAACCAAGTACCAATAAAGCTTAGTTCTATAGGAGCAGTAAGTATCCTATTGTATAAAATGTTCCATACAACTGTTCCCCTATTGTTTGTCCAGGAGATAATAACAAGGTGGACCCTGTTCCCATAGCAATGTGTTGTTCATTATTTGATGCTCCTTTGGACCAGGCTGGCCATTTTGTCCACATTCCTTGGTCTGAGTTCTGCTTTAACACTAGGTCAGGTTTATAAATATGCACTAATGAGCGAGTTACTGATTGTGCTGTAGCATCATTCATCATTACTCGAGATTGCCATGGAGACGCTTTCTGTGGAGGTGGCACTGGATGGCATGGAGCTCACATATGGAGGAGCATATATTCAGGGTGTTGATGTAGATGCAGTATATGTGAAATAACTATCTAGTAATGAGAAGCTCAGAACAATCAGACGCAATTGGACTAATGATAACGACGGGAATAATGTGGATGAATCCAAACAGCTGCCATTTGTATTTGACAGTATGTTTTGGTTTTCAACACCACTTTTGAATAGTGGGGTTGAACCACTGCCCCTAGGACATTTTATTTTTTTCAACCCATCTTCTCCATCAGCAGAATGTTAGTCTGGCTCTTTTTGGTGCTGAACTAATTTGCTTTGCCAAGGGAGAGTTCATAACCTGTATGAGACTCTGTGTGGTATTGTACTCACTTTATTATGAGTTTTGATTAAACCACTTTTGATGGGGTGGCCCAGTGGTGCAGTGGACCCTGGTTCGAATCCCACACCTTTCTGTGTGGAGTTTGCATGTTCTCCTTGTGTCTGTGTGAGTTTTCGCCTGGTACTCTGGTTTCCTCCCAACATCCAAACACATGCACTGATAGGTTAATTGGTTAATCTAAATTGCCCATAGGTGTGAATGTGAGAGTGATTGTTTGTCTATATATGTTCAGCCCTGAGAAGAACTGGACACTCATACAGGGTGGCCTTCGCCCATTGTAGCTGGATTAGTGACCCCCGCAACCTTAGTGAGGATAAAGTGGATTCAGATGACGAGACTTTTTGATGCTGGATCCGATAAGGAAGGACAGGGGGGTGAAGTAGAGGGGTAGGGGGGTGCAGGGGAGAAAAGTGCCAAAAACCCTCACAGGACAACAACATTACAAACAATACTCACCATAATAGCAACAACAATAACAACAATCACAAAAATAAAAAATAAAGAAAATAAATTAGACATATTTGATGACAATCAGAATCTGCTGCACCAGACTGACTGTACTAGAGTAAAGCACCAGAGTAAAGAGATGATGGTAAAAACACACACTTTGGGAGTTAGTTTGTTAGCTTGGGTAGCGTACTTACGTGAGTGGGGCTAAAGTTATGCAAATTCCAGAGTAAAAGAGAGGCCATCAAGCCAGCAGCAGTTTTTACCATTAAAAGACTGGCCTGCTTTGACAATATGTTTGTACTCTTTAGATGGATAATTGGTCACTATAAGCCACACATCAGAACCAGGAAGATAGTAACATGAACCCACACACATACATCAGATCTACCAATATGGTTAAACTCCTGTCGGGTACAGCTTGTATTGTGGGGACTTTCATTTGTGATTTTAGTTAAATAAAAATATAAACGGCAAATATAAAACAGCAAATCAACTACATAGAACCTATAGTATGATTTATTTTCAACATCATTGGTTAATGTGATTTATATATCCATCATTTGATTGTAGTACATTAATCCACTCATTCTCATGAACGCACAATGGGAAGGCTAAGTCACGCCTTTCTACTACAAAAAAATTGAATGGGAGTGAATGGAGGGAGTCAAGCTAAATTTGGATTCTGTTTGACAAGTGCTCTGAAATCACATATGATAGCGGGTAATAAGAAATATTTGCTGTTTTTGATGGGAACCAAACGTGACGTTAGCTTTTACGTGGGCTTAGTAAGAGACTACAATTTGTCGTGTATGTGACGTCACACTCCGTTCAGTTGTGGTGTGGAGTCTGTGATGATGTCACATGTGCGCCAGGCATGCAGTCTAAATTATTAACGGGTTTTACTCGCAAATGAATCACCTGTTGATTAACAGAAGCAGTTGAAATGCACATAAATATAATTTATTATAAGGTAAAACATGTGTGTGATTCAGGGCACATGACAAACCAGATATGATTTTAGCATTTTATTTCCCATTGAATACCATTCATTAGTTTTCTGATCTCAGGCCCCGGAAAGTGTGGAGACTTTAGCTGCCCATGCCTGTCCTGAATGCACCTTGCTCGCTCTGTTTTATCTTGAGGCTCGCTGGGAGCCCCAGAACATCATGAGGAAGTAATACATAATGCGGAAGTAAACCTGGAAGCCCGAAACTTTTTCGTTGTATACGCCAGGTGAGCAACTTTCATTGAAATGAACGACGGTCATCTTTGAATCCGCTATCCAGTTCTATTAATACATCTATGGTTTAAATACACAAAAGGAGATGAGACAATGCCACACAGGTGCAACACGTCGGGATGTGAGAAAGATAATCACACAGGAGGAAAGATTAGGGAACAGGAAGTACAGAGACCAGACATCACCCACAAAAAGGACTGACAAAATAAAACAAGAGACACACAGACCAGGAAAACTAGACTATTGTTCAGCAGCCGATTTGACACAGAGGAGAAAATAAATGAACAGAGGCCGCTGCCAGCATCATCTATAACCATATTAGTGTTAGCTGCCTAGTAGCACTAATTGCAATGCAAAAATAACAGCATCGCCAGACCACAGCAAGCACACATAGGGAGCATGGAACATCTGAGCTAACAGTTGCTCTACAATACTACGCAAATACCACATAAGAAAGGTAGGTAAAGTATTTTGTCATTTATACAAAGGACATTTGTCCTCTGCATTTAACTCATCCTTTTTTGCTGTTAGGGCAACCCATAAGGAGCAGTGGGCACCCATGCAGGGACCCATCTGCTGCTGTAAAGCCAGGCTAATTGTCAGAATCACCTGGCTGGAGGATTTTACCCTAAAAAAACATATTAAACAATGTAAATGCTTTCAGCACAAGGACGGAATGGAGCAGCCAGCAAGGTGAAATAACATTTAATTATAGATGCCAACACCCAAACTCTGACCTGGAAGTGGTGGTGGAAATACAGAGGAAGGACTACTGCTTTTATACTGGTGGAAACCATGGCAGTTAATGTATACACAAGTGAGGGAAGGATGAGACAAACCACTTACTAAGGCATTAATGACTTCAGTTTTTTTTCAAGTTTACTTATCCGTCAATTAAGTCGAAGTTGATTCGATGAGTCGTGATGACGTCACAGTGTCAGCTGAGAAACAACACAGACACATGGCTAACCCTCCCCCCCAAAAAAACATGGACACACGTCTGTCCAGCAATGAGCAACTGGTATTAAAGTTCACTTTAATACGGCAACGCAACAATGTCCACTGACAAGACACAAACAGCATTTTAACCCAAACCAAACTAACATTAGCAAAGAGTTTTCTGTTAAATTTAACTGGACAACATTTGTTCTGGACTGACTGCTACAAAACCGGACTGTCCACACGTCCTTCACACATCCTCAGTTATGCTTGTCACTCAGGCTAGCTAGCGGATGCTGCTTATATCACTCATGTTAAGCGATACCTCTTCAGATCACTGTACGTTTTTGTTTTTTCATTTAAAGTGAAGTATTTCCACACATGCGATGTGTGTCTATCATTCCCTTTTGTTTTGTCAGCCCATCACAACTGTCTTACCTGCAGCAGCTGTGTCTTGTTTACATCTGGTCTGTGTTCACGTTAAGTCAACTTGTGCTACAGGAGTCATCGTGTCGACTAGTGGACATTTAGTTAATGCACTACCGCTTACTGCTACAAAAGCAGTAGCAGGATGTGCTCACATTTCTAAAAAAAATTTGGTGATGTTTATTGTATTACCTCACCCCCCCAAAGGGGAGAGGGGTATTTTTTTTTGGTTCAGTTTGTGTATTTGTTGGTCTGTTTGCTTGTTTCATTGTCATCAGCTTTCCGCACACACTACTGAACCAATTTCTATGAAAGTTTCAGGAAAGGTGCAAGGTGGTCCAGAATAAATCCCATTAAATATTGATGAATGCAGGTCAAAGATCACAGTCACCAAAAATTTGTTTACAATGATAAGAGACAGAGCAAACCAGATAAAATGTGTGGGGCAGGGTTTGTTGTGCTGGGCACCACTTGTTTTTTTCTGTGTTCCCTGTGTATCTATGTATAACATGAATCAAGGACAATGTAAAGTCCCTTAAATGGATCCAAACCTAACCTCTGTGTAGATGTATGTCAGACGCATTGAAACAGTAATAAAACACCCTTGTACTCGTCCAGCTGTGAATGCATGTGTGTCTTCCTGTATTTGTTTGTGCATTCACACAGAAAGAAAATGAGAACCATGGGACAGGGTGGAGGGGGCTTTTGGGAGTGGACTATGTGGGATTTTATGGAGAAATGACAGTTTATGAACATGTGCAGGACCACTCCTATATTCAGGCAGTTCCGTCATAAATGGACACTATGTGATGGGGTCAATCAGAGGGGTGGGTGGGCAGAGGTTTTCCTGACTTTGCCTTCGATGTTGTGTGTATGTCCCCCACCCCCCCCCATTCCCATGATACACTCTACAGTTTTGGTTGCAGAGAGACAAGAGTAACAGGGAAGGGGGTATGGTTTTCATTTAGCTCACTCATTTCATTTGGCTATTTATGAGTCTGCCGTTTCACTTAGTGGGGGTGGGGTTCACTTGTCTGCTGGTGTTTGACAAATGCATGTAGGAAACAGAGGCAGAGGGGAATTTGATTATTCCCTTCCTCAGCAAGATGACAATCACTGACGTTTTTTCCCCTTCCCCCATTTCTTGTTCTTTCCTCCCTCCAGGCAATGAGGTTATGGATTTGAACAGGTGTGAATAGTGATGATGAATAATAATGTAGTTAGTCTAAAGCAGTGGCTCTTAACCTGGGTACAATCAAACTCTAGGGTTTCAGTCTCACTCAGCCTCAGGGGTTCGGCAGAGGTCAAGACACACACCTAACTCATATGATTTATGATGACACGCTCCACTTGACCATCACTGGCTATAGGTTACATTGCTTGGCCAATCTGTGCTGCACGTTATTTGGTGCACTCAGTAGTTGACTGATGACTGTTATGATGGGATATTGTGTGATTTCTTTAATATTTCAAAACATAGTATGTCGAGGAAAAAAAGAAAGTGCTTTGGACAACTATGTACAATATGGATTCACATGTATAGTGGAACATGATGCGAGTCAGCGTCTTATCTCAGATTCTGAAAGCAATGAAAAAAAACACATCAATATGCTAGTCAAACGGCACAATAAACTCCAACTAATACTGGTCAGACCCGAAGACAGGACACAGCAAGAACAGAAATGTAATGTCATATATGAAATACCATGTTTATTATGCAATAAAACATGTGGAAGACACAAGGAGAACATTTAGAATATGTAAAAAAGAACACCGCATAGAAAGTGAAAAGGAAACCGCACAAAGACAAACAGCAGCAAAACAACAAGCACATCAGGAAATACGTCAAATCAGGCATATCTGAAGAGAGAGAACCACACTATAGACTAGAGAAAGGCCAAGGTTGACAGTGTTAAAAGCAACAGCTTTTATTGTATGCTCTTTTTTTTTTTTTTTTTTTTAATCTATGTAGTTTTAGTAATTTTTATATTGTATTTTTACATGTATTTTATTGCCTTGTTCTCCTTTCTCTGTTTTGTGTTTTATGCCTGTCTGTTGTCTGGTAGCGTGCAGCGCTTTGTGTCAGCTGTGTCTGTTTTAAAGCGCTTATATAAATAAAGATGGTATGGTATGGTAATTTCCTGATCAGTTTGATGGTGGTTCTGTATAAGCCTGCACTGTGAGCATGAGACATGATGTGTAATTATGTCATCCTCCTCTGGAACAGGGCCAGTCTGAACTCAGACCGCTGTTGAAAGGGATTAATATATAATAAAATCAGGTACAGGTTAATGTGAAATTCTAACATTGGTCCAACACTGGGTTAACACTGCCTCAGTACTGTTATAGTGGGAACCTCAAATATGTGATTTATTTATTACACTGTGTCCCAGAGAAATCCTTGATGTGAACCTGGTGCATAATGACAGAATGAGAGTTCTGATGTACACTTTTCATGTCTATGCAAAAACAACCCAGGTTTCCATAGCCACTGACAAGATATATGGCCTAACCCCAGCATCTACACTGTAAACCTGAATAATTTAGCAGAACTACAAAAATTTAAGGCAATCAATTGCCTCAATTATTTTAAGTTGATGAACTTAAAAAAATTTAACATTTCCAGAACTTAAAATTTAGACGCTTATGAAATTATACTTATATTAAAACATTACTTATTAACTATAAAATACTTATTAACTTAGTATTCTAAGGTTCTGTCAGACCTACTGGGAGCCTAAGTCAGGTTTGAGTGTCTTTGCCCAAGGGCAATTGGACATGTTGACAGACAGAGCCGTAGTGTGAACCTCTGACTCATCAGTCATTGGACGACCAGCTCTACTAACTGATCCACAGCCGCCCGTGAATAAAATTACTGTGTTTTGTGATTGCTTGTATTGAATTTTTTTTGCTCATCCGGTGAATAAACACCTATAATTTGATACACCTCAGTTGGAAGAGCAGGTCGTCCATTAACCAAAAGGTTGGTGGTTTGATTCCCGCTCTGTCCTAGTGAGTCTGTTGTGTCCTTGGGCAAGACACTTCACCCTCCTTGCCTCCAGTGTCACTCACACTGGTGTATGAATGAGTATGAATATTTGGTGGTGGACAGAGGGGCTGTAGGCGCGAAATGGCAGCCACGCTTCTGTCAGTCTGCCCCAGGACAACTGTGACTACATATGTAGTTTACCACCACCAGAGGGAGCATGTGAGAGTGAATGAATAATGGAACACTAATGTGAAGCGCTTCGGGTGCCTTGAAAAGCGCTATATAAATCGAATCCATTATTATTGTTATTATTATCACACCGTACTTTGATCCTCAAGTCTGCATTTGCAGAGTTGCATTGCAGTCAGGATAATGCACACTGCATTATCCTGCCATGAATCATAAGAGGAAGCACACATACAACACCCACTCACGCGAGTTATCTACAGTGGGCAACAACAGAAGGAAACAGTCAATCACAACACACAGAAAACAATAAAAAGAAAAGGACACAAAACCCACTCTGTCATATATTCGAGGGGTCATAGATCAGGTTTACAATATAGTGTTTAGTGACGTGTCAGTTTCAACTCATTGCTATTAACAAGGGTAGAAACATGGATGCCACCACGATTAGAGTGAAAACAGTTTGTATTGAAACTTTAACGAGAAGTTTAATTATTTTAGTGTTCAAAAAACATGACCTTAAACATGAATACAAAGTCCTTCTATCAAACTGATGAATGTTTTATATTATAGTATTTATCCAGTGGAAGGATCTGAAGTATTTAATGCAGTGAATCCTTTTTTTTTTTGTTCCATATGTGTGTAATGACTGTCCTTAACGTTGACATGTTAGATAAAAAGCAACGTATACTATCATGTATGTGTGATGCACAATTAAATGCATAAAGGATGAAAATATGTCTGTTTAAAAAAAAAAAATCTCAGTTCTATGAGCAGTAATGTCATCCCAGCTGTTCTCCTAAAAAAAAAAGACCATTTATTGAAACTTGGCAGTACATGAAATTACAGTTAATGAATGAGTTGTATTTGTTGTAGGTGGAGTTGGTGTGGTCCTGATAACAAAGAGAACCATCACTGAGAATTATACTCAGTATTAGCCAACAAGAGCAGATGACTGTGATTAATCCACTTACTGTATTACGTTTGACTTCAATAAGGCACACACAGAAAATCACCCCTAACCAAAAAAAGAAATTCTGGACTCCTCAATAGCATTAATATTGCAGCTGGAATTTATCTACATTTTTATGCCTCTGGCAAGTCATGACATTATGCACCAAGATAATTTATCAAATGAATTTTTCTTATCACAAGTGCAACTGCAGCTTGTGGGTTTTTTTCTATGGTTTCCCAAACATCATAAGAGTGTGTGCCACATTGGAACTTTTGTAATATTTAAGTCCTGTTCTTTTAAGAATAAAAAGATATGCAATGGTTGGTTTATCACAGTATGTTCTATGAATTCCAAAATCACTTGTATCTGATTTTATGCACATTGAGGTTATTTTGGGATGAATGCCTTGAGGAAGGAGACCCCACAAAACAAAGAGTGGTCTGATTATAAATGGAGTCATTGAAATTGGAAAACAAAGTGGAAACTAACTCAAGTATAAGTTTTTCTCATTATAAACTGTCAACTATGCTTGTATTGTAGAGGTTTTTTTTACATTGAAACCTTGATAAAGTCTACAATAAAGCTCATATGTGACTGCTCAGCACGAAATCAGGCATGAGTCGCGCTGACCCGTTCAGAGCTACAGCCAAATTTAGGCTGGAAGGCAATTTTTTATGTGTGTTTACATCTTATCAAAAAACGGTACCTTAACACCTCTATTTTTAGTTCCCGTGGTCATTACATTGAAATTCAATCAATAAAGGTGTTTATTGAGTCAATTATTTAAGCGGCGACAAAAGTTCAGGGATTGCTGAGCAAAGACAAAGACGACTTCCACCTCTTTTCGTCGAACAAACCGATCTCCGTTCCGTGGGTAAACACCCAAGTGTTTGGTACGAGGTAAAAGCTTATATTGAATGTTCTGTCCAATGGTGTAAGCCAAATGATTGTAATACGTCGCACTTCTGTCCTATTATTATAATATATAAAACTTCTGTGACATGTCCATCAGTGTCCTTTAACATCTGTGAAAAATTTGTGTCAATCGGATACAAATTATTATGCGTTGCTAAGGACTTCCTACCCCAAAACAGTCCAAAATTAGACGGACAATATCTAAAAAAATGCAAATTGCAAAATATGTCCAAATGTGGATATTAAAATTACCATAACTTTTGTTCTACTTGTGATAGAAACATAATTTTTTCACCATCTTAAACCTTAGTTTCCACTCTACCAAGCTACACAGATAACTCAGTTTGGATTTACAGACACTTATGCCTGGTTTCGTGGTGGTGGGTCACATATTCAGAAAAGTGTAGCTTCATTATTAGATGTTTTAACTTACAAATCATTTAATGGAGTTACTAAAACCGGACTGCCCGGATGTCTGTCACTTGTCCGCACTTTTTACATTTTGTCCTTAGGTCCTTAGGATGAAATGTAAAGAGTGCAGATGCATGACAGTCTGGTTTTAGAGTCCAGGAAAACCAGGACAATATGGTCACCCTAATTTAACTCCATTAAATAATTTGTAACCAGATGATTTCATACCCCCCACTTTTTCCTGAGTTTATATATTGTATCGTTACTGGATCCTGGTCTTACGTACTTTTTATTTCAGGATAAACAGTTACTGTCGGTCACAATCACACCAAACAAACATCAATAACATTTCGGGGCTGTTCCAATATCTATGGTTTAAACTGTTTACCCGCCCAGGCGGCACAACAGCATATGTAAATGAAGCGCACCTCAGTAAACAGCTCTTCTTTGTGGTGTTAACAAACAGTCATCAACCAGTAAGTAATGAGAAATGTTACCGTTGTTAAACTAAGTTAACTAAACTATGTCTTGTTCTGTGACATTTACCCTAAGACAGTGGTTCTAGAACTTTTTTCAGTGATGTTCCCCCTGAGGAACATATTTTTAGTCGTCTCCCCTGACATGGACAAAACATTTTTGTAAGAAAAAAGAGGAACAGTGTCTGTAAAATCAGTGTCTGATTTTTTTAAATACAAACTTATATCAGTTTTTTATCTTTCAGTTTTTGACTTTTATCTCATTTTTGTTATTATTTTCAGCCATATATTACTTTTTTAATATAAAAATATAACCATTAATGGATAATTGTTTGTTAATTTTCCGATGATAGATTCAGAAAATTTTGCTCATGTGCCACAACCTAGAACACCCCCACATTTTAAATGGCTGTGACGCCCCTGGTGTGAATGACCCAAATACAGACTCATGTGGTGATATATAAAGGCTCTTTATTTGAGCATAACTCAAGAGGGTAAACAAGATACAAAGACTAAAAGATAACAGTTAACACTGTTCAAAAGTCAGAGTCAACTTGAGTTTAAAAGTCCATATTACAATAAGTCTAGACAGGACAGCAACCAGCAGGTCTGGCCAACTGGCAGCTGGAGAAGCTGTTGAAAAGGGAGCACATCTGGAGTAAAGTGAACAAACCAACAGGGAGAACAGGAAAGAACAGAACTTAAATAGTGTGATGTAATGAGGACAGGTGTGTAAGAACTAAATGAGAACCACATGAATAGAATGAGGGGAAAGGTGACAGAGTGCAGAGTAGGTATGACAAAACTAGCAAGTCATCAATACAACTGGAATAGGGAACCGAAGTGTCCACCCCTTTCCGGTCGGTCCACTGGGCCTAAGATCGGGAAAAATTTAACATGAGAGTGGATGAGGAGAAAATAATTATTTTCTGGTCCACTTTACTTTATGTCCTGAATCACACATTTGCTGTACTTCAATTAAAATCATAACCAATGATGTGCGTTTGGAGTTTCTTTGATACGTGTTTTGTGATTTATTAGCGTGTAAAAATATGTCATTATTTGGACTCTGTTTGGACTACATATCAGACGTCACATAGCTGACGTCACAGCAGAATCTTTCCCTGCAAACTTTTCTAAACCGTATACCACATTTTCTATTTTTCATTTGTAAATGCCTGTGTGTTTTGTGTCCCGGTGTAATCACAACACCATTTCCACATGTTCCCTCTACCGCTTCCCGGCTGACGAGAGCTTGTCCCGCATGCTGGCTCTCACTCGACCATCTCTCCCCCGGAGTAGCTGCCACTTTCCACATGCCCCGATTTAAAGTGGTTTTCTCCACATTTGATGCTCTTGCCTTCGTCCTGAAAGAAGGAGGTGAAGCTCGCCAAAGTCACAGCCATTTTCAAAGAGTTTGATGGTGAAGCTTGGTGGTGACGTCATATTTGTGAGACGACCGTTGTAGTCCATTACTTACTCTCACATAAAACCTAACGTAACTTTTGATGCCTGTCCAAAGTGAGTGCTTTCTCAATGTGAAAATGTATCTTTAAAATTCACAGACATCATATGTGAAAACCGTAGCACATTTCAAACGGGACCAGAAAATTACTTTTATCCCTCGATTGACTCGCATTCATTTTTTTTATGGAACTTAGGTCCCATTTCCTGGAAATCGACTGGAAATAGAATCGCGTCACTTAGGCTCCCTATGACAGTGGACACTGTTGTAAATGTGTTCTTAGCAGAGGTGGAAAGTAACCAAGTAAAAGTACTTCATTATTGTACTTAAGTAGATTTTTTAGGTATCTGTACTTTACTTGAGTATTTATTTTTCTGGAAACGTTTTACTTTTATTCCCTACATTTTTGCTTAAATATCTGCACGTTATACTCTTTACATTTTCAGAATAGACTCGTTACTTTTTTTCAAACGAAACAGATGTGACAGTGCGACAATTATTCACTTTAGACGGAAAATCAGTGGAGGAGAGAAACTGTGACTTTGTATATTATAATTATATTATCTATTATCTCATAATTTTGACTTCTTATCTTAAAAGTATGCATTTTTATACATGCATATTTATAGCTTAAAAAGAATCCCATGCCTTTTTATCTCAATTGTGACTTTTTTTTTGTTTTTTCTAATTTTTCCTACATTTTTGACCTGATCAAACACAACGTCAACACAGTAACTGGTTTAAATTTGATACTTTTTAAACTTTTTTATTTAATTCATGGCAAAAAAAAGTTTTACTTTTTACTTTTGTAGTTTATTACAATTGAGAAATTGTACTTTTGTATTTTTTTTCTTTTTTTTTAACTTTTACTTAAGTAGAGGAGTTGAATCAGTACTTCTACTTTTACCAGAGTATTTTTCACATAAGTAGCTGTACTTCTACTTAAGTATAGAATGTGAGTACTTTTACCACCTCTGGTTCTTAGTGTACTGTTTGTCTGCTGGACATCTGGTTCAGGTGAGATTAATGCTGCTTGACTTCCAGTTGGAGATCTCCATTGGTTCCACAGAACCACTGGTCCAGTTCCAGTCCAACTGCTCACTTTACATACAGGTGTCAAACCCTCAGTTGAGTTACAATTTTTACATGTACTTTTATAAGTTGGGTTTTAATCAGACTAACACAATAACTTACAGTATTGTGTAAATGTCCCAACTGAATATGAACGTAAGCTCTCATTGTCTGTGTGCGAAGGGAATATTAGCTCTATAGTATGTTTTTTTTTTGTCTGTCCTAAATAGAGAAAGAGCAGGAAATATGAAATGTAGTGAACAAACCCTCAAGTGACACCATTGAAAAAGGCAGTGAAAGACAGAGGTGATGACACAAAAAATAAAGTCTCCCGAAAGCTGGGGCAATAACTATATTAGTTCAATTAATCCATTAACAATTCTGCAAAAAAGGGCAATACGGGTCATTCACAATGTTAGTTATTAACATCACAGTCACTCACTTTTTCTACAGTCAAGTCAAAACTACTGAAATTCAAAGACATCATAAAATTCCAGACAGCACAAATTATGTAGAAAGCTAGAAACAATAATTTATCACAAAACATACAAATTCTATTTTGGGATCATAATGGGGAGTATCAATTGAGAGCGAAACATAATTTTAAAATAAATTAAATATGTGCACATAGGAAATCATTTTGTATTTCATTTTGTGGAGTAAAACTGTGGAACAGTTTGGGGGAGGAGCTTAAACAGTGTCATAGTCTACATCAGTTTAAAACAAAATATAAATGATATATCTTTCTACAATATTAGAATGAGATGGATGTGAAGGTTTTCCTTAATCTATGTTTGATAATTCTGTATTTATTTTGTTCAGTGTCTCATTTTGGATCCATATTGAGTTATTAGTGTCTGCTTATTTTCATTTCTCTTCATTCTTTGGTTCTTTTTGTGTGTGTGTTTTTCATGTCTTTTTCCACAAATACATTATTATTTTTATTTATTATTATTGAGTGTTGTTGTTGGTTCTGTATTTATTCTTGTGTATGGTTTTCATTATATATATGTCCTATATGTTATATATATGTATATATGAAGGTATGTATCGCAAATAGTTAACAAATCTCATGTTCTTTTCTTTTGGAGGAAGGGGATTTTGTAAGAAAAGTTGATACAGTAAGAAGGGGTTGGATTATATAAGTGTTAACTTCCACCCACTCCTTTTGAACATGCTTGGTTGGTTTTTTTTAATGTATGTTTTGTTTTTCATTATATTTATTTTTATTGTGTTTTTTTTTTATGTTCAAATAAATCGAATAAACCAAAAATCAAATCAAAGCTAAGACAAGGAAAAACGACATAACATAAGTACTGTAGCATTTGGCTTCTGTGAGACAAGGAAAGGTTGGTGCGTTTACTGGGTGTAAAAGTGTTGGCAGTGGAAAGCATGAAACCAGATAAGTTAAAACGTCACAAACATTTGCGCCTATTGTCATTTTATATTCAATCTTACTTGATCAGCAGTGACACAACTCAATAGCACATGCATTTTTTAACGTGAGCAAGTACTGTACATTTGCATGTGTTATTTGCAATGTTAGTAAATCAGAACCTTGGTTTATTTCTTAGTCTCAGATGGTGCTGTATTGACTTCAACACTAGGCTGAAACCCTAAGCAGGGGAGCAGTGAATGGCAACTGTAAAGCAGAGGGGCATAAAACCAGTTTTGGCCAGTCAAGTTTTTCAGTAACTGGGATTCTTTTTTAGACTCACAAACTGAATCTAAAATATTTAATAGAAAAGTAAAACACTAGCTGAAGGAAAACCAAAAATGCAACCATGAAAACAGGTAATAGACAACATGCACACACAACATATAGTGCCCACCGTACACATGTTGTATTGTTTTTCTTTTTACATAAAGGTTTTAAGCTATAGGAAACATGTTTTTAGATCAAATGTATTTGTATATTTTATGTTTTATGTAATATTTTATTAGAATAGGTAGCCTGATGTGGGACTGGGGTTGCAAATTAGCCATCTGCTATTTTAGTTTTGTCATGGCTTTGCTATGTTATGTTTGTAATAATGTGCACTGCATTGTCCCTGCTAAATAAACTACAAAAAAACAAACAAAAACCTTTGCCATCAGTTTGGAGGACAGCTGTGTTGGGAGGAGGAGGCGGGGTCAAGGAGAGAAAACCAAAACTTTGCAGACAAGATTGATCAAAACAGTAGCTGATGGAACTGGGCTTCAAGGTAACAGGTGAACTATAGCCAAACACACACCGTACAACTAAGGTGATCATTCATCCAGATGTTGTCCGAAAACCCGTCTCACTTTTTACATTTTGTCCTAAAGACCAAAATATTAATTTAGCAACTTCTATAAAATAAAAACTATATACATATATATATATATATATATATATATATATATATATATATATATATATATATATATATATATATATATATATATATATATATATTATTGGCATTAACGACTTCAGTTTTTTTCAAGTCGACTTATCCGTCAATAAAGTCGGAGTTGTGTCGATTTGTCATGATGACGTCATCACATTGTCAGCGGAGAAATAACACAGACGCATGCCTAAAAAACCCCCCCAAAAAAACCACAGATACATGTCTGTCCAGTAATGAACAACTTGTATTAAAGTTCACTGCAACGTAACAATGTCCACTGACACAAACAGCTTTTTAACTGCAACAAAACAAAAGCTAACGTTAGCAAAGTTTCTGTTAATTTAAACTGAACAACATCAGTAGGTGAACATATGTCTGCATTTGGTCTGGACCCACGGCTCTAAAACTGGACTGTCTGTGACACATCCTTGTGTAAAACGTTTAAGGCCAATAAGATAAACACAACACTGTCCATATCATGTGTTTGGAGGAAAAAAGAGCATGTTGTCATAATGCAGATTGTCTGCGCTGTTTATCACACAGGTTAGCTAGCTAATGCTGCTCGTATCATTCACATTAGCCGATACCTCTTCAAATGGCGTTTTTTTTTTTTCATTTAAAGTGAAGTATTTCCATACATGCATGTGTGTCTGTCACTCTTGTTTTGTTAGCCCACTGGTCTTACTGTCTTACCTGCAGGTGTCCTGTTTATGTCTGGTCTGTGTTTATGCGCCAAGAGAAAGAGCGGGAGAGAGAGAGAGAGAAAGACAGAAAGAATACTGTAACATGCGACTTGTGCTACAGAAGTCGACGTGTCAACTAGTCGACATTTTACTTATTACCCTAATATATATATATTTGCATTCACTTTTAATTTGTGACCTTATGTGGGCTGGTCATGTGGACCCCAGCCTTATTTTGCCCAAGTCTAGCTTGGATAGATTTGTCCACACCATGTTCCTAAGCATGTGTCACCGATGGTTAAAGAAATACAGAAGTTGCTCTCTATTAACCTTTGTCTCTGGGAAGATGCTAAGAGTGAATTAATAAAATTAAACTAAATGAACTAATGTATATTGAAATAACATTATCATAATATGACTGTATCATCACCTTTACTGGGGTGGGTTTGATGAGAACCCAAGAACTGGTCTCACATCAGCAAATTCACCCTGTTGTTACCCACCCCCCCCTTTCTCTCTCTTTTCTTGCCGTGGGAGCGGGGGTCTCTGCAGCCAGCCTCCCCCACCATGGCCCAGTGCCAAGTACTATTTGGCTGGACAACATTATTTGGAATTCACACACTGGAAAGGGACACCAATAGGGCAATTTCTCAGCACTCCAGGGGTGTTCTCAGTGGGAGCATGAGTGGGTGGATGGGGTACAGCAGCAGTGGGGGATTTTTGGCTCAACAGCCAATAGCACTCAGAGGAAGTGCCTCTGCCAAATCATAGATCTTAGTCGAAAGAAATGGAATGGCAGCCACATATGTGAATGTTCGGATTGTTACTGAACGTGGTTAAGATCTTTATAGGAGGGTTAGGCGGTCTGTGGGGTGGGGGTGGGGGGCATCATCTTTTTTTTCTCATGTTCTCTTCTTCCTCTGTCTTTTTTTTTTATCTGTGTCTTTTTCCTGGTAGTGTCAGGTTGTTAACTGGATCACAGACTGTAGAAGAAACAGTGATTTCACTTAGAGCAGTAGGGGGAGTTTTCTGCCTGAAATGGCCCAGGTCCTTATGGGGGAATGGGGGGGGGGGGTGTTTACAAAAGCAGCACAGTCTGACTATTCTCACAAAAGCATGTTGTGTAGATGCGAGCTCTCAAGCGTGAATAAAATGTTTGTCATGTGTCAGATATGTTCAGAGATAGAAAATGAAATTAATTTACATTTGTGTGTTGGTTTATTTCAGAATAACAGACACCGAGGCCCCTTTGGATATAAAAATCATCTCCTGTAATAGAACTTCGAAGCACTTCTCTTCCTGATGATCTGATTATTATAAAGGCTATGTCATTCAAACATTTCATAAACCAAATTAAAATGGATTCAAAACATGATTGTAAGTCTGGACAAAGCTATAAAAAAAAGTGTATCTTAATGTATTTCAGAAAAAAATATGCAAATTCTCAAAATCAAAGGTTGACAGATGCTTATAGAATATGAAGACGAGTGTGTGTGTGTGTGTGTGTGAGTGTGAGTGATCCATGGGGAGCCATGGGTTCTAGATACAATGTTTTTTTATGCTGGGTTGAGGAGAATTTTAGGAAAAGATGTTCATCTATAGTTTAGTGACATAAAAAATATTGGTAACACTTTATAATACTTACACACAATACTTACACACTATGTATTAACTATTTATTACCTATTTGTTAACGTTTGTTCATTAAGTATTAACCATTTATTACCTATTTGTTAATGTTTTATTCATACACAATTTATCATAAACAATGCATTTCTTCTTCTTTTCTATGAACAAACCATTTGTAGCTGTGTGAAAAAAAAATGCTTTATGATAAATTGTGTATGAGCAGTACATTAATAAACATTAACAAATAGGTAACAAATGGTTAATACTGCATGAACAAACCATTTACACACGGGTAACAAATGGTTTATACATAGTGGAATGTGTGTAGGTATTATAAAGTGTGACCAAATTATTTCACAAGTCATTCTTTAAAACATAAACAGCAATTAGTGTAGAATATTAATACCACATGTGCCTGCAGAGTGAAATTGCGAGGTACACATGAAGGTGGGCGATGAATAGTTCATAAGACTGGGAGTGGGTGGGTATAGTTATTCTAAAATTACTAATATCATAGACCTATTAACTTGCTGAGATGTTTAAAGTAGAGACTGGACTATTCCTCAACTGTAGATACCAAAGTGGCCTGGTAAAAACATCTCAATTGATTGGATTTTTTAATTTGACACTGCTAGTTAGCAATATTATCCTCAGCATGACCTGCTTTCTACCGCCTCTGATTGGTTCATGAGTCCATAAAGTTAGTGAATCTAATTAGATTAGTGAAGGCAGTGAGTATTAACCAGTTAGAGACAGAGTGGGGTGGGTCATGGCTTCCATATCCTAGGGGAAAAACTGACAATTTGGTTTATAAATATGACTGAATGTTGTGCATCAGGGGGATTTAGCAGTGTGTGTGTGTGTGTGTGTACATAATGCTGACTGAAAATTAAGTAGGTATGCATTATATTCAAGATTAATTTATTGTCATTCAAACAGTTGAACAAAATATTGTTGCATATAGTCGTGGTAAAAACAGTCTGAATAACCACTCTAAAATAAGAATTAAAAGAATAAAAATCATTATCATAAAATGTAGTGAAAAATTATAGCTGCAGTATGTATGCAGTGGTTCAGGATATATTGGTGAGAAATATGACTGTTAGTCATCATGCAGTGACTGTAACTGGGTTGAACTCACACACAACAGTACGGTTTGTCACAATCCTGGGTCCAGACCATCTGCATTAATGACAGATGAGGCTCAGTCGCTCTCTTGGCTAATAACACTCTCCACATGAGCACTTTGTGACCACAGGAGAAGACAAACATGTTTATAATAGCTCTGTGAAGCAGTGTCAGTCATAACAATTAACTGCACTAATTCCCTTTTGAATTAATGGATCCACAATTTCCTTTTGTTTCCTATTCAGTAATGTATGATGAACAGACTCTTAATGTATGGCACCATATCTTACATTCTCAAAAAGTCAATAAAAAAAATAAACAATAGTGTAGCATCCAGTGAATCATTACTGTATCAACTGAAGAGCCAATTGTATTAAAAAATATTTTTTTACTTAAAAATGACTGACATTTCATTACATATCACTATTAATCATAGACAAGTTGATCTATCAAGGGCATTAGGGTTTATTTTAAGATTAGTCGAGACACAAAAGTGCTCCAAGACAGCACTGCGGAAAGTTGTTTTTTGCATTTACAATCATATTTTCACATCATGTGGCGCTGATTAAACAGGCAAACAATCATAGTCAGGAAAAAAATCAGTAATTGACATGTTTAGAATGCATATCTGAATATCTAAAGTAAATACAAGAATTGAAAATATTCCGCACATCATTCTCATGACTAACATAATGATTCTTATTCTACGGCCCTATAGAATGTTGCAACAGCTCCCGTTCATTTTCAAATGACGTTCACAGCCCCTGGATTTTTCTCGATAACTGCCCGCTGCGCCGTTAACGCCCGCTGCGCCGTTAACGCCCGCTGCGCCGTTAACGCCCGCTGCGCCGTTAACGCCCGCTGCGCCGTTAACGCCCGCTGCGCCGTTAACGCCCGCTGCGCCGTTAACGCCCGCTGCGCCGTTAACGCCCGCTGCGCCGTTAACGCCCGCTGCGCCGTTAACGCCCGCTGCGCCGTTAACGCCCGCTGCGCCGTTAACGCCCACTGCCCACAGCAACGAGTTTTGTCACTTCAGATTCACTGTACTATATCACTCCGCAGGTAGTTCGGCCACTTTGAAAGTAAATATTCACAACGTTGTAACGGCTATTTTATCCAATCTGTTAAAGTAGTAGCACTAATAAACTGTAATAACCCGTAGAATAAGCGGGATAATGTATTCCCCAAGAGTTACTATCAGAAAAATATTCCCCAACAGGGTTGAACACCACCCATTCAACACAATTATGTGATTAACTTTCCTAAATTAAACAAAAAGTTCAGAATCACTGCGAGACTTATATAAAAATGCAGCTTTAATGATCATTATCCCTTGGCTTATTTAACCTCACCTGTGAATTTCCAGCCTTTCTTCAGCTTCTTCTCTGAACAGAATATGGATACAATACAATGATAGAATTTCATGGTAAACTTATTACCTGAGCAATTACATTTCAATCAATACATGTTATTTAAAATCACATGAGCACCTAGAACATTTTTTTTCCAATTTTGTCAATAAGTCAATTTTAATGAAATACATCTTTACAACCCAGTGCTTTCTTTGAACAGCGCTCACTTGAGACCAGAGTGTTTGAGTGTATGTTTCCCTGTGTTGTAGTGCTCAGTCATTCTGCTGCTTGTTACCCCCCCCTACCCCCCACCCCATCCCCTCCCCAAGCCCCCCTTTCAACATTTCCACTGAACCAATGGATTATGAAACCAGGCCAGATATGAGCCTGTTGTGTCCATGGATGCGCCTGCAACAGGTTTGTTCATGTCTGTGTTTGTTTAGTGTGTGTACATGACAATAAAATGAGTCACAGTTACATGACATTATTTACACCTTTATCTTTATTCAATGAAAATTCATAAAATGTCGACACCCTTGTGGCTGTAGCAGAATATGTCAGTCCCAGGTCATTGCACATGACTGGGTCCTTTAAACCTAATAAAGCTTGTAATTACATCGTCTTACAACATACACATGCCTGCAACAGTTCTTAGAATTCGATTGTAAGGGTTTAGCACCACGGACAGCAACTATATCATTTTGACATCAATCAAATGGACATGAAGTTGTTACGGACTCAGACCATAAATGGACCCAGATGCAAGACTCTGAAGCAAGAGTACGTTTTAAGAACAATTTATTTTCACAACATGTTAGAGGACATTTTGAATAGTGTGCTGTTGGATGTCCAGATGGTAATGACTGCACGCAGTAACTGGGAAGCAGGGTCAATAAGTAGGCAAAAGGTCAAAACCAGAAATCCATCCAAAAATCCAAAAAGACTTTACCAGTAAACAGGTGTGGGTCAAACCAGAGGTCCAGTACACTAAAGGGATCCAACAGGGAGAAGGCAAAGGCAGGGTCAGAGGCAGGCACAAGGTCCAGTAACGAGAGCAGATATCCAGCAACAAAACCAAAGGGAACAGACAACAGACAAAACCACAAAGCCAAAGCCATTCATGCACAGAGGTATCCAAGACCGGGAAGAAATTGCATGTTGGATGCATAGAAGCAGACTAACTAGCAACCCAGTCACATGCACACCACACTTAAATAATAAGAGACTTATCGTTAACTCTAACTTTAATAATGTTGCCCTGGCTAATAAGCACCAACAAAACTTTTGATACGTTTATCTGACTAGCTTAGAGGTGCAATTTTCTAACGTGGAGCATGCCGCAACGTGTTGGCAGAGGCCCTTTAGCTTTTAGCTGAAGCAGTGGATGGCTGAGTGCTGGGAAGTCACATGGTTACTCCTGACAGGGTGGTTGTTGTTTGGACCTGGGTACTACTGTCGGAGTCCCACAGACGTTAACGTGGGTTCATCAGCTGGTGTGTTGCAAGCCTCCGAGTTTTTCTAGTTTGATTACTACTGACCAAAGCTATAGTATAATCGTCATAAGAGAGCAGAGCAAGCCAATCGGTGCTGGTAGTTCAGTGGGTGGACTGTTTTCCTTTTTCCACTTTTCTACGTCACCAGGAGCTGTAAATGGTAAGCTGAGAAGCAAAGTTGCAAAGTTATTTTCTGTTGAGGGTTCTTCGTTCAACCTTTTAAATACTGGGGAACACAGGTGGGATCAATCACAACAAATTACAGAGGGAAAACACCAGTGACAGGAAGTAAAACAAGACATCATGAACATGAACCAACTTAACAAAATAAAAGCCCCGGACACTAATAAAGACAGAAACATGGTGAAGACAGACAAAAAACAACACCAGACAAGACAATCAAAGTCTTGATACATAACAACAAAATCATTAGGCTCCTCTGGCCCCTGATAACAAGACAAATTCATCTTTGACCACATCATTCTGACATAGTATCAATAGCTAGAACATTTTTAGGGGGGCAGCCATGGCTCAGTTGGTAGAGCAGGTCATCCATTAACTGAACTGGCAGTTCGATTCCTAGCCAGTCCGTTGTGTCCTTGGGCAAGACACTTCAGCCTTCTGGCCTCCAGTGTCACTCACACTTGTGTATGAATATGTATGAATCAGTGATGCGAGGATCAATGTATAAACGACCTGAAACCAACTGCTTTTGTAACCAACTCGGACTGCAAAAAATATATTTGCAAAGGACAGACCCGACCCGCTTCTGGACCCACATTTTTAAACAGTAGTCAATGGTCTTTATGACCATCAAATGACCTTACTCACATACCTGTATTTATTTCCGTGTTAAAATCCGATGTCATTGGTTGCACGCAGCATCTAAACCAGGGGTCGATAACACTGGGAGCCGCTCATCATCTTTAAAAATCTCAGCGAATGTGTCTCAAACCTTACTTTTTTTGTTTGTATGTTTCTGGAGCTTCCACTTCCACAACTTGACTTTCTCTCTTGCTCCCTCCATACTGTAGGATACTGACGATGTTGTACGTCACTCTCACAGAAATTCAGTTATAAGTATATTTACCAGGTTATTTTAATGTTTATCACAAAGCGGTCACCAGATCACTTCGGGTTAGCCCACGCCACCAGCCCGCAATACAGCCACATTGACCACCAGAACGGCCAATTAACCTATCAGTGCATGGATGGTGGGAGGAAACCGGAGTACCCGGCGAAAACTCACGCGGACACAGGGAGAACATGCAAACTCCACACACAAAGGTCTGGTGTGGCATTCGAACCAGGGTCCTTCTCGCTGTGAGAAGGTGTGACCCCTGCATCACCGTGCCACTGTGTTATAATTGTTGTTATTATTATTATTATTATTATTATTATTATTATTATTATTATTATTATTATTATTATTATTATTATTATTATTATTATTATTATTATTATTATTATTATTATTATTTTGTAAAGTTGGAATAGCGGCCCACAAGTTCACATTAAGTTGTAGGGTCCATTTCAATTAGCAAGTTCAATGTCAACTCTGAGTCTGTCAACCCTGAAATTAAGAAAACCCTGAGTGTTTGGTTTCAGTTACAGAGTTAACTCAACCCACAGACAGAAGGGTAACTCTGACCTGTTTTGCAATGAAACTTATACACTGGATGAGTAACCATAGTAACAGACTCTGTAAATGTAACCTGGTCAGCAGCACATTTTGTCAGTTTCTCTGTGGCTCCGCCCACTTCCAGGCACACACATGGTTTCATTTCCTCATTCATTCAGTCCGTAGGAGAATGTAGCATGTTATTTAAAACAAAATTCAGTCCATTGGTCTATAAATAAATACATTAGACACAGTAGGTGGAAATTGTTTGTACGAATATGTCCTTTGAACTATCATATCTGTGGATGACAGTGCAGCATTAAAGCACAGAGAAATATCCATCAGTAGATGGTTCTCACACCGCATAGATGTTCTAACATTTACAAATGGGTCATTCCATGTCAAGTCACACCCTCCCCAGTGACACCTCTTTAATTTGCCTGATTTTTATTCTATCAGTGCCTTGCGATGTCAAATGAAAGAATCAAAAATTTGAGCCTCCAAACTCAAAATGATTTTCCTGTTATGGCCCTTCATTCAAAGTTTGGGTGCCACATCCACTATTGGGATCCAGAAAATATGGTCCAAAATATTGGACCATATTTGGACGCCCTCATCTTTTGTTTTGAAGTAGACCCGTGAATTGCTATATGTATGTATTCTGACCCTGTCTATCAGAACCTATACTTAAAAGCATAAGTGTGCTATTTTTAAAAATATTAACCCTTTAAAAGTAGATTTTTAAATGATGCAATACATTTCTTTTTGACATTTTGGGGTCCATATCTTGGAAATGTTTTGTGTTGTTGGGGTTTCAACTAATTTATCATCATATTTGGGAACTCGACTATGTATTTTCAGAGTTTCAAGACACTCAGGCCTCAGGTACACTCAGGTACAGGAGAGCTCCAAATATGGCTATGGGACAAAATGACCATTTTGGACCCCCTCCTTTAGGTCACTAGTTGGACATGTGGTCACATGATGATGGGAATGAGCTTTTTACCCTATCAACAGTTGCCTTTTATCAACATTTTGAGCCAATAAATGTGATTTATTATGTTTCTTGCCTGGTGTTACTGTGTCTTTTGGGTGTGTAAGTTGTCTGAGTTTTTTGTATGTTTTTATTACTATGTTGATTTGATACCTTTTCATACTGTACTGTATGAGTTCTGATATTCCTCTGATCTATGGTAACATTATTATGTCCCTGTTTTTATTTCCCCATTCTTGTTTGTGTTTTGCTTTATTTTCGTTTTTCCTGTGCTTGTCTTTGTTTATGGCTCATCTGGGATATTGACAGATTGTGTGTTGTATGTATTTTTCTTCCTCCTGTCTTGTCTTTTTTTTTCAGTTATGATGCTGGTCTAGTTGTAATGTGTTCTGATTACAAAGGGTTTGTGTGCTGTGGGGTGTTCTGATTTCCAAGGAGGTATTGCTCCATATGTGTGGATGTGTGCATGTTCTCTATGGTGAATGGGTATCGTCATTTTTATGGTGAAAAAGAAAATGAGTCAATTTACTGTGAAACGCAGTTATCTCATCATGTACAAGAATGAATCATCACATTAGAATATCTGTTTTTGCAGCTCTCTCTGTCTTTTAATGCTGTGACTCTTCATTGTGTTGAAATGGTTTCATAAATGTACATAAAATACACCGCTTTTTAAATAATAACTTCAGTGGTAGTAATACAGGATGGGGGTTTACAGAGTAACTCATGATATTACAGTAGTTGTGCTCATGGTTGTGTGCACAAGAAAAAGAAAAAAAAATCCTTTAACAGGGAAGGGGAATAAATCAGTTTATTGAAGCGGTAACAGTTTTATAAGATTCAAGCAGCATATTTTGGCCAGATTTTGCCCTTATATGAGGAAATCATTAAACTTTAAAAAACATATGGCATAATAAAAGTTTTTATTGCATTATCCTATTGTTTGTAGTGTATAATCCAGTATAACATCATACAGTCAAATAGATATAATGTACATTTTTCATTATGTAGATGTTATACATGATACATATCATATAATATGCACATTAGAGCCACTATTAGCTAACTGAAATGGTAAATGGTCTGCACTTATATAGCGCTTTTCCACCTTCATGGTGCTCAAAGCGCTTTACATTAGCCTCACATTCACCCATTGACACACACACACACACACACACACACTCATAAGCCAGTAGGTTTGTAAGGTCGAAGGCAGGGGTGTCAAACTCCAGTCCTCGGGGACCGGTGTCCTCCATGTTTTAGAGATTTCCATCTTCCATGTGATTCAGTTTAACCCTTTAACTCCTGAGATTTTAGCAATTAGTAAAAAAGGAAAAAATAAAATAAAATAAAATGAGCAACAACAAAAGACAAAAATTAATAATAAGCTAACAAAATAATTGGTAACATGAGCAAAGTAAGACACAAATGGCAGAAAATCAAAGAAAAATAATGACATTTTAAAAAAAAGTAGAAAAATATACAAAATCAGCAACAAAATGAACAAAAAAGTAATATATATTTACAAAATGAAAAGATAATGTTGAAAATTTAAAAAAAGGAAAAAAAGAAAACAAGTATTAACATTTGGTCCCAGCAGTTTTAATTTTGCCTTTAAATATATATTTTTTTTTTATTAAAAAAATTGCTTTTTGACACCTTGTCCATGCATAAAACTAAAAGGAAAAATGGTAGAATTTTTCTGAATATTTAAACTAAATCATCCATTCAGAATGCATCAGCGCTGACACTTAAAGTGTTAATAATCAGCTCCTCATCAGACTGATAATGATGCAATGGCCTCCAGGTGTAATGGAAGAGGGAAACATCTAAAACATGCAGGACACCGGCCCTCGCGGACCGCAGTTTGACACCCCTGGTCTAAGGTCAGTCCTACTGGGGGCCTAAGTCAGGGTTAAGTGTCTTGCCCAAGGACACTTCGACATGTGGACAGCCAGAGCTGGGACCCAAACCGCCAACCTCTCAGTCATTGGTAGTCATTTTCAAGTATTAACCTATATAAAACACATATGTAATCCCAGTAGTTTGAAATACAGTCACATGAACCAATGAGAAAATCATATAAAGACAGACTGCTGTGTTGTGATCAGTTCTGGAGACTACAGACAAACACAGCCAGTCTGGACAAACACTAATGTAATCCTTTAATAAGATCTCCAAATAAAACAGCATGATCTGCCCACGCCTCTATATCCCAGCGATGCTATGGAAACAATATGAACCTGAGCCAAACTGAAGCTACTGCTCCTCCTTCCAGTCCATGTCCAATCAATGTTGGACACATCCTGACTGACTTCCACCGTTCATTATCAGAAAGGACAAGTAACGTTATACCTCTGCTTTAAACACACTCATCGACCTGGAGGCCATTTAATGACAGAAAAATGATATCATTTGCAGCAATGTTCTGTTGTAAGCTGACCCCGAAAACCACATGGGGGTCTCTTCATCTTGACCACGTTAGTTATCGATTTCCACTGAGGATAATGACTTTTTATGCCTGTAATATATGAGGGCATGTTTGATGTAGGCTGATCTGTTTGCTCACTGTGGCCCACTTTCATTGCCGTTGTCAGGGGAGTCATACTGTGGAAAGCTAGAAGCCTTGTATATATGAGATGATTGTGGACATTGTTTCGCAGGCTTTCAGCTCCCATTTTAGAGTTGATCACATATCTATATGCGTTTCCACACATTTACAGTTCAGCTATTTGCTATTGGACGAAAAATGCATTGACAATTTATTATTAGTTTTGGTTAATCATATACCATATCTGTTTTTGTGCACCTGGAAATGTTGAACAAAGGTAGTTGACGATGTTTAATTGCACGCCTGTAATGGAAATCAATCTTCCTATACAGAAGTCACCATAAAAGAACAACTGTCCCATAAACCACGGAAATAATTAGTTTCTGAAATGATATTGTCATTTATATGGTTCAAAGTTTTGACTTCAAGAAAAATTATTTTAATTGACTAGTTGAACAGGCTGGATGTCAATCAGTTCAACAGATAATTTCCATGCTCTTCATCTGTTTATTTGAGTGTTTTCTACACCAGGGCCAAATCCCAATCCATCATCTTCCATCCACTGGATTTAAAGGTTCAATGTTCACTGTGGTGAAGTATCACTGGCTACGTTTACATGATGGTTTTTTTAGTCAGAATTATTTATTCTGAATAAAATAATTTGGAATTAAAAGTTATTTCCTTTGTGTTTACATGGGCATATTAATTCTGAATACGTTTCCATGGAAATGAGTGTATTCTGGTCTAGGTAATTGTGTTTTAAGAGAAGAGGTGTAAAGTAACTAAGTAAACTTAAATAATTTTTTTAGGTATCTGTACTTTACTCGAGTATTTATTTTTCTGGCAATTTTTTTACTTTTACTCCCTATATTTTTACATAAATATCTGTACTTTATGCTCTTTACATTCTAAGAATATTCTCATTACTTTTTCAAACTAAACAGATGTGACAGCGTGAAAAATAAATCACTTCAGAAGAACTGTGATTTTATAGTTATAGTTATATGACTATTATCTCAGAATTTTAGCATTTTATCTCACAACTTTTTCTCTTAAAGTTATACATTTTTATCTCATATTTATAACTTTTTTTTTTAAATCTCATGATTATTTATCTCAATTTGACTTTTGTTCCCCCATTTTTCCCTAAATTTCCTGCCCATATCCACAAAACTGAGTAACTGTGACTTGATCAAACCTATTATCTACACAGTAACTCACTTTTAAAGGCTTTATTTTAGATACTTTTCCTGGTTAAATAAGTATTATTGCATTCATGACCAAAAAAAGCAGTTTTAATTTATACTTTTGTACTTTATTACAATTGAGAAATAATACTTTTCTTTTTTTACTTTTACTTAAGTAGAGGAGTTGAATCAGTACTTTTACTTTTACCAGAGTATTTTTTCACACAAGTAGCTGTACTTCTACTTAAGTACAGAATGTGAGTACTTTGAACCCCTCTGTTTAAGAGCTGGAGGTACAGAGGGTCTGGATGGTTACTGGAAGAAAATAATTGTGTCCACTTCCTGTTTTGCATTCGTTTCAACTATCAACATGTTAGACCAGATACTACATGCGATGTTTGCATTTATTTTTGTGATAATTACAAAGCAGCAACTCAACTGAATCAACCATAGGAATTAACAAACTAATGCTGGCAGTGGAATATGTGCATCATTGTGACAAGACCAGGAGCATGTGCATAACAACAGGAATAATGTTAAAGTGGAATTAATTGTTTATATGGCAGAGGAATTTTCAAATTCAGAATTAAGATCAGAATAAACCAGTGATTTTATTCAGAATTAAGTTTATTTCAAAATGACCATTTTCAATTGGAATTAAGTATACATTGTTATCTTAAAGAGGAATTAACCTTTATTTGGAATTAAAGAAGAATAAAAACAATCATGTAAACAGGGCCACTGTTTGGCCATGCAGAGCCTTTATCCCCTTGGTCTTTACAAACCGACCTTCACCTGGACTCAAACACATATGACATGTTTGAAAAATGATGAACAATGACTCATAATCTGGCATAAAAACAAAAAATCAAAAAGCCATTTCAATCATTTCTTATGTATTCTGTAATTAAATAACATGCAGACTATTGACACATTAAAGAATTATATCATATTTCCCATTTTTTTTATGTAATGCATATTTTAATCTATGAAAATAGAACTGTTGCATTACAGTGAAACCCATATGACCCAGGGAGGTCATGTGACCTTTGTATAGGACGAGGTCAAACAAGGGTGAGTGGAAATATCTGAGGTCCAATTCAAGTCAGGTTCAAATTGCCGACTACTTCATCATCTCAGGGTTACACATATTTTGTTTGTATTTTTTTCAATTCATTTCAATTTTATTTATAAAGCCCCAAATCACAACAAAGTCGTCTCACAGGGCTTTACAAAAACACAATCAACTACAGAGATATATGAAAAATCCCAAGCCTCCCCTGCCCTCCTTCTCTGCAAGAAAAAACTTCAAAACCCAGTGGGAAAAAGAAGAAATCTTGAGGAGAACCACATTGAAGGAGAGATCCACTCCCATGGACGGACAGGCTATAGATGAACATCCATTTATAAATGAAGGAGGGGGGGGGGGGGCTGGTCCAGACACCAGACAGGCAAGGGCGGGGGTCTGGGGTCACAGGTCAGCACAGGCGAGACACTGCAGATCCTGTCAGGAGAGCCACCACTCCCCCCCAGGGGGGGAGGGGGGAAAGGGGACACCAGGTGACTAGCCCTGAACAGACTTGGTATGAAAGATAGGTTATAAAAATGACAAAAACAGGTGTGAGAGAGAGGGAGAGAAAGAGGGAGAAAGAACTCAGTGTCTGTACTTCCCCCAGCATTCTAACTCCTAGGGCAGCCTAGACTGAACTGTGACTCATACATCATGTATACATGATATATGAGTCACATCATTTTTAACTAACCTGACCATAGGCTTTCTCATACAGGAATGTTTTCAACCTAATGTTAAATGTTTTTTCTCCCCTTTTTTTCTGCCAATTTATCTCATTAAGATTGGCATTAGTCTTTCACCTTGGCGTTCCAGAAGATAGGGTGGAGAGAAACACAAGGCAGTAATGAGATTTCACAGATGTTGCAGCATGTTGAATATCTGATGATCATATTACATTCGGTCGATGATCAACAGGCCTTCTGAGTGTAGCCTTGGAGAGAAAACTGTTATTACATACTGCATCTCACCCACTGGGTAATATAGAACATATGTACAGTATGTATGAATACACAGGAATTACGCAATAACATCATCTCAACAATGGTAACAATAAAGCAAATGTGAAAAGGGGATGTGGGAATTGTCTTGGATATTAGTTGTTATTTTTCCAGAGTATTTTCTATGGTTTTCATCTGCTTTAACTCACAATAGAATGGAATGGAATATGACCATGAACTGAAATTTAATTTAGGTTTAGGTTTAATTTGTT
This sequence comes from Siphamia tubifer, assembly GCA_020466265.1. Classification (NCBI taxonomy): domain Eukaryota; kingdom Metazoa; phylum Chordata; class Actinopteri; order Kurtiformes; family Apogonidae; genus Siphamia; species Siphamia tubifer. The sequence goes on along the minus strand of CM035799.1, from coordinate 36,971,345 downwards.
TTTGACCTTATGCAGCTAAAAATCAAAGTCAAAATGCACAATACCTATGTAAGTAAAGAAATTAGGCTCTTGGTAAATAAATAAATAAATAAATAAATAAATAAATAAATAAATAAATGAATGAATAAAACTTGAAGATGTGATCAACTTTGACTTGAATAATTCTATTTTGCTATCTTTTTTTTGTTTTTCCTTTTATTTATTTATTTATTTATTTAAGCAGGTAAGATAAATGCGTTCAGAAACTAATGAACACTGTTACAACCAATAGCACCAAGAGCATAAAACCACTGAAACACAGATTAGAGATGATTCATCTTTGCTACTTCTGTGACTGTAAATGCATGAGAAATGACGGCATGAATGGCTTGTGTTTAGAGAAAGACACTGGTACTTGGCTGGAGGTGTGTTTCTGTGGTAGCATCATAAACCATGATGTTTCAGAAGTTGCAAGTGTTAGGTACTAGTGGGTGAACTGAGTGCATCCATTCAACCTATAACAAGACATTTAACCATCACAATGACTCTGAAACAGTTTAATTAATGTAAAAATGTTACCAGGTTCTGCATTAAGGTCCTACTAATGTTCCAACGAATTTTGGAAATACTAATATTAATGTAGACTTTAAGAGCAAAGTCACAATATGAAAAACACAAGGTTTTTACATAGGGAATCTGTATCTGAAATGAAACAAAAAAACATTTGTGGCGATTTGTGTGAATCTACACTGTCTGTAAACCTCCATCTGAACCAAAGCCCAGTGTGCAACACTATCTGCCACCTGCAGACACACTGGAAATAAGCTGCTAATATCCACCGGCCTTTTACTGCCATTTACAGTCATACGTCTGTGCATTGTTGATTGACGTGTTATTCAGTTAAATTGCTCCAATTTGACAAATCCACTGAGGCTCTTCCATGTTCAGTGTCATTTGTCATTTCCACTTGTCTGGAGTGGATTTAAAGTCATTGGACATTAAGTGTGCAAGTGACATCATCATACCACTGGACTCTATGTGTGTTCAAACTATTTCCAAATGTGTGATTCATACATACAGCAGAGTCTGGCATCACTGACTCGATGGTGACAGCAGCATGAAGTGTGGGTGTGGCTTATAGTCAGGTGATGCCAATAGTCCACAAACCATTTAAATATAAATATTTAATTATGGGATCTATGATGTTTTAAAACAAATGGTAACAGAAACAACTTGGTATTTATTAATGTGTTGTAGTCGCAGACATCCCAAGTTCCAAAAACACATTTCAGGGAGATGGTTATCAACCCCCTCCCACCCCCTTTCCAAATTATTGAACGAAAACGTGTAATTCATGAGTAAACTAGAAAAGCACTCTGAGAGCGCACATCTCCGCCAAGATATAGACACCCCCCCCACCATATCACCACCAAAATCTAATCATTTCCAGATCTCCCCATTACCAACATACCCTGAAAATTTCATCAAAATCTGTCCATAATTTTTCGAGTTATCTTGAACACAGACAGACAGACAGATAAATGGCGGTAAAAATATAACCTCCTTGGCGGAGGTAAAAATTGGTAGAAAATCAATGAAGTAATATAAATTAAATATACGAGGTGTGTTTTATGTGCCCAGACTAGGGCTATAAATTAAAGGCCTATTGGAGTCCAGAGGTCACATGACCCACACACTATTGAAGAAAACATGTCATTTGAGTAAACATTTGCTAGTTAAATTAAATTAATACTTATTAATTATTCATTTATTTATGTATTGATTCATTCATTTGTGTATTTATTTATACATTTGAGATGAATATACAATTGATTTAATGGAGAAAAGTTTCTTTTTTTTTTTTTTTAGTCTTGACGGTCGATTTATTTTGTGACGGTCCCTAAACTCCTGAAGCCTCTCCAGTAGGGTAAGGCTGAGCGGACATCTGCTGATGCTTGTGGAGAAGTGAAGCAGCTCACTGGGCATAAGTTTGATCAGAGAGTCGGTGGAGACGTGCCTTTGCCATAAAGTCTGTCTGGTGTGACAGCTGACAGCCCCCACCCCCACCCCCCACTCTCTCTCGTACCTGTGCAATGTAATTGAAATAATTAATAATAATAAAAAAAAAAAAAAACTCCCTTGCATAGTCCTGTAGTCGTACAGAGTGAGAGTGTCATTGGTCTGAATTCCACACAGAAGCAACACATGCACAAAGTTACAGTAACGCATGGACACTATTGGTTTGGTGCCAGAGAAGCAGGAAAATACAATAGCAGAGCTCAAAATGTCCACTGTGTGCAAGTATTATAAAAATAGACGACGAAAACAACCTCAAGCTAGCTTACAGAAACACAAGATTTGCAAGTGTTGAATAAAGATAAGGTGAATAAAACAAAGTCACATCCTGGTTCTGTTGATTCACCCTCTATTTTTTAAAAATGTAATATAGAAGTATCAAATTACAACTCAGTATTGGCAGATCACTCAAAATCAACTCTGAGGCAAAAAAAAAGCCTGATCATAACATCTCACATACACACGTATTTATATATTTATGGAATAAGTTTTAATTCACTTTAGGGCTGAAAATGTTCATTGGCTCGCTTCTCTTAACATCTTCAAATCTGACAAACCACTCAACACCTGAGTCCCAACCCACCGTACTTGTAAGTGCGTGTTGTCTACATGGGCAAATTCTGGATATCTGTATGTGGTGAGTACCACCTCCCTATGGAGTAGGAAGTGCACAGACACACCGTAGTGCATGAGGAACTTTTAGTGTGTGTGGGCTGTGCAGAGCCTAAAAAACATATATAGACATTTTAATTGTGTTGTTTAGAAGGTATACACACACACACACACACACACACATACATTATACGTACTCAGAAGCAATGAAAATGCAACACTTTAAATTTTGATTTATTTTTGTTCAGGATCTGAGTTTTCCCATTTGAATTCTTCAGTGACAGTTGGAGTCAAAATGGGCACCTTGTTCCACATGAATGATCATCATATAAATCAACATGTAGAGTTGTTCTCTTAACAATACATACTAAATACAACATATGGAATTAGGAGTTCTGCTTGTGCAGTTGTTGAAATGAAGGAGTGGTTGTCTTCTCTATATAAAGACATGATAAAAGACACACTAGGAACATTGTCAAGTGTCAGTGGAACATGTGTGGAACCAACTGGGACCAGCTCTCAGTTAGAGTACCCAGACCTCAAACCAGGCAGCCATTCCAGAATGTTCTGCAGACAGAGTGAAGACAACTCCCCCAAGACAACTGCAGACACTGGGTCAGGTCCATGAGGAGACGTTGTCCTGTCTGTGTGAATGTTGAAGGGGGGGGGGGGTCACACCCCATACTGACAGTTTTTGAAGTTGATTTTTGAATGTGTGTTCCATTCACTGTTGTTGTGATTTTTAATTTTCAACTCATGACCATTATGTTTAATGCATGTGTTTATTATTGTACAACTTCAGCCATTTAATTTATCAAAATCAACCCACCCAATATACTGAAATTGTTAAAAAAATTTAAAAAATTTAAAAAATTTACGTCAAAAAACATTTGAATCCAAACTGGTGTTGCATTTTCAGTACTTCTGAGTGTATATATATATATATATATATATATATATATATATATATATGTATATATAGTAGAGAACTTGTAACAGGCTGTTTGCCCTGCTTCTCTGTTCAATTCCATTTCATGTGTTCGTGTGTCAGGTTTATAGAGCCCCAGCTCTTTAGGTCTGTAAATTCTGTGGCCAGCTTCATGACATCATGACGGATGAGCTAATCATATCAGAATTTCATTGGATGAGTCACTTGGGTCTTAAACCTGCTGGGATTCCCATTCAGAAAGAGCTGCACTGGATGATATTTGGTCTGGGTTGTGGGAGAAACAGGACTTGTCTGAGCTTGATAAACATACATAAAGATAAAAGTATATGAGACATTCTACCAAACCGGTTCAAATTCAGGCTTGGAAAGTATATTAAATTCGTATGACATTTTGGAAAAGCTTTGACTGTACTGTTTGACTTGTTACTGCTGGGTGTGTAAGGAAGTCTTGTTTTTGACATGTTTCAAAGCAATTAATGTCCAGATGGAATTGTTTGGTGAGCTTCCACTTTTATTTGAATATTCTTAGATTATCACATCAACAGTTCATGAAGATGACATAACATTGATGCTGAATATAGATATGCACGTTTCAATTATTGGTATCTAAAGTAAAAGTAACCAGTGCTCCAGTGTCTAAGTTATATATTTACAAAACGGCTTCCATCTTAAAAACTAAGATGGATTTCAACTAACTTTGTATTAGCAATGTATAGGTATTTGAATATGACATTTCATTTGCAATACATTTTGTTGATCTTCAATAACCTTGAAAAGTGAAACTCAATGTCATGATTTTTAAAGTACCTAATTTTTGCTCCAAACTCCCTCAATATTAGACATTGACTGCATTAGAATATACCAACTGTACTGACTGCAGTGAACTGTACTAATTGTACTGACTGTATTAGACTGTACTGACTATGTCAGACTGTACTGACTGTATTAAACTGTACTGACTGTATTAAACTGTACTGACTGTTTTAGACTGTACTGACTGTATCAGACTGTACTGACTGTATTAAACTGTACTGACTGTATTAGACTGTACTGACTGTATTAAACTGTACTGACTGTTTTAGACTGTACTGACTGTATCAGACTGTACTGACTGTATTAAACTGTACTGACTGTATTAAACTGTACTGACTGTTTTAGACTGTACTGACTGTATTAAACTGTACTGACTGTATTAAACTGTACTGACTGTTTTAGACTGTACTGACTGTATCAGACTGTACTGACTGTATTAAACTGTACTGACTGTTTTAGACTGTACTGACTGTATTAAACTGTACTGACTGTTTTAGACTGTACTGACTGTATTAAACTGTACTGACTGTATTAGACTGTACTGACTGTATTAAACTGTACTGACTGTTTTAGACTGTACTGACTGTATTAAACTGTACTGACTGTATTAAACTGTACTGACTGTTTTAGACTGTACTGACTGTATTAAACTGTACTGACTGTATTAAACTGTACTGACTGTATTAGACTGTACTGACTGTATCAGACTGTACTGACTGTATTAAACTGTACTGACTGTATTAGACTGTACTGACTGTATTAAACTGTACTGACTGTTTTAGACTGTACTGACTGTATTAAACTGTACTGACTGTTTTAGACTGTACTGACTGTATCAGACTGTACTGACTGTATCAGACTGTACTGACTGTATTAGACTGTACTGACTGTATCAGACTGTACTGACTGTATTAAACTGTACTGACTGTTTTAGACTGTACTGACTGTTTTAGACTGTACTGACTGTATCAGACTGTACTGACTGTTTTAGACTGTACTGACTGTATCAGACTGTACTGACTGTATTAAACTGTACTGACTGTATTAAACTGTACTGACTGTATCAGACTGTACTGACTGTATTAAACTGTACTGACTGTATTAGACTGTACTGACTGTATTAAACTGTACTGACTGGTTTAGACTGTACTGACTGTATTAAACTGTACTGACTGTATTAGACTGTACTGACTGTATTAAACTGTACTGACTGTTTTAGACTGTACTGACTGTATTAAACTGTACTGACTGTTTTAGACTGTACTGACTGTATTAAACTGTACTGACTGTTTTAGACTGTACTGACTGTATCAGACTGTACTGACTGTATTAAACTGTACTGACTGTATTAGACTGTACTGACTGTATCAGACTGTACTGACTGTTTTAGACTGTACTGACTGTATTAAACTGTACTGACTGTATCAGACTGTACTGACTGTATTAAACTGTACTGACTGTATTAAACTGTACTGACTGTTTTAGACTGTACTGACTGTATTAAACTGTACTGACTGTATTAGACTGTACTGACTGTATTAAACTGTACTGACTGTTTTAGACTGTACTGACTGTATTAAACTGTACTGACTGTTTTAGACTGTACTGACTGTATTAAACTGTACTGACTGTTTTAGACTGTACTGACTGTATCAGACTGTACTGACTGTATCAGACTGTACTGACTGTATTAGACTGTACTGACTGTATCAGACTGTACTGACTGTATTAAACTGTACTGACTGTTTTAGACTGTACTGACTGTATCAGACTGTACTGACTGTATTAGACTGTACTGACTGTATCAGACTGTACTGACTGTATTAAACTGTACTGACTGTATTAAACTGTACTGACTGTTTTAGACTGTACTGACTGTTTTAGACTGTACTGACTGTATCAGACTGTACTGACTGTTTTAGACTGTACTGACTGTATCAGACTGTACTGACTGTATTAAACTGTACTGACTGTATTAAACTGTACTGACTGTATCAGACTGTACTGACTGTATTAAACTGTACTGACTGTATTAGACTGTACTGACTGTATTAAACTGTACTGACTGTTTTAGACTGTACTGACTGTATTAAACTGTACTGACTGTATTAGACTGTACTGACTGTATTAAACTGTACTGACTGTTTTAGACTGTACTGACTGTATTAAACTGTACTGACTGTTTTAGACTGTACTGACTGTATTAAACTGTACTGACTGTTTTAGACTGTACTGACTGTATCAGACTGTACTGACTGTATTAAACTGTACTGACTGTATTAGACTGTACTGACTGTATCAGACTGTACTGACTGTTTTAGACTGTACTGACTGTATTAAACTGTACTGACTGTATCAGACTGTACTGACTGTATTAAACTGTACTGACTGTATTAAACTGTACTGACTGTTTTAGACTGTACTGACTGTATTAAACTGTACTGACTGTATTAGACTGTACTGACTGTATTAAACTGTACTGACTGTTTTAGACTGTACTGACTGTATTAAACTGTACTGACTGTTTTAGACTGTACTGACTGTATCAGACTGTACTGACTGTATTAAACTGTACTGACTGTATTAGACTGTACTGACTGTATCAGACTGTACTGACTGTTTTAGACTGTACTGACTGTATTAAACTGTACTGACTGTATCAGACTGTACTGACTGTATTAAACTGTACTGACTGTATTAAACTGTACTGACTGTTTTAGACTGTACTGACTGTATTAAACTGTACTGACTGTTTTAGACTGTACTGACTGTATCAGACTGTACTGACTGTATTAGACTGTACTGACTGTATCAGACTGTACTGACTGTATTAAACTGTACTGACTGTATTAGACTGTACTGACTGTATTAAACTGTACTGACTGTTTTAGACTGTACTGACTGTATTAAACTGTACTGACTGTTTTATACTGTACTGACTGTATCAGACTGTACTGACTGTATTAGACTGTACTGACTGTATCAGACTGTACTGACTGTATTAAACTGTACTGACTGTATTAGACTGTACTGACTGTATTAAACTGTACTGACTGTATTAGACTGTACTGACTGTATTAAACTGTACTGACTGTATTAGACTGTACTGACTGTATTAAACTGTACTGACTGTATTAGACTGTACTGACTGTTTTAGACTGTACTGACTGTATCAGACTGTACTGACTGTATTAAACTGTACTGACTGTATTAGACTGTACTGACTGTATTAAACTGTACTGACTGTTTTAGACTGTACTGACTGTATTAAACTGTACTGACTGTTTTAGACTGTACTGACTGTTTTAGACTGTACTGACTGTATCAGACTGTACTGACTGTATTAAACTGTACTGACTGTATTAAACTGTACTGACTGTTTTAGACTGTACTGACTGTATCAGACTGTACTGACTGTATTAAACTGTACTGACTGTATTAGACTGTACTGACTGTATCAGACTGTACTGACTGTTTTAGACTGTACTGACTGTATTAAACTGTACTGACTGTATCAGACTGTACTGACTGTATTAAACTGTACTGACTGTATTAAACTGTACTGACTGTTTTAGACTGTACTGACTGTATTAAACTGTACTGACTGTTTTAGACTGTACTGACTGTATCAGACTGTACTGACTGTATTAGACTGTACTGACTGTATCAGACTGTACTGACTGTATTAAACTGTACTGACTGTATTAGACTGTACTGACTGTATTAAACTGTACTGACTGTTTTAGACTGTACTGACTGTATTAAACTGTACTGACTGTATTAAACTGTACTGACTGTATCAGACTGTACTGACTGTATTAAACTGTACTGACTGTATTAGACTGTACTGACTGTATTAAACTGTACTGACTGTATTAGACTGTACTGACTGTATTAAACTGTACTGACTGTATTAGACTGTACTGACTGTATTAAACTGTACTGACTGTATTAGACTGTACTGACTGTTTTAGACTGTACTGACTGTATCAGACTGTACTGACTGTATTAAACTGTACTGACTGTATTAGACTGTACTGACTGTATTAAACTGTACTGACTGTTTTAGACTGTACTGACTGTATTAAACTGTACTGACTGTTTTAGACTGTACTGACTGTTTTAGACTGTACTGACTGTATCAGACTGTACTGACTGTATCAGACTGTACTGACTGTATTAAACTGTACTGACTGTTTTAGACTGTACTGACTGTATCAGACTGTACTGACTGTATTAAACTGTACTGACTGTTTTAGACTGTACTGACTGTATCAGACTGTACTGACTGTATTAAACTGTACTGACTGTATCAGACTGTACTGACTGTTTTAGACTGCACTGACTCAAGCCAGCCTGCATTTGCTGCTCAGTGAGTCAGCTTCTTATCAGTGCTCACTCTGGCATCCAGGAAACAGTGTTAGGCTGAAATCCCCCTCTAAGCTCAGTAAGAACTGCTGATCTCATCCAGCCATGCTTTTGTTTCCAGTAACAGTCCAGATAGTGTGCTTCAGTTTTCCTGGGTGATGCTGTCTGTCGCTTTCATTTTGTCACTGAAGTGCATCAGGTGTTTTCAGTCAGACTGGAAGTTTACACTGAGGTTTGGGGAATGTAAAAGAAGCATTGTTAAAACTGTAAAAAAAAAAAAAAAAAAAAGTCCAAACTTACATGTATTTAGCCTAGGATCTAGTCTGTCCCCAGTGGCCGCAAATGGTATTTGCTACGGGAGACAGACTAGACAGCCTCGGATCTGAAAATCCAAAATGTACCAGGCCAATCAAATCGCGAGGGGCGGGATTGGAGCCCGCCCTGCCTCATGACGACACAAATACGACACGTAATGTTGTAGTCGCAGAGACGTAGCAGCTAGCACACATTGCCGTAACACCAGTTGCTAGCTGCTAGACAACATAGCTCATCACCAGGAACAACCATTCGAGCTGGCTTTGGCAGCAACGCTAGGTGATTTAAAATTACAGTTTTCCCTGCGAGAGGAGCAGAAAACGGCACTTTAGCTGTTTTTGGAAAAAAGGGACGTTGTCGGAGATTTGGCTCTGACTGGTTACCCATCCAATAGCGTGGCGTTGTGTAAAGAGAAAATTTGACAGACAGCGGTTATCCCGCCCACAAATTCACCTAGACTTTCTAGACTCTCCCCGTAGCAAATACCATTTGCGGCCACTGGGGAGAGTCTAGATGCTAGGCTAACATGTATTTGCATCTTGTCATATTGTGACTGCATCAGATCTGAACCTTAATATGTCATAATTATCCACAGAGGAACCATAGTCTAACAAAAACATCCAAAACAAACCAAAAAAGTGTCCATATGTAGTCCATCAAACACATCAATAAATCTCCACAAATGCTTTATCTGTTGCATCATTTAACAGGACCTGCCTCCAATATCCTAGTTTTCATCTTAATATTTTCATTTATAATATAATCAAACACTAATTGTTATCAAAATGGTTCAAGAACAGCATTCAATTAACTTTATTAAAAAATTAAAGTGAAAATTGAGTGGAAGTTTACGGGGTTAAACACTAGATTGAGTCTAGGGCTTTTTGTTATGAATTTTATATCCAGTGTTTTGTTTGTCTTCTTTTTGTGAGTCTTGAGGTTTTTCTGTCATTGTTAGTGTCTGGGATTTTATTTTGTTATGTTGGTCTGTGTTCACCTTATCTGGTTTTGCTTCCTGTCACTGGTGTTTTTTTTCCCCCTCCTCGTTAATCGGTGTGATTGTTTTCACCTGTTCCTTTTCCTTTATAAGTGTGGAGTGTGTGTTGGTTCCCTGCTAGTCTGTACTGCCTTGTCTGTTACTTATGAGCACATATAACCTTGTCTTGGATCTCTGGCTTTTGATGTGTTTCTGGTTTTTGGCTTTTTGTCTTGTCCTCTTGTTCTGGCATGTTTTTTCCCCAGTGTTTGACCTTTGACCTCATTTTGACCCGGATTCTGCCTGTTGCTTCCTGTTACCTTATCTGTCATCTGATTCCTGGCTTCACCTCCTTCTGCTTTACAGTAATGTCTGTTGGATTTGCCCTGTACCGACCCTGTTTTGTTGACGACTGTTTCCTTACCTTTTCCTGTAGTTATGGATGGCTACTGTGACTTCAGACCCCAGGCAATCACCTTAGCGGAGGAGGATACATGTTTTAATTGTATTAATAAATCTTACACATCTGATTCCCTGTCTCTGAGTACTGCATTTGGGTCCATTTGATCTTAATATTTGTATCACTTTTATTGATTGATACAGTAGTTAAAAATGTAATTTTAATCAAAGTTTATTTTATTGTGCTAAATCAGAACAAAATGTATTATTTTACATACACCCTAGCAGTTAAAGGTTTGGACTTTTTCTATATTTTCATGACTATTTGCATTATAGATTATCAATGAAGGGATCAAAACTATTAATGAGCACATGTAGATGGTGTAGTTTTACAAAAGTGTGATGTAATTCAAAGCATGTTTTATATTTTTTTTTATTCTTCAAAATACCCACATTTTACTTTTATTACTGCTTTGCATATTCTTAGCATTACCTAGATGAGCTTCATGAAGGAGTCACCTGTAATATTTTCTTGACGTTCTGAGTGATGCTGAACATTAAGATCTACTGTAGTGTCATCTCACCTCGTCATCTGAACCCGCTTTATCCTCACTAGGGTCGCGGGGGTCTGTGGGGGCCTAAACCAGCTACAATGGGTGAAGGTGGGGTACATCCTGTATGAAACATTACTTATTAACTTAGTATTATAAGGTGGTGTCAGTCCTACTGGGAGACAAAATTAGGGATCAGTGTCTTTGCCCAAGGACACTTGGACATGTGGACAGCCAGAGTGGGGACGTGAACCTCTGACCCTTAAGTCATTGGACGACCAGCTCTACCAACTCAACCACAGCTGTGTAGTCTCTCATGCAATTTAACTAAAAAGGTGAGCTCAAAATTTTCACTGGTAGTATATAGAACTGGTCAAAAGGTGTCATTCAGCTGAAAACCACTTTTCCACGCTCCTTTTGGAATCTGATGGGTCACCCTGAGTTACCAACATATGCTGCCTTTAAAAGTGGTTTGTCATCTCCACTGGCTGAATACTGCATTCACAGAAAACAAGAGGAACGAGGGACCCAGAAAAAGCCGGTCCATCTGATGACAGAGGGACTTTAGCGTCACCTGTCCCCCATTGCAGCAAATCTGAAGTAGCATTAGCATTAGCATCTACAGGAGAAGAAGGCACCACAGTAGCTGCTGCACAAACTGAAAAATAATGGTGGATCAAACTGGTTCATGTGCTCTATGTGGAAATGAAGCCTGTTTTTTCACTGCACGTTTTCAGAACAAGCAACGGCACAAAACCTAGCTGGATGCTACTTGGGTAAAGCTAAATACAAACACAGCAAGAGGGTGGGGAGTAGTGTTCCTTCACACATTCTGAGCCAATCGGAGACGCCACATCACTGCGTCATGAACATGTATGAGGAAGTACTGGTAAACTCTGTTGTTTGACCTCAAGTCATTTTTCTACCATGAAAAAAAACAGCTGGAAATAAAACAATCCGGACATTTTTTTTTAAATGGGGCCAACACGCAATGTATTCAATAACAATGGAGAACATAGTAATATTAATGAAATAACAGGTTTAAGTCAATTTAATAGAATCCTCCACGAGCAAACACTTATCAATCAATCAAACTTTATTTATAAAGCACTTTTCATACATGGTAGTGTAATTGTAGGACAAGTTAAGACATTCACAGAGTTAAAAAGAATAAATACATAAATAAATACTTGTAATTAAATTAAATACACAAAATGGCAGAATGAAATTATGTTAAGGGTCAAATTTAACTAAAAGCTGATGACAAGGAAAACCTTCCTTTTAAAAGGCAGACCCTGATTCCTGGTAGATATTTGTGTGTCTTGATCTGTTGGGGTTAAATAGAAAGTGAAAATTATCATAATCAGGAGTTAATAGATACAATATGTGTTTGACTATAAGAGTTCTTCAGATAAACCTTGAATCTCTAACACAATCAAAGAAGAAAACTTTTGTGTTACACCAACTACTTTAAACATCTACTGTTTCCATCATAAGTGAAGACAGAAGGTGTAGAACTCTACACACAGCGTCCCGTACGACAGAGGTATTTAAGAGCTGCTCTTTTTCCCTTATTTGAACTCGACCTATAGATTTACAGTGGATATTACACAAGCCTGTTCTTTTGGCACCATGCTATCTGCCGAGTGACTGCAACAGCCCAAATAGGAAATGTTTACAGGAGCTCTGAGTGATGAGGAAGGAGACGACAGAAAGCACATTGACTTAAACAGCCACCACATTTACAGATGTTTTACACACTGAGAAGATGAAAAGCACGACACAGTAAATTATCACAGTATCTGGAACTCAATAAATACAAGTTTTTTTTGTTTTTGATTTGATGTGATTTGATGGATTTATTTTGAACATGTGCAAAGTGCAACAATAATCCATACAACAATAATAATAACAATGACATGTCCAAAAAAGGAGTAGGATGAAGCATAAGCTTATTTAATTCTACCCCTTCTTCACTTCCCCAATAACCTGAATTCATCTTATAGCAATATAGTGCATAGTACAAAAATTATGATAATAATGCAAATAATAACAATACCAATAATAAATAACTGAAGTACTAAACCTATACATATATACAAAAACAAAAAAAAAAACAAAAACAAACAAACAAATGAGCAGAGAGGAAAGTAGGTAACAAATAGAGGTTTTTTTTGTTTGTTTTCTTTTCTTCTTCCCTTCCTTCTTCTTCTTTTCCCTTTCTTTTTTCTTCCCTTTTTTTCTTTCCTTTTTCTAATTTGTCTACATTTTGTTCTTATTTTTTAATTTTATTTTATTTTTCTATTCATTCACTTATTTTATTCATTTATTTATTTATTTTATTTTATTTATTTTTTTAACCCCACAGAGGGGGAGTCAACATTGCTTGAGATCAATGCATATTCCAGTCTTGCAGCCATATACTAGACTATTTAGTGCATGTGTGTGACCATCATCGGTCCTCCCCGAAAGCTGAGCAGACATCCCCCATTAGAACTCTCCCTTACAAGCCAGTGAGTGCAGTGCTTACACCTCAGTGATGTGCGGAGGAAACAAAGACTGGACAGGACGGACAGGACGAACAGGGACAGAAACCAACAGGCGGTGCTATTGTAATTAAAGACTGCAAAGTGATGTGTTATCCCCAACCACCAACTGTCCATCAATAAAAACAAATAAATATGTAGATTGCAAAAAAGATGCTTCTTCACACTGACTAAATTGTTTTTTACGTTCACCCTCAGTGATCATTAACTATCCCAGATAAACACTGACTCAAGTACATATCAAAGACAGCATGAGGAAAAAAAGGAAAAGCCATCAGACAATGGCAAAGATTGAAACAGTTGTATTACTGTTTATTTCATTAAGGTAGTTCATGTGTAGGGGCAGACTGAGTGTGTTGAATTACAGTAAAGTGGTTCAGTGCCTTCATATTCTCTGTTTACATACATGTGACATGGATGTGGGTGAATTATACATTGTCACTGTAGGATCAGAAACAGGTAGATGTAGTTAAACCTCCTGCAGTTCATCACAAACATCACAAAACCTCAAACCAGTTCAGTTGAAATTAGGTTTATTTCTTTCGAACTTTGAGGCCAGGGCTACATCAAAATACCACTTTATCTTTAGTATTGAGGGTATAATGTGGATCTCTTGTTGCCATACCCATTGGCAGTGTTGTAGCTGAATGAGTTCATTGAATCATATTTTTGACAAACGTGAATGACTCGTTCACTTTTGCCAAATGAACGGGAAGTTGTGAACGCGGTTATTCTGGCATTTATTGAACTGCGCTCTTATGTAGTTCATATTTCATTCTTATCACGTTGTAATTATTGAGTCCTATAAGGTATGAAATGGGATCAAAACACAGCATTATCATAGATGTCATTTTTGTATTCATTCATTCATTATCTGAACCCGCTTTATCCTCACTAGGGTCACAGGGGTCACTGGGGGCCTAATCCAGCTACAATGGGCGAAGGCGGGGTACACCCTGTATGAGACGCCAGTTCATCGCAGGGCTGAACATATATAGACAAACAATCACTCTCACATTCACACCTATGGACAATTTTAGATTAACCAATTAACCTATCAGTTCATGTTTTTGGATGGTGGGAGGAAACCGGAGTGCCCGGCGAAAACCCACGCGGACACAGGGAGGACATGCAAACTCCACACAGAAAGGTCTGGTGTGGGATTCGAACCAGGGTCCTTCTTGCTGTGAGGCACGAGTGCTAACCACTGCACCACCGTGCCGCCCCATTTTTGTATTATTCTGAACAAATTTTGGCAACATAATGTTGTGGAATAACCAATGAGAAGGGTTTAGGGCGGGGCAGAGAGAGAGAGAGAGAGAGAGAGAGAGAGAGAGGGGTGCAGAGAGTTTTTGGGGGCGGAGAAAAAGAGTTAAATGTACAGAGTGTGACCGGCGACCGGAGCAGGTGTTGTCCCGTTCTTGGAAATAAACATTGAAAACGAAGCTCAATGAAACTGCTCCTGACTACGGTCAGGATAACATCAGGAACGGTTAATAATAAGTTTACAATAATAACACAAAAAAAGAATGATAAAGTTCATTTTAGGATCCATGAACTTCTAGTTCATAAATTGGAAGAATGAACGATGAACTGAACTAATTCATATTGAGTAACTTGAACTGAACTTTGAACTAGTTCCTAATCAAGGTGAACTTTCCCAACACTGCCCATTGGCCATATCAAATTTCATGAATATTTCTTATTCTGAAGCAATTGCAAAGTCATTATATGGATTATTTCTTACTAAATGCATATAAAGCCCTTTTATTATTATATAACTATTCAAAAGCTTCATAATGATGTGTAATATGTTCATATTAACCACTCTATGCAGATGCTGTGAGTGATTTAATTTTCCCCTATGTCTTAAAATTGGTATTTTTTTACCACCACTTTTTCTTAAACTACAAGAAAGTACCCATGAGGTTTAGTCCTGGGGCGGGGGTGTATCCATGTGGACCCCTCCAAGCCCATAGACGATCAAGGTTGCTTGTTTCAATCCCTCTTCCCTCCACTTTATTCAGTGTGTCCTTGGACAGGATGTAGGAGCCCAGCTCTACAAGTGTTGTCATAGCAACAGTTGACTAGTTCATAAGTTTTAAAGCCCTGACCTGCTTAACCTCATAACACTTGAATGTGTCAGTGTTGGCTGCTGATCTGTCAAACAGGTGAAACTCATTGGTACTGGTGGAAGTTTTATATATTACACAGTTTTTATATATTACATTTTTACCTGAGTAAGCACTGCAATGTGGAGGTTTCTGATGAATTTACAATAAAAAAAACCCTAAAAAAACACCTCTTCCTGACTCCCTGATGAAGGCTTGGATGCCGAAACGCGTTGGGTTTGTTGTAACCAAGCCAATGTAATAAAGGTTTTTTAATTTTTCACATATAAGAGAGTACCTTGGAATTTTCTCTTTTTGTCATAGGTGAAACTCATTGTTTACTTTTTTGTCCTTTCATGGTAACACTTTATAATACCTACACACAATTGACTATGTATTAACTGTTTATATTTACATTTATAAATGGGTTGTTCATTATGTATTAACCATTTGTTACCTATTTGTTAATGTCTTGTAAAGGTTGATACTAGTGTAAATGTAAAATTTGATTATTTTTAACCAACAAGTGCAGTGTTTACAACTGTTTCTTTGTTTACCTGTAAAGCACATATACAAACACTGCACCTGTTGGTTAAAAATAATCAAATTTTACATTTATCTTTGGAAGACACTAGTATGAACCTTTACAAGACATTAATAAACAGGTAACAAATGGTTAATACATAATGAACAACCCATTTATAAATGGTTAATACATAGTCAATTGTGTGTAGGTATTATAAAATGTTACCCATTTTTTTATATGTAAATTTTGCCCTCTGTTCCTATTCAAGAAAATGGTGTATGACACTACTGTACAAAGTAGGCGTCTTTTCCAGGGACTTGATCAGTGTTCCTGCAGAGGACCGTAGCCCAGGAGTCACCAACCCTGGTCTTCGATGGCAGCTTTTCTGCATGTTTTAGATGAATCTGTGTATCATTCATTTTTCAAAATAAAACCAAAAATAAGACAATGAAAAAAACAGGTAGTTTCTTCATTATTTGTTTCTAAAACCAAAAAGAAAAATGGATAGTGGTGTGTTTTTTTTTTCAGTTTTCCTTTTTGTGTTTAAATGAATAATAGAAAAAAACGGATAATGGTTGTTTCCCGTTTTATCCCATTTTCACCTGAAGCAAATTGAGTAAACTGGAAATTAATCTTAACAACTTAAAGAAACATGACTATTATTATTACAAAATAATTGCAAAAGATGAAACAGTATTGTCAGGACGGTTATAACCCAATCCGTGTATCATTCGTTCATTCATTTTTGAAAAATAAAACCAAAAATTAGACAATAAAAAAACCAACTCCTTTCTTCATTATTTGTTTCCCAAACCAAAATGAAGAACGGAACGTTTTATCCAATTTTGACCTGAAGCAAATTGAGTAAACCCGGAAATGAATCTTATTAACTGAAAGAAACATGGCTGCCGGAGTTGAAGATAACATAAAAAGGCTATAAACAAGGTTCTAAACACCAGTCACCCATCCAAAAGCAGGTGGGAATTAATTTTGGCTGGTTACAAAGAAAGCTTACTAGTCACTTTGAATCTGACTGTGTGTTTGACTAGTATAGTTGTGTATGGTTGTACTGTATGTGCTGCTGTGCACTGTAATAAACAACCAACAGCTTACAGTCCAATTAAAAAATGGACGCACACAGAGACGACGTCCCTTGTGTGTCTCGGGTTACACATTATTTATTACCTCTGCCAAGGAGGTTATGTTTTTGCCAGAGTTTGTTTGTTTATCTGTTAGTTAGAAAGAAAACTCAAAAATGTATGTTTGTATTTTGATGAAATTTTCAGGGTAGGTTGGTAAAGGGATCTTTAGATCTAGAAATTATTATATTTTGGTGGTGATCCAGTGGGAGGGGGGGTCTACCTTAGCAGAGGTCTCCACTCTCACACTGTTTTTCTAGTTTATTTTAGCCCAGCCCGTGTGTTTCAAAGTTGAACTGGAACTACAGTGGAATTAGCACTACTGTATCACAATGGACATATTAAATGATTTGAACAAAGGAACTGTCTGCAAATCTATTCCCCACTGACTCTTGTTACATATGTATTTTGTAGATATTTCTTCCAGAGGAATCAAAATCAATAAAAACAAAAGAACATGAGTGAGTCGAAAAATTCAAATTACATCATAATTAAGGCCCTAATTGCAAAAAAAATCTGCATTGTCCCTGGCAGTTAGAGACAATTTGTTAGAGGCAGTTTCTAATTGGTGAAGGAAGGTGTGTTTCCAAATATTTAACATTTTAAATATTAGCAATAGCAATAAAAGCAAATGTTCAGACATTACCTGAAATTGTACAAGCGAGTATATTTTATTTAGATGTTTTTGCTTTATTTTTGTGTGTATTTCTTGCACGGTGAAATCAAGGCATTTCTTTTTGGTATTTGTTTTTATTCTTTTGACACAGGTGAATAAGTGCTGGATTTGTGTTAAAGTATGACTTGCCAGCTCTTGTGGCTTTGTATCACGGTGAATGGAGGTGGTGTAGTGTGATGTGTTGCTACATTTATATATTTACTTTAAGTTTACTTTCAGTTTTTTATGCCTTGAGAGGCCTGACAAATAAAAGATTAAACAGGCTGGTCTGACTATTTTTAATACGGCTACTTTAATATCGAAAGTAACAATATTATAAACAGTAGGTGCAGGGTTGTATGGAAAAAATAAACAAAATATCTGGATATCTGGATCTCTTTCACTCACTCAGCTTGTGCAGCTTCTCACAAACACCAAAGGCAGAGTGAGTGTGGGTCATCGAGTGTGTTTCCAAGTAGCCGTACTTACTGTAAGCATGACTAAACCCCTTGCAGAGTTCCCCACAGTGAGTCTCACGGGCCCGTCTTCACTGGGACGTTCCTCAGAGCTCATGATTCTCAGCGTAGGCATTGGATTAGACATTAGACATGTGTAATTAAGTATAAAATACAGCTGTATGGAGGGTAGGGGGACGCTGCTAGGACACCCTGAAAATGAGGGCCCACAGAGCCTTGAGCTGTCACTGCACACACACAATTAGGTCCAAATGAAAAATTGATTTCCATTCATACTGAAGGAATATTAAAACAAAGCATGTAATAAATACCATGTGATGGACAGGTGGGAGTGCTGGCCACAGCAGAGCGAGGTCCTTGTTAACTTGGGCAGAACTAGTGAATCAATTACCTGTGGTGACAAAGCGACTCTAAACAGCCCAAGAAGATGTAGAATTTATTTTTAATTTTTTTCCTCCAGGGAGATAATACATACTCCATGTTTTGTAAACACTGAAATACATCACTACGTTAAGCTTAAAGATGTATAATCAATGGATATTAATTCAAATATCACTGTTTAACTGCATCAAGATGTGAAACTAGTTAGCTGTTCTATTATATTCCTTTTCATCAGAGGTGTTCAAAGTACTCACATTCTATACTTAAGTAGAAGTACAGCTACTAATGTGGAGAAATACTGTACTGATTCAACTCCTCTACTTAAGTAAAAGTTAAAAAAAAAAGTAAATTTTTCAATTGTAATAAAGTACAAATGTAAAAAATAAAATGCCCCCCCCCCCCCCCCCCCCCCCCCCCCATGAATGCAATAATACTTATTTAACCAGGAAAAATCTGAAAAATTTCAAAAGTATTCAAAATAAAGGCTTTAAAAGTGAGTTACTGTGTCACAGTTACTCAGTTTTGTGGGTACTGGCAGAAAATTTAGAAGAAACCAAACAAAACAAAAAAAAAATCACAATTGAGATAAAAAGTGATCAACGTATACACACACAACCATCAGATGAAATGATCCACCCGAGCAAATACCAAAGGTCCCCAATCCAGTAATGGGCTTCCATAGATACCTGAGACCAACACAAAACAGATCAGGTTTTCTCCAAACACTTATTTGTATTGTTCTACATCAAGAGGTTTTTGTAAGGAGTCATAATAGTCTATAAAGGGTCTTAAGATTTTATCAAAAGTTTGTGAAGACCCTTTTATTTGCTCCAAATTTAAAAAAGTACAACACATCTTTAATCTGCTTTGTGAAAGATGGAGAGAGGAGTAAGTTGCTTCCATTTTAAAAGAACCAAACATCTTGCAAGAAGTGTTGCAAAATACGTATGAAGTCTGACCATCTGTCGTGGCTGCAGTTTAGTAGTTATATATTCACACCATTCACCTGACCAGGACATTAGGTCAAACACTGAGTGTAGAAAACTGTGTTGAATTGCATTTTTTTTTTTCATTGAATTTATTTCTTCTTCTTCTTCACAACCATACAATCACATACATGAGAAAATATACATTGTTACAGTCAGTATACAGGAAGAAAAAGAAGGGTCCCCAATGGAAACTAGATATAAGGTTATAAGATGGGGCCCTTTTTCACTCAAAACAGGTAATTGTTACTGCATCAATGGCTATGGTGTGGCATATGTATGTTATGTATAAGTGATAACCAACAATCTATTGTTTGCATGCGACTTGTGAAATCCCGTGTCATAATTCAGGAAAATTTTGACAGAAACAAATCCATCTGCACCCCCCCCCAACCCACAAACCCATACCCACACACACACACACACACACATACCCACACACACACATACACACATACCCCCACACACACACACACACACACATACCCATGCACTCATTTGACCCAGCCAACAATGGAAAAAAAGAGAAAGAAGACAAATTATATGTTGCATGTTTGTAGAAGGTGACTACAAAGATGTTTTTTGTAGATGATCACCTGGTATTTTCCATAGACCTACATTTATTAATGTAATATAAGGAGAAACAAATCTAATTTACTAATGAGAATGGTCTGGTTACGCTCAATGTAACTTTTGGCTAGAGCTGCAAAGATTCAGTGAGAAACAATCGGAAACAACCATAAAAGAAGAACAACAACGACAATAGATGGCTGCTGACTTTGTCAAAGATGAGTGAAGAATGTGAGAAAACAATCTTTAAATTATTTTTACAGAAGTGACAACAGTCGTTAAGCTCCATAATCACCTATTTTGTTTAAAATGGACTGCGCTTAGTCATTTGTAACTTTCTCCAGACTCCTCTGTGAACTTTCCGGCGCTCTAACTACATCATCCTAAAGATTACACTGATTACTTGTAGTATCGTCCTATTACATCAGGGGTCTCCAACCTATTCCACAAAGGGCTGGTGTGGCTGCAGGTTTTTGTTGAAACCAAGCAGCAACACACCAGACTTCAATCAATGAATCAACTGATCTCAGTCTGCAGAGAGTCAATTGGTCAAACTGTGAACTCTTGGTTGGTTGGAACAAAAACCTGCAGCCACACCGGCTCTTTGTGGAATAGGTTGGAGACCCCTGTATTACATACAGAGGGATTTGAAAGACAACCTTTTAGCCCCGCCTCCCCTGACTATGAAGCATCACAAGACTCATACATGTAATGAATGGGGACAGTGTGACTAGGCTACCAGTCTACAAATACACACTTTACTAACCCCCCCCCCCCCCCCAAAGGCAAGGGCGTCACAGCCATTTAAAATGTGGGGGTGTTCTAGGTTGTGGCACATGAGCAAAATTTTCTGTCTATTATCGGAAAAAAAAATTGTTTTTATTCAATTAAACATTTATTCAATTCATAAGTAAAATTTATGAGATAAAAAGTCAAAATTATGAGATAAAAAGGATTTAAAATATCTGACACTGATTTTACAGACACTTTTCCTCTTTTTTCTTACTAAAATGTTTTGTCCATGTCAGGGGAGACGACTAAAAATATGTTCCTCAGGGGGAACATCACTGAAAAAAGTTCTAGAACCACTGTCTTAGGGTAAATGTCACAGAACAAGACATAGTTTAGTTAACTTAGTTTAACAACGCTAACATTTCTCATTACTTACTGGTTGATGACTGTTTGTTAACACCACGAAGAAGAGCTGTTTACATTTCGCCCCATGAACTGAGGTGCGCTTCATTTGTGCCGCCCGAGCGGGTAAACAGTTTAAACCATAGATATTGTAACAGTCCCGCAATGTTATTAATATTTGTTTGGTGTGATTGCTCTCGACAGTAACCGTTAATCCTGCAATAAAAAGTAGGTGAGACCAACTCTCCGTCCGTTTCCTGGATCCAGTAACAATACAATATATAAACTAAGGAAAAAATGGGGGATATGAAATCATCTGGTTGGGGAAGTGGTTGGTGTCGCAACACCCCCGTTCACCACCCACGGGTGCGACGCCCATGCCCAAAGGTGTTGGGACTGAACCCAAATGCACAACTCAAAACTTAATATTAAAAAATAAACCAGTATCAAAGGAAAAACAAAAGACAAAACCAGACAAATGACAAGGTATGAAAACTCTTCTAGACAAAACTGTGACTGACATGAGACAAATGGAAAATACCTACTGTATAAACACACATAAGGATGGGGATAAAACCAGACATAGGTGACACACATCAGGACAATGAACAATCAGCACAGACATGGGGAAACAAGGTCAAAGGTCAGACTACACACAGGACAAAACACAATAGTAAATCTAACAAAAATAAACAGGAATTGACAAACATTGAAATAAAACAGTAAATACATTATAATTGACAGAAGGGGAGGAAAGGTACTGGTGTTATTATTTTTTTTGTGAAGGAGGGGTCTCTGCTCAACACAAAAATAGTCTGTCTCCCACTTGTCTGTGGTCGTCGCTAATATTTTTCTACACTGTCGTTTTTGAAGAAGTCATGACTGGGACAGGATGTCACTTACTTGTCCTTCCTTCATTAATATGCACTAAGGTTCATACAGACATTGGAATTCTATGCGTCTTTATGGAGGAATGTAACAAGAAAAAAGACCCGGAGTCAAACGTGTAGACCACACTAACATTATTCTTTGCTATCAAGTGGAGTGTCACAAATTAACATGCTGCTGGCGGCAAATGGCCCATGGGTTTGAGACCCCTGCTCTACTGAAGATAAAAACAAAGTAGGTTTTTCCACTAAACGGGTCAGCATTAAATCTGTTGAACTGAATCTGTTTTATCAGCTAGTATTTCATTTTGCCTTTAATTTTTCCCATTAAAAAAAAAGCATTCTTGTGTACTCTGAAGGATTTGTCCTTACCACCCATCCATTGAAGTGAGGTACAGTGATAGCATCGCTAATCTTTGAAAGCCTTGTATGCACTTAGTCTACATCTGTAAATCAAGAGTGGGGATAGATCTTCAAAGGAGACACAAGGGGAGGAAGAAAAAAGCAACGATAGACATGGAAGCAGGAGACGGAGAAGAGGATGGAGATTTAAAAAAAAAAAAGAAGGATGGGATGGTCAAAAACAGATATGAGGGAGACAACTGGAGAAGCAAGTAGAAAAAATACAGAATAAGACTGATAGGAGCTCAGACACTAGTTGTTTATTTCACAGAGCATTTGGAAATATTTACAGCCAAGTGTGTGTAATGAAGGTAAAATAATGACAAACTCCAAGGATGACCCATGACACTTTTATTGACTATTTTATAGCACGATTGATAAACTGAACACAATGTGTCTTTAAGAAATGAGAAAAAGACTATAAAGTAACAAGGCTGTAGTACATTTAAACACACCTGCTTAGTCTTACTCCCTGATGAAGGCCTTTTGTGACGAAACGCGTTGGGGTTTTTTACATGTTTTTATATGATTTTATAGGTTTTGTTAACCAAGCCAGTTTAATAAAGGCTTTTTATCTTTCACTTTTAAGAGAGTGCCTTGGAATTTTTCTTTGTTTTATGCTGTTCTCTCCCATCCAATAGAGCACCTCTAATTTTTATTACTTATTTTGAGTCCAGGTAGCGCTCCTTAAGCAAACTTTTTTAGACACCTGCTTAGTCTGTTGGAGTTACTGACACATACTGGATATATTTCACATAGAAAACATTTCATTATGTGAAATGTTCTCTGTTAGCCATTAGCAGACAGATATATATATATATATATATATATATATATATATATATATATATATATATATATATATATATATATATATATATATATATATCCTTATTTATCAAAATTACATTCACACTTTAATTGAAGTGTGAGACTTGTCAGGCATCACAATCTGTGTAACATTATTTTATGAACACACAACAGCGTGTTCTAAAATAGTTAAAGGGCAACATGCAGGTTCGACACTCCCATGAATCATAGTGTATATAACTGAGAAAATATCAGGATTTCAATAAAGAAACTGCTATTCAACACCGCAATAAATACTTTTTAACTGAAAATATGAAGAAATAACAGCCTTGTCCAAAACAGTCTACGCAGATCCCTCAAAAGTTTAAAAAGTCTTATTTATAATATGTGGTTTTTAAGGTCTTAAAAAGCTTTATATTTCACTATTTTTTTACTCACTTTTCCTACTAGGAAAATGATGAACATGATGTCCTGACAGGCTGGAGTTCACATAACCAGCACAAACAATAATTCACTATATCTCACTCACAAATCCTTCCACTTCTACTCATATATCCACAATTTAGAATTCAGCACATTCACCATTATATATTTACCTGGTGTTATCTCACATGACGTATCCCTCACGGTAAAAGAATAACTCAATTTCCTGTAAAATCAGCACCTTTTAATCTCATTTTATGAATATAGAGTTTATAGATCATGGTCATTTTCACACAGGTGTTATAAAATGAATTTCTAAACAATACTAAGTCTAAATTTAAGGATCAAAACAACTTTCACATTACACTTTAAAGGTAAAGAACATGTCACATGTCCATATATGAGCATAGTTTAGGACAGTGTTTCTCAGTGGGGGTAGGCCTGCCCTCCAGGGGGCACTGAGACAACCTACCATGTGTGTTTTTTAGTCTGTATGTTTTCTGTAGTGGTCACGTCTGCCATGTTTTTTCTGAAAATGTGGGGAGGGAGTGGCAAGCTACCCTGCTGCCGTCAGCGTTCTAGTTGGAAAAGAGCGTTTTGATTTCCCATCTGTTGGTGGTTTTGGTTTTACTACAGATGTCAGCAACTTCACGTCCTAGCCTATCTTGTTGTGTGGTGACTCAGCAGACCACTAGTCATCAATTGAAGACTTTAGGAGAGCGCATCTGGATGGAACATTGTATTGTATTGACTGGACTGGCAATCTTCTCTCAATGGGTGTCGTGGTCGTTCTGCAAACGTTGACGGAGGCTCTTCATGAAGACCCAGTCATTGGTTTGGACAGTTCTGTGTGTCTGGAATGGGGAGGGCCATCACACTACCTGTTTAGAGATCTATTTTAGGGTTAGGAAAAAAGCAGTACAACAGGATTACATACTATCATGATTGAAATGCGAAGTAGGAAGAAGTTTACAGAACAAACAGAATCTCAAAGGAACTGTAGAATGTTCATTATGTCTTACTGTTAAATGAAGTTAGTATATTTCCTTTTATCACAGACATATGTTGTTTTTAAAAGCACATCACTGCAACATTCAGGTGACCCTCTGACGAAGGCGAAATACCTGCACATATGTCTGAGATAAAAGAAAATACTAACAGAAACTCAAAGGGGCTGAGATGACAATCATGGTTATGCACGTACATGTACTATAGATCAAAGTAATGGGATGACACTTAGACCATGGGAAAGCTGTTTGATAGTTTTGTGGACATTGTTAGAGGCACGAAAATCATCAGTGAAATCAATTAACCTTAAAGTGCACCTTTGTGGTTTTAGGCACTGACAGCTTTACAGATTGTCAGAAGAAGAAAGAAAAAAAACACTAGAATATAGACTCCACCCAGGCAGATCAGCCACCACCCCATCCTGAAAGGCCTGCACATATTCCCCCTCCACTGATCACCATCAAACTTGTATCATTTATTCTTCATTTCCTGAAAATTTCAGCCAAAACCGTTCAGAATGTTTTGAGTTATCTTCCTATAAATCACACACGTGCCCCCCCTCCCCCTCCCCAATACCACCAAAATGTAATCATTTTTCGTTACTTGTACCTATCAGCATTTCCTGAGATTTTCATCCAAATCCGTTATGTTGCTAACAGACAGACTAACAAACCCCAATGATTACATAACCTCAGCCATTCCTTGGCCGAGTTAAAAAGTTTGGAGAGACAAAAGAGAGTTGAGAGGGGAGGGGGTGTGTGAGAGTGAGATGAATGAGAGTGGGAGGAGGCGTCCCTTGCGTCCCTATCTGCTTCAGCTCAGACATGGGATCTGTGGAACAAGTTCATCATGTCATTGTTGTGTTAAAACCAAATCACAATTATCAGTCACAAAACACTCTTAAAAAAAGATCAAGGAATACTGATAAAGAAAGAAATACTATTATAAATGTTTAGACCCGTCAGTGTCTTTATACTTTCACAACAAAATTTAGACTCCTATATTTTTATTCTTTCCATTGTTTTTGGAGATATTTATATTTATCAAGTATCAAGTACATTGAAATAAATCAACTGATCAGTTTACTTTACATTCACAAATATTAATTTCACAGTGAGATCAAAATCTCAAGCATCAACTAACAATTAATAAATAAATAAATGACTGTCCTGGGACATGGATCATCTCAAAGTGTGCCAATTCTCAAAATCCATTCAAACACTTGTACCGGTACCTCACTCACACAACAAAATTTACAAATTTATTTGCATAGCGGATTTTGAGTACAGCTTTACGTAAAACATGTAAGAAAGTTAAAATGAAAAGACAATTAAAATAACAGACATAAAACTTTTAAAAGACAATTAAGAATTGTGAACAGTAATGCTTTCAAGGCTGATTTAAGTTTGTTCCACAGGTCAGGAGCAGAACAACTGAATGCTGCTTCACTTTGGTTCTGATTTTATGAACATAGAGTAAACCTGTTCTTAACGACCTATGACCTCAGGGCGCTGGATGCTTCATAGGGAACCAACAGGTCTAGGATGTATTTGGCTCCAAAGGTGTTGAGTGCTTTATAGACCTAAAGTAAGATTTTGAATTCTATCCTTTGACCCACAGGAAGACAACGTAAGGATTTGAAGACCAGTGTTGATGTATGAATGAGTTTTTTTGTGTCTGGTTTGGACAGAAAACACTTGATTTTAGTGATGTTCTTCAGGTGGTAATAGACAGACTTGGTAATAGCTTTTAAATGGTTGTTAAATTCCAGGTCTGAGTCAATAATTACACCCAGATTTCTGTCTCGGTTTGTAGAGTTCAATGATATGAACTCAAGGTGAGCACTGACCTTTGACCTTTCTTTTTTGGGGCCGAAAAAACAATCACTTCTGTTTTGTCCGCATTAAGCTGGAGAAAGTTCGAGCACATCCACTCAGTGATTTGATGAATACATTCACTCAGTATAAGTAAGGGACTGTAGTCATGTCCTGGTACCGAAATATGTATGTGCATGTGTGGTAAGAAATGTTGAAATGATCTAACCCAGGGGTAGCATATAGATGTTGAACAGAAGTGGTCCCAGAATGGACCCTTGGGGAACGCCACATGTCACCTTTGTACGGACTGACTTGTAATTACCAACTGAGACAAAGTAGTTCCTACCTTGTAAACAGGTATTCAGACAATGCCTAATCTCACCCCTATTTTGTGCCAATCTTAAATTTCTATGACAACTCATTCTTCAATTAGATCCAATAATGCGAGTTTGACCTTTCTGCTAAATGCGACCTTGATCTTTGACCTTTTGCAATATTGATAATTTAGTTTTATGTATATATGTGTAATATTATAATATATTTAGTATTGATTAAGTTATTACATGTCTATGCTCGAGACACACAAATATTGTTACAGAAGTTAATTTTGCGATACATCACCTTTGACCTCCAGAGATCTCAAAACCTATTGGTTGTAGGTGATAACACTAATTATGACCATTGTATATTGTTTGGTACCAATCTGCAAATTCTGCGACCCTCCATTCTTGAGTTCTAACTAATAATGTGATTTTGACCTTTTAGTTCATTATGACCTTGACCTTTGACCTTTATTCAAACGGATCACTGCATCTGATGAACATTAGCTATATGTATATGCCCATGTAATTTTATGCTGATACCTCAAATGTTCATTGAGTTATAGCATGATATGTCTCTACAGACAGACACAGACACTGATTACAATAACATTTGAACCAGTTTAACACAGTGCCAATAAGTCCCACCCACTTTTCCAGTCTGTCAAGCAGTATGTTGTGGCCAACTGTATCAAATGCAACACTGAGGTCCAATAGTACCAAGACAGAAGTTCTGGATGCTTCATTATTCAGTTGAATGTCATTTAACACTTTGATCAGTGCAGTCTCAGTGCTGTGTTGTGCTCGAAATCCAGACTGAAAGTCACTAGAATTTGTTGGAAAACAACCCTTTCAATGAGTTTTCCCATAAATGGAATGTTTGCTATGGGCCTGTAGGTACCTATTGCTGAATCATCCAGATTAGGTTGTTTTAGAAGAGATTTAAGTAGGTTTAACCAAAGCCACATAACAAACATTGATGAACATGTATCGCAATAGAACTCTTCAAAAGCAACGATAACACATGGTCATTTCTCTGATTTTCTTTACAGGAAAAATAGGTGAGCAGAGAGAGGTGGGGGTGGGTACTATAACTCCGAGGCAAAGGAGGGGAGTCAAAGACGAGAGCGGATACTGAAAATAAACTGTTCAGGACTGGACAGTTGTATATATGTTTAATTAAATAGAGCAGTTTAAGCCTATATATTATGTGTTACCAATACCAGTGTTTCCCAACCCTGGTCCTGGAGGCACATTATTCTGCATGTTTTAGATGTTTCCCTCTTTGAACAAACCTGACGGTCATTATCTAGATGATAGGCTGATCATTTGAATCAGGTGTGGTTGTGGAGAGAGAAAGATCTAAAACATGCAGGACAATGTGCCTCCAGGACCAGGGTTGGGAAACACTGATCTATACAGTTGGTTAAATGTGAGGAAAAGTACCAATAGGGTTACTTTACATTTCCCTGATGTTGAAATCAGATACATGTCAATGACAGTTAACCTGATTCCTGTTACATGTCAGTGAATATGCATCACTGGGTTTTGGTTAAGTTACCAGTTACTCTAATGTGCTTTCATTAAAGTAAATCACAGGTCCTTCGACTAAACTTCCAATAAATGGGTCATGATTCTGTGGGTTTTTTTTGTTTTTTCAGTGCAGGATGGTACACTAATGCTTTTGGAAAATCTGTGTTGAAGTTGTGAAGAAGCATGTTTTAGCAGTAAAATGTCTACGAAAAAATTCTCATGAAAGGATTTGTATGTCAGAGGTTATTTTTCCATATAGTGAGTGAGACTTTCAAACTTTCAAAGACACAAATAACAGAACAGAACAACAATCCTATCACTGATAAATGGAAATATTCAGCTTTATTCCAACAGACTCAGACAAGTTCCTTTGTTCCAACGCTCACTTAAGTGTGGAAATGATGTCATTGCATTTGTACATGTTCATACATATTCAACGGAATCCACAATCAACACACACACACACACACACACACACACAACAGTATTTTCTTTACTTTACAGCAGGGGTCTCAAACTCTGGTCCTCGAGGGCCGGTGTCCTGCATGTTTGAGATATTTCCCTCTTTCCCATGATTCAGTTTAAATCTTTAACACCTGAGACTTTAGCAGTTCCACATAAAAAACAATTACACTAAGCAACAAAATTAACAAAAAAAATTGTCAAAGTCATCAGTAAAATGAACAAAAATGAAGAATAAACCAACAAAATAATTTGTAACATGAACAAAGTAAGACAAAAATGGAACAAAATTAAAGGAAAAATAATGAAATAAAAACAAAATGTAAAAAATGTCAACAAAATTAACCAACAGTACGAATAAATATTTGCAAAATTATAAGTAACATGGAAAAATTTACCAAAAAAAGATAAATATTATTGAAGTTTGGTCCCAGCAGTTTTAATTTTGACTTTTTAGAAAAAAAAAAAAAATAGTTGCATTTTGACTCAGTAAAAACAGTAAAAAAAAAAAAAAAGGAAAATTTTTAAAGGAATATTTAAACTAAACCATTCATTAAAAATACATCAGTCCTGACATTTAAAAGTTAATAATCAGCTCATCATTCTCTGCAGAACCTGTTAATGATGTAATGACTTTGAGGTCTAATGGAAGAAGGAATTATCTAACAATTCCTTTTTTTTTTTTGCAAATTTTTCCATATGTGTCCATTATGTAGAACTGCTAAAGTGTCAGGAGTTAAAGGGTTAAACTGAATCATGTGAAAGAGAAAAAATATCTAAAACATGCAGGACATCGGCCCTCAAGGACAGTATTTTGAGACCCCTGCTTTACAGGCACCACACTGCCATCACAGACTTTATGAAATCTGCCTAAATGGGACCAATTTAATCTGTCTCCTTAATCTGTTTATTTATTTATTATTTATTTTTCCATTTTTGGCTCATTGCTTTACATTTATTAATATTTGTAAAGCCAACAGCTAGCGCATTAAATATTTTAAATGGAAGTCAACTTAATGCTATTATATCACTGCCCTGCATGTTTTTAACACTGCATTAACAAGCTACTTAGAGCTAAAAGGTACTGGAGTTACACAAACATTTCTCAGCAGCAGAAACAATGTCATTAGTTGGATTACATTTCAAATGCCTGAGCCAAAGACCACATTTTTTTCTGGCTACAGTTTGACTGAAGCACAATGACTGATGCAGTAACTAAAGAAAAAGCAAAGGGGGAAAAAAAGGAAGTGGTTTTAAGTGCTGTCGCTACAGCCCAGACACAGTGAAGCTTCCAACTCCTTGAAACTGGATGGAAATGCAAACGCAAGCACTAGAAGCAACACATTTCTGCAGTTCCCAACCAGTGTCGTGGTTTGGAAAAAGGAGAGGACTACACCCCCCTGAAATCTGATTGGACCCCCCAAGTGCCACCCCAGATGAGTGACATATCATGTAGCGACACCACTGCTAAGTCACTCGAACCAGGGTCCTTGTGACTGTGAGGCACCAGTGCTAACCACTGCCCCTGTTCTGATTTGTGCCATTATTGTTTTTGAGTTATTAACAATTCTTATAAATGTCAAATTTAAATGTAATTTAAATGTAATTTTTTTATTTGAATGATTCTTTTATAGGTTATCCTGAGTATGAAAAAAAGTTTCTACCTCCCTTTGAGTAGTGATGTGTAGCTCAATGCGGCGGTGGACTCAGATATATCACACATCACATATATTATT
Organism: Siphamia tubifer; assembly: GCA_020466265.1. Classification (NCBI taxonomy): domain Eukaryota; kingdom Metazoa; phylum Chordata; class Actinopteri; order Kurtiformes; family Apogonidae; genus Siphamia; species Siphamia tubifer. The sequence goes on along the minus strand of CM035799.1, from coordinate 36,940,385 downwards.
TCTACATTAAATCATCATAAATTAGTGGTCTTTGGTTCGTGTAGATGTACATAGTGTTATTGTGTATACAATGTAAAAGTTGTCGTTGTCGTCTTCCGCAGCAGCACCAGTAAAGAAGCCCCAGCTACCTAAGCCACCGCCTCCAGGGGAATCCCGAGGCGTTCCCAGGCCAGCTGACAGATATAATCCCTCCATCGTGTCCTGGGTCGGCCCCGAGGTCTCCTCCCAGAAGGCCATGCTTGGAACACCACCCTAGGGAGGCGTCCAGGAGGCGTCCTCACAAGGTTCCCGAGCCACCTCAACTGGCTCCTCTCGACATGGAGGAGCAGTGACTCTACTCCGAGCCCCTACCGGATGTCCGAGCTTGTCACCCTATCTATAAGGCTGAGCCCGGACCACCCTGCGAAGGAAACTCATTTCGTCCGCTTGTACCCGTGGTCTCATTCTTTTGGTCACGACCCAAAGCTCATGTCCATAGGTGAGGGTCTGGCTTAGCTCCTTCTTCACCACAACAGATCGGTTTAGCACCCACATTACTGCGGATGCCACCCCGATCTGCCTGTCGACCCCCCGCTCCATCCTTCCGTCACTCGTGAATAAGATCCAGAGGTATTTAAACTTCTCCACCTGAGCCAGGACCTTCCCACCCGACCCAGAGAGGTCACTCTACCCTCTACCCCCTGAGAACCATGGCCTCAGACTTTTACAATGTAAAAGTGTGTCTGTAAATTGTTTATAAATAAATACTTTTGGAAGTTATGTCAACAATCAAGTCATGTGATTGTTCTGCGAAAAAATAAATATAACAATAATAACAAAATAATATTGTTATTTACTAGTAGTAGTAATAATCATAATACTATTACTAACCGTCTTTGAGGTGTGTTAATTATAGATGCAGTTTCTATGAACAAAAACTGCTTTCGGGTTTAATAAATCACTTAGCATGTGCAAACTTAATATATTTACTTATTCTCATCACGCCACACACACACACACACACACACACAAACACACGCACACACACACACATTGTGTATAAATGCCATACTGAGTGTTTGAGTCACACAACACTGAAACATTCAAAGTCTGATTCTAAAAATAATAATCTGCTGATTGTTGATTTGATCATTTCATTTCATTAACCTCCCAAACTGCCAAGTAAAAGTGTAGAAACCATATTAATACTTAGGCCAACATGAGGAAGTTGGACTTTTATCTGCTTTTACTTCAAACTTAAATATAACAGCTGGTCTTGGCATCTAATCCAAATAAATCTAATTTAACAACCAGTGACAGTAATTTGAATGAAGATGTTGATAACTTCAGAACATTATGTACCTGGCAATTCGTCATGTACCTGCCCCCCCCACACACGCACACACACACACACACACACACACACACACACACACACACACACACACACCCTTCCAGCTTGTAAAGTGCCAGGATATGATAAAAAAACACAAGGGAGCTCTTACTGCAGTGTGAATGCAGCTCAGTCAGATCATACTCAGCGTGTTTAATTACAGGAGGTTATGTGGGGGCATCATGGGAAAATGCCCCCATGTTGTTTTGTGGTTGAATGCAACACACAGGATAACTGTAACCCATTATGACTGTGCTGAGATCCGTTTCAACTTGTACTGGCAGCAGCAGAGCCAGGGGTGGGGTCATCTGAGGCAAAACACAAAGGATTTTTTTTTTTTTTAGGAATATGCAACATTATAAAGTTGATACAATATACATCTCGACACAACATCTACACAGTAAATTTTGCAGTGTTAAATCAACACTTAGAGAGTTTATTTAACTTCTTCTAGAGTGTATTTGGTCCCATTGTCTCCAAATTAACTCTCTAAGTGTTGATTTAACACTGCAAAATTTACTGTGTACGATCCAATATATTAAAGACATGATTCTATAGTTACGTGGTATTTCAAACTGTTTTATCAGTGACAAGTATGAGGGGAAATTGTATAGAATGTTCAATTTCTGTGCTAGAAAATGTATTTTGTTAAATTAGATATTTGATAAATACCCTTCAAAGACATAATGGCATGACATTATAATAAAGTATGTATCTCTGGACTATTTAATGTGTAAACTGCATGACAAGGACAATATCTTTCACAGAATATAGGAATCATTCATGTCCTTTCTAGGAATAAACATTGAAATCAGAGGATTCATGTAAAAAAATAAAAAGACAGTCAACAGGACTTGTATTTTATTTCTAATTTCTTTTAATGTTTAATTTTTAATTCCATGTTCCTTTTAATTATATTTCATGTCATCCAAGAAATGAGCCAAATGTCTGCCTGTATGTATATTTAAGTATATGTGAGCTCAGGCTTGTTTTGTATGTTCTTGTTAAATTCAATCAAAAATAATGAGTTAAAAAAGATACATGTACTGTATGGCAGCTTGTGATGTGATGTGATATAGTATGATTCACACCCAAATCATAATACAGAGTGAATAAGCACATTCTGATTCAACACATCCATTCTATTTAAAAAAAATAAAAAAATAATATATATATATATATATATATATATATATATATATATATATATATATATATATATATATATTATGTTGTAGAAATAAAGTTAGGCCTTTGCTTCTAAAGTGATTTCTCTGCATGTTTCTCACACTCAACTTCATGCTCCAGTGTTGAATCAATTTGTAATGTAATGTATTTGTAATAGAGGTAAAACAGAAACCGGTTTTGTCACTTTAAGAGACACCTGCATAAGGAATTCTGGGATATTTAAGGAAGTATCTACGGTATGTACAGCAGTACTGATTACAGCTGATCTAGTATCAAGTACACGCTCATAAACCACATGTGGTCTCCTCCTTCTATGTCTGTCAGATTCACATACAGACATTCCAATACTCATCTGTTGCACTCATGCGTTGGTCCATCCACAGAGCTCATACTCTCCTGTACACTGGACATATCCATGATTGTGCAGTACATAAAGTAAAAACGTTACTCAGAGAGAAACACTTAAAACAGGGGTCTCAAACTCATTTTCTTCAGGGGCCACATTCAGCCTGATTTAATCTCCAGCAGTAAAATTAAAACATAATAACCTATAAATAATGACAACTATACATTTGTGTCATTGTTTTACTGCAAAAAAAACCCAAGACAAAATATTAAATTATGAAAATAGTTTTATAAATTATCCAAACACAAAACAAGTTATATTTCATAAAAAAATAAAGGCAATTTTAACAAATTCTTGCCTCAATGTATCATTAGTCCATATGTTTTATTATGGATCAGTTCTACAAAGACACTAAACTCAGAAGCAGAAAATGGTTCAAATTATATCAAATTTTCTTTAGACATTTCAAGTTGTTCACATTTGTTCAGATTATTCACATTTTATTGTTACAGGACAATTTATAAATGTAAATATTGTCATAATTTCATATTATTTTGGCAGTCAAACAATGACAAAAATTTGAAGTTGTTGTCATTTATAGACAAAAAAATAAAAAAAACTGAGAAGAAAATATGGAGTAATTTAATAGGTTATTATGCTCTTCATCCCACGGGCCGCACTGTAACCATTGGCAGGCTGCAATTTGCCCCCGGCCGCATGTTTGAGACCCCTGACTTAAAGGCAACTAAAATATATTCTATTGAACTGATTACATTTCATCACTACAAATATTCAATAACCGCTGCATTGCATCATCATTCCAAATTATTCAGTCTTCTGTACTAGTGGACTCGGATCGTGCGTGTTGTCATATTAATATATATTGGATAATATTCCCATCTCTAATGTACACTATAGTGTTTGGTCGTCTTTTTTTTTATTATTATTTTGAAAGTTCAATTGGCTTTAATGGAATAAGGATCAGTAATAATTGAAACAGAATGTGACTAAAGGAGGAGTGATTCTCCCATGGTGAGATCTATGTTCAGCCTTAAGCCAGAAATCAATTGAAACCAGTTCTGCTTTGCATTTTAATAAAACAACTTTAAACAGATCGTTCCTACTGTGTTTTTGATAGGGTTGATAATGTGTGGAGGTTAGTTACACACAAAAAATTGTCATATATAACAACTAAAGGACTAATGTAATTATCTGGATTAATGTTTTTCAGGCAAAAAATGCATTATATTTACCTATAATCCAATGAGCAGAAGAAAATGTACCTTTTATCTTCCACACACAATGTTTTTCAACCACAAATTTGCTTTGAACCAACAATTTGTCAGGACTGAAGTAGGGTTTGAACCCAAAAGCACAACTCAAACGTTGGCATTGAAAAAAAAAGAAGAAAGTTTAATATCAAAGTATAACATAAAGTGCTCATACACAGGATGTTTTAACAAATATCAAAAATATCAAATAAAAATCACTCTTAACCCTCGTGTTGTCCTCTGTACATAGTGCACAGAGTAAAATGTATCGTATTTTATCAACTAATAATTTCCATAAAATGTGTTTTCTCTTTTTGTTCAAAGTAGTGTAATCATTTTTATTGTTGTGCTTTCAGTAACAGACATGTTGTTTACTTGCAACAGAAAAGGCATTCTGTTCAGTACGCCCCAAAATCAAATGGGAATGTGCTGTGTGAATTTGTTAGGAAATTTCATAACCCAGCGCCAACAGGAAAGTAGATTTGAAAATGGCATGAGAAGTTTCAAGAGAAAGGCCATTTGTGTCATAAACAGGACACACATTGAACATTTATAATAACTTTGGAACATTATAAATGATCATCCCCCAGGATTTTGACTTTGAAATTTGTAGAATAAAAAAAAGCCTATGTTTGAAATCAATCCTATTAACCCTTTCATACATAATGGTAACTATGGTGGATCAGCATTCAAAGCTATTCTATTGTTTATTCATGGCTTTGTTGTTTTACTTCCATATCAGCCAATACTGTGCACATTGATGCATCATCCCATACACTGAAAGTCGTATTATAACTGTAAAAAATCAGTAATGTCTTAAGGTATAACTCAATTGGTGACTGATATTAGACTGTAATTAGCAATTTCTTTCTTTTTTTTTTTTGCATATTATTTCCATGAAGTGAGTAATGACTGGTATTAGAGTTAGGGCTGTAGCAATACATTTATCTCATGATAAGAGACACAATATTCAGCTTATAATACAAATATTTGGCCAATAATTCGATTCAATTTCAATTCACATTTTAAACAAATCCATTCCCCACATAGCCAAGACAGTACATATCATTTCTAATGAATATGATTATTCATCTTATGTGTAATGGATGGCTAAACGTAGCATTTTATAAGTTCATAATGGATAAAATGTCAACTTTGTCATTTTCTGCAACATGCAATTCAACATTTTAAGCAAATATTTTCACATGTTTTGGGACTATATATTACTGTGAAATGATTATGAAAAAAGCTGAGAATTTAAGTTGCAATTTTGGTCACAATATTTGGGTACCTCCCATATATTTAAACTGGTCCACCTCCACTAATCGCCACCAAAATATTATTTGTTCCTTGTCCAGTATCACCATTTTACTTAAGTCATTCCATCATTATTTCATTAATATTGTTTTGTTCTCCATTGTTATTGAATACATTGTGTGTTGGTTCTCTTTAAAAAAAAAAACAAAACCTTTTTTTGCTTTGTTTCCAGCTGTGTTTGGAGGGTAGAAAAATGACTTGAGTTTACCAGTACTTCCTCATACATGTCTATGACGCAGTGACGAGGCGTCTCTGATTGGCTCAGAATGAGTGAAGGAAAACTCCCCCATCCCCTCTCGCTCTATGTGTGTTCATTATCCCAGAGTAGCATCCAGCTAGGTTTAGTCTCGTCACTTGTTTTGAAAGCGTGCAGGGAAAAAAAAAACTCCGCTTTATTTCCACAGAGATCACATGAACCAGTTTGATCCGCCATGTTTTTCAAGTTTGTGCAGCAGCTGCTGTGGCGCCATCTTCTCTTGTAGATGCTAATGCTAATGCTACTTCAGATTTGCTGCAATGGGGGACGGGCTTAACCCCACGTGGGTGACACCAATGTCCTTGTGACATGTAGTGGACAGACTTTTACTGAGTCACTCGTTTCTGTGTTGTTTTCTTTTTTTTTTTTTTTTTTTTGAATCTTTAATTTCTAAGGTTTATCGAGCCTCATCAGTCATTAACAAATGCAAAGTAATGTCTTGTGATTGGAGAGGGAATGTCTTCTGGAGGCGGAGCTACGTGACATCCTGTCTCTGGTTGATGATGTCATCAAAGAAGTGTACAGCTGCCACCCACCCCCGCTTTGATCCGGCTGCCCCCCCGGCTCAGATGGGACCTGGAGGAGCATTGGAGCAGCGGCGTCATCACCATCGCCTTCATCAGCCGGTGAGAAAACGTCACGTAAACACCTGATCTCAGTAAGTTGGATGAGTTCTTTCTTTTTTTTTCTATTTTCTATGTGTTGTTTTCTATGAATGGGAAATACAGCTAGCGGAGGTGACACACCACACAGCAAACGCAGCATGTGTTAGTGACTTGGGGTGACACATCAGATTCCATAACAAGCGTGGAAAAGTGGTTTTCAGTGGAATGACACCTTTCCAAATCCATGAAATTTTGAGTTATATTGCTCTATAAACTCTCCCGTTCCCTATAAGTAATAATTCAAATGTTAACTGTAACCTATTATATATAATTAAATATGGAATCCTGCCTATTTTTGACTTTGTGATGCTGTCTTTTATTCAGATTTTTCAAAGGGAAACTGGACTGTTTGTCTCTTTTTATTTTAGACACAAAAAACAAAACTCCCCTGACCATCCATATGTTGTATCCATACCCATCATACTCTGTTCAGGCCTGACTACATGCAGCATTGTATAGATGTGTCGCAGGGTGGAGAGTGAAAGATATTGAAAAGGACTGACAGCACCAGCACAATAGCCTGCAGCATTCTCACATGAATTAACCAGCCTCACAAGTCTGCACAGGAGAACTGGTTCATATTATCAAAGCCCAGAAGCAACAGATTGGTTTGTTTCACACGAACCAAATGATTGTATTGTATTATATGCAGTTACAAATGCAGCTCCAATCAACTCTATTTGAGGTTGAAATAAGGAGCTGATGAAGATTCATGAACTCGATGCTTCAAAACGTACTGATTTTGTTAAGTCTGGAGTGAATTATTCAACATCATCATTATTCGAGATTTAATCAGTGGGTTTTTTTTATGCAAATGGCTGAATGTAATTGAATGTAAGGCTGAGTTTTGAATATATGTGGAGCAGAATGTGGTGCAACATCGGTGTGGATGGTCTGTGCGTCAATTCAATTCATAAAAGTTGGAAGAATAGTCTTAGTAATTCAGACTGCAAAATGAAACGACACTTGAGGTGACGTGTAACACTACACCAAACACTCGAGGCGATACAAGCAGATTGGTTGAAACAAATCCCACCCATCAAAAAATTATCGGCATGTCAGTTCTTGCTCTGAGGTTTTTTTTTGTTTTGTTTTGTTTTGTTTTTTCTTTTCCGCACAATGACACCTCAGATAGAGTTTCTTAGGGACGTGCAGGTACAGGTTGCTTTACACACTTTATACTATGAATAATAACAGAATGTGGAACCAAGCCATGAGAAAATACATCTGTAGCATACACACACACACACACACACACACACACACACACACACACACACACATACAGAGGGGTGGTCTGGACAGGCCATCATTATCCCAAGCACACCGAGTGCACACCCAACCACATGACCGACCTGTCTAAAGCTTTGTACATCTTTCTATTCCACACTATATTCCATCATCTTGCCCCCCCCCCATGTGCACCCCAATAAAACCCCCCACATACTCATACATATCTACCCTTGCTGACATACAGTACAAACATACACCTCCACACTCTCCAGACCTGGCTAGTTATCTGGGCACACACCCCTAGTAACAGGCCTGACCGCTCAATGAAGACTGCCCCCCCCCAATCTTCATAGAGGGACAGAACCCAGACCCCAGGGTACTCTAACCCAGGATATTGAGATATTAGATATCATTGATTTGTTAGTAAGGAATAGATCAATACATGAAAATGACTGATGAAAAGACTGAGTATTGTCTTATAGATGGATGTTCTATCACCAACACCTAGAGCTCTCACTAACTGTTTCATTTCTGTTACTACTTTGGTCTGTGGATGGGTTTATGACTGTGTTCTCCCCCTATGATGACTGGACAGTTGGAGCTGCTGGAGATGGATTAGAAAAGGCTATGAGAAAATGATAGGTTGATAGTATTAAGGTCATAAACATTACTGATCATGACAGGGTTATTGTATATTGATATGTTTATTATTATAAAATGTCCCTGTGACACTATGGACAAATGAATCTTTGTTGCTGACCTTGCTAATGTTATAGTTTGAGGAGAAGAAATGGATGAATTGTGGTGATTTTAATTGATCTTGGTCTGAGTCGTTAAGGTGGGATTGGATGATGATGAAGAATATGATGTCAGACAGTGAAGAAAGTAGGAAAACAGAAAGTTTGAAGCTGAGGGAAAACATTTGTTACACCAGAGGCATACTGGATTGTTTGTTTGTTGTGGCTTTATTCAAAAAAATTATGTTATTGTGAAGGACGACTGTGGAGATCTTGTACTGTGTGAAGTGGTAACCTTGGGTTTTGATGAACATTACAGTGTATTTTCTATAGAAGAGTCTCCATGTCCTTTTCAACTTGCTAATGTTGCAGAATTGTTTCATTATAAACCTTACGACAAGCAGTTTTCATATAACTCAGATAGAAATGTCTATATTGTACCTCATTGCCACCTTTGCTAATTGCATAACAAATTAATGTTCCAATTTCAATAACTATTTTGAGTGTATTTGGTTGTGTAACTCTTGTATTCTATGCAAGATAGTTTGAAGTTTTACACCAATACACTAGAAAAAACTTTCCATGTATTTACATCATATTTACGTTTAACACATTTTTATAACAGTGTTGTCCCATTCATTATGTGCCTTGGAAAACACTAATTAACACTTGTCTAGGTTTAAAAAAAATAACACTATAACACTATTTGGTGTTACCAGAGAGTTCATTATTAACTCTAGTTGGAGTTATTGCAACTCTGTACCTTTTAACACTTTGGAAAGTGTTAAATTAACACTATACAGATTGGGACAATAAGCACTTTCATAGTGACATAGTTAACACTGAGTTGATTTTAACACTGGAATTTGCTATGTATTATTATTGTAAGCTGATGTACTCCTAGTGTTGTATACAGGTCCTGGTATTTATTATACAAATATATTTTATTGCGCGTAAACTTTGAGCAACATTAAAAAAAATATATGAAATGACAAATGTATGATGTATGGGTTATGAAGAATCAGTATATAGAGTAAATTTTGCACTGTTAAATCGACACAGAGAGTTTATTTAACTTCTTCTAGAGTGTATTTGGTCCCATTGTCTCCAAATTAACACTGCAAAATCTACAGTGTAAGGGCCAAATATCCTTAAGATGTCACACTGGCACATTTATTTTGGTTCTGTCCTCGACTATTTAATTTTTGGTCTGCTATTTTCCAAATGTTATTTATTGAATATTAGTCCAGACCATAATATGGCCATATTTGGATGTTTTTTAGATGGTTACATGGGACTAACATATACTTGGAATGGTGGTGGCCAAAAAACTGGTACTACTGACTACTGGAAATCTATGGAACCTCCGAATTTTCAACAATGGCTTAAAGAAATGGTCTCCACAATACAAATGGGAAAAATCCACTTGGACAATATAGACAAACACACAGCAGTATGGGAACCCTTTATGGCTCAATGTCAAATTTCTGCATCTTGATAAACTTTGCAGTCTGATATGGACAGTTTTTTTTTTTTTTTTTTTTTTTTTTTATTTAGTCTGGCAGTTTCTTTTGTTCTATTGTATTGTGTTGTGTATTGTTTTGTGTATTTCATGTTAAAATAATTGAAAAACTTAATAAATATAATAATGAAAAAAGAATCCTTAAGATGTCAGTCAAATCTATTAAAAATAACTATTCTAAAAATACATCATGTTTACAGGAATTTCTTAGTAATGATTAGGACAAGTAGAGACATAGTGATGTGATCTCATCAAATCCCCAAACCACTAAACTAACCCAGTGGCTTTAGAAACATGTTGTGTAAATGTGGGAACTCCTCATATACTGTTAGTGTATCTTGGCAACCAAGTGTGGTGGTTGTCTCCACGTAGCAAGTGTAAATTCAGCTTCAGAAGTTTTAAGCCGTTTTCAGTTTGGGTTGTTTGGTTCTTTTCCAAATCAGTTAAGGCTATAACCATGGAGTGGTCACCTTAAAGAGGATAACTTTTCATGAAAAAAATGTCTTAATACACGGCCGTCGCACCCATGGGAGATGGGGTTGATACGACACCCCCACCTCTACAACCAGATGATAGCCACACCTTTTCCCGAGGTTATATATTGTAACATTTCACCAGGACACAGACGCAGAGTTGGTGTCACCTATTTTTTATTGCAGGATAAACGGTTGCTATTGGTCACAATCATGCCAAACAAATAGCAATAACACTGCAGGGTTGTTACACTATCTATGGTTTAAACTATTTACTTGCCCTTGCAGTACACCAGCATAAGGAAATGAAGCACGAAATGTAAACAGTTCTTCTTTGCGGTGTTAGCAAACAGTCATCAACCAGTAAGTAATGAGAAAATTTGCCGTTGTTAAACTGAGTTAACTAAACTATGTCTTGCTTCATGACATATACCCGAAGCCAGTGGTTGTCAAACTTTTAGTAATAATAATAATAATAATAATAATTGATTTACAGGTAAACATATTAGACTGGTATTAAGAACAGACCAGTTACACTAATGATATGAACTGACTGATATGGAACTAAAACAACAAAACCCACTACAGTCCTGTAGAAGGACTGTAGTGTCTAGTATGCATCAACGGGTTAATTTTGTACTTTGAAATGATCTCACCTGTCAGAGACTAAACTGGCTGTAGACTTGAATGTTTATGTGTGTTATTTTTTTACATATATTAAAGCATGCTGTGTGTGATGTAGATGTGTGTTTGTATATACACCTGTGAACATTCGATCCTGCCTGAGCATTCTGATCTCTAATTGGTCCATGTTGGCAAAGACACCAGTAATAGATCCATGTCCTCTGCAGGCAGAGGGGCTCAATGCTGTAGCTTCTCCCACACAGATGGACCTCGCAGCGTGCACCGGACCATGCAGAGCCCCTGGCCCTGCACCAAGGCCTGGTGGGTCACAGAAGGAACAGAGCTACACATCAATCCTAATAAAGGCCTGTCTTGCCCCAGTGATGACATTTACTGGTGGATTGCTGTTGGGTGAGAAATGTGGGACGTTTTCTTTGCGTTCTATGCCAGGGATAAGCAACTCCAGTCCTTGAGGGCCAGTGTACTATATGTTTTAGATAGTTCCCTCTTCCAGCACACCTGATTCAATTAATGATCAGCTCATTATCAAGCTCAACAGATGCCTAATAATCATGTTATCATGGCTTCCAGGTGTGAGCGAAGAGAAAAGTACCTCAGTGTTAATCTCAGTGTCTCAGCATTAATGAAGTTTTATATATATATATATATATATATATATATATATATATATATATATATATATATATATATATATATATATATATATATATATATTAATTTGTTCCATAAGTGGTTTCATACTGTGGATTTTTCTTAAATAGAGTCGCATTTTACATGTAACAGGCCTGATTCCTTCCAATACTACCCCCTAAACCCTTTAAAAATGATAAAAGTATACACACTGTACACACTTATTGGTCTCAGTGGGGAAATGTGTCTTCACTGACTGAACATTAAACATTAAAACATTAAAATGAATGAGACATGAAAATCATTTCCATACAATTGTGGTTGTTTTAATCGCCACTTTCACCTTCCAAAATGTTTGTTGATGGACGTTTCGTGAAATATTGATCCAAAGATGATTGCCTTTAACAACTTTTCATAATCTTCCTAAAATGCAAAAGGCATACTTCGTCAAAGTGGATGATAGCACGACTCATGAATATTGTTTTTAAGGATGAATCCCATAGCACAGATTCGGGATGTAGAGAGAAGTCGGTTCTTTATTCGTCTGTCTGATTGTCTCTGGTTGTCGTAGAGTATTTTTCCCATGGTCCTGTGTGCCCTCGCAATAAGTACAGTTCTTGGAAAATGATGTACACCAAGCATGTCAAGGATCCACCTTTTCAGAAAAGCGCATATATCAGAACCTTCTATCTTTGGGAGAGAGACCAGGTGAAGATTACAACTGCGGGTGCCATTTTCCAAGTCGTCCATTTTTGACATCCTGTTTCACTTTTTTTCATTCACAAAACAGCAGTAACTTTGTCCTTTAGACAGAACCCATTAGAACTCTGTGATGAATGAGGATCAAAGGCTCATGAAAAGCATCATGGGTAGCGGCGTCACAGACATTTAAAATGTGGGTGTGTTCTAGGTTGTGGCCCATGAGCAAAATTTTCTGAATTTATCATTGGAAAATTAATTATCCATTAATGGTTACATTTTTATATTAAAAAAGTAATATATGGCTGAAAATAATAACGAAAATGTGTTTTTCCTCAATTAAACATTTATTCAATTCATAAGTCAAAATAATGAGATAAAAAGTAAAAATTATTAAATAAAATAAATAATATAATAAAAAATATTTACACACACACACACACATATATATATATATATATATATATATATATATATATATATATATATATATATATAGAGAGAGAGAGAGAGAGAGAGAGAGAGAGAGAGTTCACATTATTACATAACCAACTCTCCAAAGTATTTGCACTAATTGTATTGCACAACAATACCACATAGCATCTAAAATGACCAAAAATGTAAATAGTGCTACCCTATAGTTGGAACATGGGGGTCTGTGCACCGGTTAGGCCAACCAGGCCTGAAGATGGGTAGCTTTTCGGCTTCCATCCTCCACAAAAATGAACTGTGAATGAGATGATGATTGATTAAGGTGAGTTGCAACAAAGCACTACTTCCCTGGACCACCAAGGCTCCTCCATCAATATGAACCACACACACACACACACACACACACACACACACACACACACACACACACACACACACACACACACACACACACAGGTATAACCAGGACCAACTACAATGGACCCCATCCATCAATCTGTATTGGGGACATGAGTCATGCATACATTTGGGTAGTACATGAACATACTGTACAAACATACCAGTCTAGGATATGTCCTATCTATGAATAAAAACAGCTGAAAATTTTAAAACTGTCCCACCTGCCCCAAGACATTACCAGGAAATACTTACAAATAATGTTAGGGTTAACTATCTGTCTGTCTGTCCAATCTTATTTTATTTTTTATTTCCTGGTTTATTTAACATAACAGCAACATTGTACATTTATTCACATGGCAAATTTTATTTCAGGATAAATGGTTACTGTTGGTCACAATCACGCCAAACAAATAATTATTATTACAATTAACATTATTACAACAGCTGTTACAATATCTACTGTTTAAACCGGGCGGCACAACAGCATGTCTAAATGAAGCGCATCTAAGTTCGCTGGGTGAAATTTAAACAGCTCTTCTTCGTGGTGTTAACAAACAGTCACCAACCAGTAAGTAATGATAAATGTTACCGTTGTTAAACTAAGTTAACTAAACTATGTCTTGTTCTGTGACATTTACCCTAAGACAATGGTTCTCAAACTTTTTTCAGTGATGTTTCCCCTGAGAAACATATTCTTAGTCGTTTCCCCTGACATGGACAAAACATTTTTTACTTTTTATCTCATAATTTTTTACTTTTTATGTATTTATATTTTACAATTTATGAATTGTATAAAGGTTTAATTGAGGAGAAACACATTTTTGTTATTATTTTTGGCCATATATTACTTTTTTAATATAAAAAATGATAGACTTTAATTTTGCTCATGTGCCACAACCTAGAACACCCCCACATTTTAAATGGCTGTAACGCCCCTGTCACCAAGGGATTTTTTTCCAGTGGAAAAAAAAGGCAGAATTATGAGATAAAAAGTTGAAAGCCAAGGGAAATTACTGAGCAGGGACACAGGCTTTGGCACAACAGATGCTTTGTTGGACAGGCTCTTCCATCTGGTCTTGGACTTCAGATGAAGCCCACATTGTCAGAAAGCACTGGGTCTCCTTCTGTGTCACTACTGGATGTTTGTTTAAAATACTTCTTATTCTTTCTCCTTTAATTTGTGATTGCTCTGTTTTCTATTGTTTGTTTTTATTGTTATTGAACTCTTACTGTTCTGATTTTACTGCATGTAAAGCATCTTTGTGTGCCATGAAAAGCACTATACAAATAAAATGTATTATTATCATCATTATTATTATTATTATTAAAATGAGCAAATGGATTCAGTGGCACTCATAATATCAATTTTTCTCACTACAAAAAATGTGGTGAGTGGAAATTCCTATTGGCTGGTAAATTATCTAAGTTAACTCATTCACTGCCAAAGGTTTTAGAGGATTTTGACAGATTTCTTTGACTAATAAACATGTACCACTTCAAAATTCAAGATTCAAGATGTTTATTGTCATGGGGATGTATAAGTACATGCACCGTGAAAAACTTATGTTGGGAGTGATCCATAAAAAATAGAATAAAAACTGTTCATAAATAGCAATACTTAAACCTTTGTCAAACAGTTTAAAAGACAGTTTTTAAAAGCCCAAGGTCAGCACACAAAGGCGTCACATCATAGAAATACATTCATTTCATAGACTTATTTAAAAGTGTCACAGCCTGGGGTAAAAAAAAAACAGTTCTTTAATCTACTTGTGCTCACTTTTATGCTATGATATCTTGTCCCTGAGGGCAACAAGGTGAACAGTCTGTTATGGGGGTGTGTAGGGACACTCAGGGACATAAAGTGTAGACTAGTGGTTTGTGTGGTACTGAATTTTCTGTCCCGCTACCGCCAAGAATTATTTGTTTTGTCCTGCTCTCACCCACGTCTACATCATTACTGTATGTCTCGCTCCCACCTACTAAAAATCCCACAAGAACATAATTTTTTTGTCACCATTTGTCACATGCAGTGTGTGGCAACTGATTTCCCTTGTCATCAAACACAATAGAGAAAGACTAACAAATGTCCGAGTTTTCAATCTTCAATTTTCAGTACTTATATAGCACTTTTCCACCTTCATGGTACTCAAAGCGCTTTACAGTAGCCTCACATTCACACGCACACTCATACACCAGTAGGTTTCTAAGGTCTAAGGTCAGTCCTACTGGGGGCCTAAGTGTCTTGCCCAAGGACACTTCGACATGTGGACAGCCAGAGGTGGGAACCGCCAACCTCTCGGTCATTGGGCATCCCACTCTACAAACTGAGACACAAATTAATTTGGTAAGTTTCTTAGTCACAAATGTGCTGTTTTTCAGGACGTCCCTAATGTCAGAAATGGAGCTACTTTCCTCCATGTTGTTTTCCATTTCTGAAATCATTGTGCGCATGACATTAACATCAGCTGAATTTGGATAGACTTTTTCCCTTTCCGTTGTTTTTTTGTTTCACAATTGAGTCCTAGCCACAAACATAATTGATTTTACATATTTTATTTAAAATTCACAATAGCGCTGCGAACTAGCTGGTTGTCCTGCTCCCTCATAAGTATTGCTTCATTCCCGCTTACAACTGCAGGGAGAACTCAGAAATTGGATACTTTTGTGCCGCATCCACAGGCCCAGCAGGAGTGCAGACCTCTAGTGTAGACTCTTTTTTTCCATCTAGAAAAAAAAAACTTGTTTCTAATATTTTCAGTTGTCAAGTAACTGATAGTAGTGTCATGAAAAGTGAGGCGAAGAGAGGACTCCAATGCACAATGCTGAAGGGAAAAATAATTTAATAACAAACTAAGCAAAATCAAGACAGACACAAAACCAAAACAAGACCAAACAAGAACCTGGATGTAGATCAGCCAGGGTCCATGGTGTGAGAAATGTCCGGGTTATTGTGACAAGGAAAATGGCAGCATGTCCATGTTACGAAGGTGCCAAATCTGAATGGTCCCACACCAGCAACTGCAAGATTCACTGTTTAAATACTGCAGATCAACAAC
Organism: Siphamia tubifer; assembly: GCA_020466265.1. NCBI lineage: Eukaryota > Metazoa > Chordata > Actinopteri > Kurtiformes > Apogonidae > Siphamia > Siphamia tubifer. The sequence continues at coordinate 36,924,144 of CM035799.1, read as the reverse complement.
GACTAGCAGCTGCACGGTGCAAAGAGTCATTTGAAGCAGATCAGTGACTTTGACGTCAATACCGGATTTAGTGACGCCTCAAACATCTAAACACAGAAAGAGATTTTTTATGGAAAAATACATTTGTATTGACTAATATAACAAATAGAACTATATACAAACTAACAAGCAGACCTCTGGCCTAACATGTCCGCGATCTTGTGATGCGTGATCTTGAACCCTAGACCACTGCGACTGATCCAGAGGCATTGCTCATGGGTCGACTGCTTCTTAATCTTTTCTCTATTTGCCATCTTGCTTTCCTCATCACAACAAGCACCACACCTTGATCTCTTCTTCTCCTCAAATCAACGCTACTCTCTTCTGTATCTCTGATCAGTAGACCAAAGCAGGACCAGTGCTGTCCCCCAGGGGTTGAGGGGTACAACTTATAGCTTAAAAGTTGCTCCAGGTCGTATCCTAGTGACCCCCGCTGAAAAACGTCATTGACGTCAATAAATGTTACGGCATACAACGTTTGGATTTGAGGTGACATGAAACGATGTCTCCAGCAGCCAATGGGTTAATTTAGAGCCGTGGTGATGACTGACAATGAATGAATCTGTTGTTATATAACGCTGGTGTGTTCTGCAAAACACAGGATCTTGCTGGGCCTTGGAATTCAGATGCAAGACATTTTACTGGAGCAACAGAATGGTTTGTGTGTGTGAGAGAGAAAGAAAGAGAAAGAGAGAGAGAGAGAGAGAGAGAGAGAGAGAGAGAGAGAGAGAGAGAGAAAATAAAGAAAAAGAGAAAAATGTGATCAACAAAGACTTTGTATGAGACAGACCAAGACAATCTGCCAAAACCAGAAAAAGAAAATAATAGACTTAAAGAAACAGATCAGAAGTGACAGAGAGAGAGAGAGAGAGAGAGAGAGAGAGAGAGAGAGAGAGAGAGAGAGAGAGAGAGAGAGAGAGAGAGAGCACGCTCATTATGTAACTGTCTTGGAGAGGCTCTGCCAAATGCTGGCTTGGCTTTTCCTGCTACTACGACAGCGGAGAATTTCTCATGGAACAGATTAACCCATAAAGACCCAGTGGGACTTTTGTGTCAGTTCACAAATTAACTTTTATCTATATTTGCTCATTGTTTTTAATTGATTTATTGCTGTTTATTGTAATATTATCCTGTCTATTTTGCGTTTAAGTAAAAAAACAGGATTTTTATCATATTTAATTCACCATTTATTACACCAGAAATAGATCAAACTGGTAATAATACAGAGGAAATACGATGAAGTGACTGTTACAGTAAAATATAGCATTAACTGAATATAAACCCAGTGTCTCTAGTGTTTCGAGCCAACTCCATGGGTTGTAGAAGAGTTGTAGAAGACAACAGTTTTCATGTTTACTATCGGAGCCTCTGAATGTCCGAATGGGCCATAACTGATGACCGTGACAAGATGACAAATGAAACTCTATGCCTAGTAGTAGTAATAAATGCATTGATAGGATTCATGGGTATTAAACATTTTAAATCAGTAGATGGTTTTGGACACCAGTGGCTGTTTGGGTGTGTATGGGTTAAATGCTGTTGGAGTAAAACAGCCTAGTGCACTCAGCCTGACGACACAGAGACCAATAGGAACAGAATGTTTTCACCTACTAAACTATATGCTTGGATCAGTCCGTCAGTTTTCTTTTTTAGCCACAGTGTAAGCTGGACTTGTTTTTGGTCCTTAGCAGGTGAATTACAGAAAAAACAACAACTTCACAGCCATTTATTTTCTGTTCACAGTCAGACTCTGGATAAAGAATCGTAATCTACAACAAAATAAAATAACAGTGTCGAGAACATGGATGTTAAAAGTGTATATACTAGCTGCTCCCAACTTTTTCTTCACTGGTTGATAGAATTTCCATGCTCTAACTCAGGAGTCTCAAACTCCAGTCCTGCATGTTTTAGATATTTCCCTCTTTCCCATGATTCAGTTTAACCCTTTAACTCCTGAGACTTTAGCAGTTCCACATTAAAAAAAAACAATTACACTAAGCAACAAAATTAACAAAAAAAAACAGCCAAAGTCATCAGTAAAATGAACAAAAATTAAGAATAAACCAACAAAAAATTATGTAACATGAACAAAGTAAGACAAAAATGGAGAAAAATTAAATGAAAATTAATTAAATAAAAACAAAATAGAAAAAATGTCAACAAAATGTGCACAAAATGAACCAATAGTACAAATAAATATTTACAAAATTATAAATAGCATGGAAAAATTTGCCAAAAAAGAGAACTATTAGTTTTAAGTAGTTTTAATTTTGACTTCTTTTTTTTATTTGTTGCATTTTGACTCAGCAAAAACACAGTAAAAAAAAGGAAAACAAATGAATTTTTAGGAATATTTAAACTAAACTATTCATTCAGAATACATACGTTCTGACCCTTAAGAGTTAATAATCAGCTCATCATTCTCTGCAGAACCTGTTAATGATGTAATGACTTTGAGGTGTAATGGAAGAAGGAATTATCTAATAATTCCTTTTTTGTTTTTGTTTTCACATTTTTCCATATGTGTCCATTATGTAGAACTGCTAAAGTTCCAGGAGTTAAAGGGTTAAACTGAATCATGTGAAAGAGGGAAATATCTAAAACATGCAGGACACTGGCCCTCGAGGACTGGAGTTTGAGACCCCTGACCTAACTGATGGTTCAAATCTTTTATTACTGGAATTTTCTGTCTTACAAATGCCCAAGACCACCATGAACACTGAAATACAAAACAGGGTGCAAATACACATCAGTGAAATCATCATGTTTCTATCTGTGAATTACTTAGCTTAAACCTACTACTTAAAATATTAATGCTCTCAAAAAACATAGCTTACACACTTACAATCACAAGAATATTTCACTTGCATGCCCATACTGTGTATAAACTGACTCATGTCAAGATGTATGGATGCTTCACATGGCTGCTCGCATCTTACATCTGGGAAAGCACCATTAGCTTCTCTTTGTTAAGGCAGGATTGTCAATAAAAATCATTTGCCATGATTGGAGAAACCAGTTGCTTGTCATTTTGAATGATGTACTAATTCAACGAATCACATTAAAAGCAGCGCATGTAACATTGGGAGAAGAGCCATAACATCTGTATTAGTAAACATACTAATATTTCATAATTAAAGGTGTCATTCCCTCTGGCGTCAGATGGACGTTAGCGTCACCCACGTGGGGTTAAACCTTTCCCCAGCGGCGAATCTGGAGAAGTGTTAGCATTAGCATCTACAAGAGAAGACGGCGCCACAGTAGCTGCTGCACAAACTGGAAAAAATGGTGGATCAAACTGGTTCATGTGATCTCTGTGGAAATAAAGTGTCATTTTTTTTCCCTGCATGTTTTCAGAACAAGCAATGGCCAGAAACCTAGCTGGATGTTACTTGAGTAAAGGTAAACACACACAGAGGGAGAGGGAGAGGGAATGGGGGAGTGTTCCTTCACGCATTCTGAGCCAATCAGAGACTCCTTGTTATGGACATGTATGAGGAAGTACCGGTAAACTCTGTTGTTCGACCTCATGTCATTTTTCTACGGTGAAAAAACAGCTGGAAACAAAGCAATCCAGACGTTTTTTAAATAGAACCAACACACAATGTATTCAACAACAATGGAGAACATAGTAATATTAATGAAATAACCATGGAATGACAGCTATGGCATATGAGCGGTTGGTAAGGATGAACTTTTCTTTGACTCTTCTCATTGTCTTTTCATTATTTTAATATCACAAATATAGTTTATAATAAGTTACAGCTTATTTCAGTTTAAAATTACTTTTAAAGTTACAAATTCATAAGTATTTTGTCGCTAAGTCAGTTGTGAGTGCATGTGGGAAAACCACACAACACTAAAGGCTGTTCCTTCAAGCACATATTCAGTAGTCGACCCCATTGGCCCCTCCTCCATGGTCCAGGTATCTGTAGAGTTGGGTGTTTTCCGTTCATTTGTGTCCCCTGGCAAGAGAGATTCCTGAAGGGCTGGGTGTCCCTGTACTGTAACTTACCCTAACCCCCCATGCATTTTATCTCTGTATGTAAATTATGAGCACAGACTCTATCATAGACTCAAACTTCAAGAATCATACATTTATACATTAATACTTATATCTTGTAATTTTACCAACACGCATCCTTGCCACAAATAAATTCTTTCAAAACTGTTCTTTGTTCATCTTTTAAAGAATCAACACCGTTAAAATAGCAGAATCAAAGCCCAGTTCAGTCTCCTCCATGCTAGCCGCCATGTTTTTCAAAGGTACTGTGTCAAGAGTCTTCCTTACATCATAACTGTTCCTGATCCTGATTGGTCCGTCCACAATTTGGACGGAGACAACAGAATGTCTACGGTGTTTTACCAGACACTTGTGTGAAGCTCACGGAAGGGTCGGCGAAAGCCAGGCTATACTGTGTATGCCTCCAACCAGAAGGTTATGAGTTTCTAGCAGTCTATTTATTTTTCTTTTCACACACTGACTCAAAAACAAAACCTACTGTTCTCCATCACCTGCATCATGTGACCAATTGATGAATTTACTGCTGATGTGGTCAGGTGACATTATTAATCAAACAATTTTCCCAAAGTGTACAAAATACTATGCAAAATCTAAATGAATATACAGAAATTAAAATTAATATTACATGTATAATAAATAAATTCACACACAAAAATGGTTCTATTTCTCTATTCGCTACACTGTACATTCATTCACTGGTAAAACAAACATTTGTCAGAATGCAGGTTATACAAATGCTGGTGTTGAGTGATTAGTTCCATTATTAATGCTTCTACTTAAAGTTAAAGGGGTGGCCTCCTAATCAGGCTACTATTTATATCCCTGCCTGCCCCAGAGGGTGAGGATATAGACTAGATATATAGACCAAACTTTTTCCACTGAGGGTCACATACATGTACTTACATACTTATTAAAGGTGAGGTATTGTAGCCTCACCTTAAGTGTATTAAAGTTAGAAAAATTGATTAAAAGTTGGTCAAATATGCTACTTTGTTTAATATAATTGCAGAAATAACTGCCTCCATCACAGATTTCCATACATGGATCTTAATTGATTATCATATATTTATTGAGCCGATGACACTTGTGCCAAAAATCTGGGGCAAGCGTCATTCGATCAAGAAACCATCAAATGTGCATACGTTGATTTCTCAGTGTGTACTCTGTGTGTTAACCTTTTTAGTATCACAATGATAGATATATTTATTTAAAAACTCTGGTCTTTTTTTGTCTATTTTTGTCAATGATTTTGTCAAAAATTCCCCATGTGTAAATAATTTACCCTCTTTTTGCAGAAGTAAAACTTTCAAAAACCTGTCAAGTATTTACCATTTTTATATTCCCAGACTGTGTGGGCCTTTCTGTGTGGAGTTTGCATGTTTCTTTCCCTGTGTCTGGATGGGTTTCCTCCACGTGCTCCGGTTTCCCCCATCACCCAAAAATATTTGTTAGGGTAAAATCCTTCCGTCAGGTGATTGACCGTTAGCGTGGCTCTACAACAGGAGATGGGTCCCTGGGCGCTACCCATGACTGCCCACTGCTCCTTACAGGTGCCCCAATAGGGAGCCTAAGTCTTCACCCCTTCCAGTTGGTCCACTGGGCCTAAGAATTTAACATGAGAGTGGATGAGGAGAAAATAATTATTTTCTGGTCCACTTTACTTTATGCCCTGAATCACACAGTACTGTACTTCAATTAAAATCATAACCAAAGATGATTCTTTGATACGTGTTTTGTGATTTATTCGCGTGTAAAAATATGTAATTATTTGGACTCTGTTTGGACTACATATCAGACGTCGCATAGCTGACGTCACAGCAGAATCTTTCCCTGGAAACTTTTCAAAACCGTATACCACCTTTTCTATTTTTCATTTGTAAATGCCTGTGTGCTTTGTGTCCCGGTGTAATCACAACACCATTTCCACATGTTCCCTCTACCGCTTCCTGGCTGCCGAGAGCTTGTCCCGCATGCTGGCTCTCACTCGACCAACTATCTCTCCCCCGGAGTAGCTGCCACTTTCCACATGCCCCGATTTAAAGTGGTTTTCTCCACGTTTGATGCTCTTGCCTTTGTCCTGAAAGAAGGAGGTGAAGCTCGCCAAAGTCACAGCCATTTTCAAAGAGTTTGATGGTGAAGCTTGGTGATGACGTCATATTTGTGAGACGACCGTTGTAGTCCATTACTTACTCTCACGTAAAACCTAACGTAACTCTGGATGCCTGTCCAAAGTGAGTGCTTTCTCAATGTGAAAATGTATCTTTAAAAATCACAGACATCATATGTGAAAACCGTAGCACATTTCAAACGGGACCAGAAAATTACTTTTATCCCTCCATTGACTCATGTTCACTTTTTTTATGGCACTTAGGCACAATGGCCCGGAAATCGATCGGAAATAGAATTGCGTCACTTAGGCTCCCTATGGGTTAAATGCAGAGGATAAATTTCATTGTACAGTGTATAGTGTAATGACAAATAAAGCAATTTACCTTTAACTAAAACTGTGTATTATAGGAAGAAATACAGAATTGAATTTTCTTCAACTTTCTTTTTTCAATTCTCTAAAAGTGCAGATTGAACATTTCTGAAAAAACAAATCTAATTCAAACAATTTGACAACAACTCTGACAGTCTGACACTTGTGGAGCCTTCTGAGTCCATGTTACAGGCTGAAATATTGGTCAGTGAGCAGGAAGGGCGAAGTGTTATGCACATGGGTGGAGGTATTAGTAAGCTCTGTTTACCTTTTCACTTCAGTAAATATGTTAAAGGTCACATATCACTTTTTCATGTTTTTCCAACACAAAAATGTGTGGAGACCCTGAAATTATGAATAAAAACCAACCACTCTCCTTTTTCTCCTGATCCATTTCTTTTTGGAAGGGAATGAAAATTCTCCGTTTTTGATTTTCTATGCTTCATAGATCACATGCGTAGATTCATTTGAGTACCCCACACTATCCCACCCCACCAGCTTAGACAACCCCACCTACTGGTCACAGACACCTCTGCTCAGACTCACAGAACCACAGATTGTATCCTGGTGTAAGTCCGGCACCATTGGAGTCTGAACCCTGGTCGCTGTGCGTCCATGGTTGGTCTGACCCGGGTTGATCAGACAGTCTGTTCCATGGGTGACATCAAAACTGTGGTGTCGTGGCTTGTCTTGTTACATGTCTGGCTGTCCCGGGTCCAGACGAATCGGACCAGAATGTGCACCAAGGTCAGCTGTGGCTCAGCTGGTAGAGAGGGTCATCCAATAATCGAAGGGTTGGCGGTTCGCGTCCCATAGTGTCCTTGGGCAAGACACTGACACAAGACACAAGGCGTGTGTGAATGGTTTTTTGTAAAGCGCTTTGTGACCCATGTCTGTGAAAAGTGCTATACAAATAAAGATTACTTACTTACTTACCAGGGCTGTAAAACTCTGCACTCGGTCCACTTTGATTCTCTCCAGATGATTTTGTTTCATTGGTGTTGTTTGTCTGTTCTTCTCTGCCTCAACTTTTTAAAGTTCCATTTCTTTCTCCTCTTCCTCTCAGTAGAATGTGGAAGAGAGGGGCGGAGTCAGCTGAGAGGGGCGGAGTCAGCTGTGGCAAATTTGCATGAAAGCACGAGGCACTAAAACAGCGTTTTGAAAAAGGCTATTTCTCTGCTGTATCAACATTAATGTGGTATTTAGACCAAAGCATGTGACAGACTGGTCACTGAGACACCAGGGAACTGTGTTCACTGGTGGAAAATGGACATGATACGTCCCCTTTAACCCATTAAGACCAAAACATCCACCAGTGTCCAAAACCATTGACTCCCTAATCCTATCAATCCATTTTCCACAGATAAAATCTATTTGAATATTTCCATTTCAATGTGGAAACGCTGTCATTTTCAACAACATTGGTTCACCAGTAAAACCCATTGAATTAAATGTCAGTAGATAGAAGCACTTTGTGTACAGGTGAAGGCAAAATTATCAGCCCCCCTACAAAAATGTCATTGTTTTAAACATATTTCCCAACTGCTTTTAAAGGGAACAACACATTTTTAACATGTTTTAGTCATCCTAGTTTCATTTTCCATGCTTACATTATTTTTAGTTCCCACCCTGAAATGAAAACATTGCACAAAAAAATCACAAGTAGTGATCCATTAACACATTCAAATGGGGTGTTTCATCACTTATATACGTTGCATAGGTAATACCCCCCACCCCCCCTTGACTCTTTTATATGAATATAATACATCATCTTAACCAAAATGAGAGAAATGTCTTTCATTTATTGTAAAAATGCATTGATTTTAACTGGGGTCATTTGTGACCCCGCGTGAGCAAGAGTGGGGTAGTGATATTTCTTAAAATTAATGAAAAAATGACATATGAAAACATTACAAGTTTTCATTTTAAAGATTTTGAAGGATAACAACCTGCGGGGTCATTTTTGACCTCATGTCTGCATCCTAGGTTTCAGAATCTGAAAAGTACTACCTCTACTGGGAATTGGATGTGAGGGAACGATTTTTATGTGGGTAATTCAGGTGGAAATGTGGTATTCCAAGTCCCAGGTAATGCTCAAAGTTCCTGCAAAGATCCTGGAATGGAAAAGGACCTAAAAATGATTGGAATTAGGGCATTTTCAAGTCGACTTATCCATCAATAAAGTCGAAGTCAAGTCAACGGGTTGTGATGACATCATCACATTGTCAGTGGAGGAACAACACGGACACACGGACAACTGCATAACGTAAGTAGGGTGACTATATATCCACATTTTGTCTGAATCGACGGCTCTAAAACCAGACCCAGACTGTTTGCACGTCTGCCACGCGTCAGTTTGGGTCTGATTTTAGAGCTGTGAGTCCAGAAAAAATGTGGATATATAGTCACCCAACTTATGGTGTGCAGTTAAATTTAAATTCAATTCAATTAAACTGCACAACATAAATTAGCATTAGCCTTGAATTAAATACAATTTTATTCAAGGCTAACGTTAACCTGTCTTTTGTTGGGGTTAAAATGCTGATGCTTGTGTCTTGTTGGTGGACATTGTTACATCGCAGTGAACTGTAATACAGACGTGTATCCGTGCTGTTCCTCCACTGACAATGTGATGTCATCACGACCTGTCGACTTGATGGATAAGTCGACTTGAAAAAAACTGAAGTCGTTAATGCCCTAATTCCAATATGGTCACCCTAAATGAAGTACAAAACATTTAATGCAGCAGCTGCTAAGACACACACCACACTGTCCACATGATGTTTGGAGAAAAATAAAGTGTGTTGTCTTAATGTGCATTATCTGCGCTGCTGCTCATATAAATCACGTTAGCTAGCGGATGCCTCTCCAGATGAAGATGAATGACACTTATGTTTTTGTTGTATTTTAAATTGGACTTGCATATTGTGCAGGTCATTGTGCTGTTTTGTTTTGTCAGACCAGCCATCCCATTTTACCTGCAGCAGCCATGTTGCCATAACATGTGACTTGTCGACTCCACCAAATTTATGTCAACTTGTGCTATGGGAGTCGACGTGTCGACTAGTCAACGTTTCTGTTAATGCCCTAATTGGAATTTAAGGAACAAAATACTTCTGTGGAGGACAAAATGTTTTTCTTTTTGGGCGATCAGGCTTTGTTAGTTAAATGTATTTCATTTGATCTTATATGAATGAATGAGTGACAGAAGTGAAAGTGTTTAAATATTACTTTCACACTCTGCCTTCATCATGACATTCGGTCATGCATGGTCTACCCTCTTCTGCTAACAACTCTGCTTCCCATTTACTGCCTAATTGGGCTCTCAAGGATAATGGCTGATCTGTTTGTATGGGTGTGAGCGATCAGGAGGCTGTGGATGGAACAAATTCTGTGCTTTCTGTGTGTGTGTGTGTGTGTGTGTGTGTGGCTAGTTGTGTGCCCGTGTACGTGTTGGTGATGGCCTCTTTCTTCAATGTTAATGTCAAGTGAATGAGGTAGATCTATGGCAGGTGTGAGAACAGCTTGAGGCTGGTGTCATTAGCTGCCACCACCAGTGTCGTTCCATCCTGTGTTGATCAAACCTGGCACGCTTCACCCCCCCAACACACTTTTATTAAAGCATGGATTTACTGCAAAATGATTTAACGCTGATGAGCTCTGGTCTCCATTTAATAACATTAAAGTTATTAGAGGAGAAAAATGGGAGCCACTGATCGTACAATGATTTGGTTTACCGATTTGTCTTCTTCAAATTATACTTATACATTTTGAATATCCTTTACTGTTGCTTTTCCAATACTAGCTCATGATGGTGAAGAATAGCCAAAAATTCCCATTCTGAAGATGTAACGTCAGTGCCACAAAAAGTTTCTCAACCTTTTTTGGCCAAATAACCCTTTATAGGCGCTTTCCCACTGTAGGAACCATTTGTAGTTCCTAGAACCTTTTCAGTTCCTCTGGGCAGGCTCTGTCTTTTTTAGTTCTCTAGGAACTATACGATGTAGGTGTTTGGTGATTGATAGAGCCGAGACCACAAGTATTTCTGCATTTCCTCATCTTGCAGTATCGCTATCTTTATAACAGTCTGTGTAGCCGTCAGCTGTGTGTTGGAAAAAAACCTGGAGACAGTAATATATAAATGGACCGACGACAAGGTTTTGGGTTCATCGTAGTATCACCTGCCACTGGATTCTTCATCTCCTAACTCCTCCATTCTTGACATCAGACGCTGTATTTGACCATAATTAACATTCCCTCATTACAGAACATGAACGCTGTGTAGTTTATAGTAGCGCTTTCTTCTACTTCCTTGTGTGATTGTTGAATTTAGTGCTTAAAGTGGTGAACGTTAGTGTCACATTGGCCCCTCCCATGGTTCCTACTGCCGTGTCAGAATGCAAACCCGAAGGTTCTCTAGGAACGACATAGTTCTTAGAACTTCTCTGTGGGAAAGTGCCTATTGTTACCATTATTGTTTTTCCTTATTATGTCAGAGTTTCTTGCGCATCACTTCAGGGATGCATTTTGCTCACACTCAAGAATGATGAAAGTCACATTTAATGTGTAATATGAATGAGCGCACACACACAGACAAATCGGATTTCACAAAAAAAAAAAATCAGAATTCTGCATTAAATTTTGCTGTGTGAATGTAGCCTGAGATGACCTCTACAAATGACAACAGGTACAAAGTTTTGGAGACCACCCTATTTAAAGGAAGATTTTGTGTGTGCTACTGTTTCTCCTCTTGGATAAAAACTGCTCTGTAATACACCAGCATTCATTAATATAAAGTTCTTTTTCCACACAGAGAGGTGAAAAAAAGGTCATGTGTTTGTTGTCTATCAGTGTTGAAGTGTATTATTAATGAAATAAATAGTTTCTCTCTCTTTGTCGCTCTGTCTGGTGAATGAAACTTTTAAGCCTATATGGGCATCAGACAAAACGCTCTGCATCAGTGCTTATATAGAAGGTGCAGGAGCCCAGTCATAACACCAGCGCTGTTTGTTTGGGAGTGTGTGTACATAGGTGCAGTGTTAGAACCCGTCTAATTTAATTTCTCCTGTGGGCAAGCGAGAGAGTGAGAGAGAGATGGCTTAAAGGTGGGGTGGGAAATCTTGAGGGAAAAAAATGGTCCAGCAATTCAACACAAGTGAGATGTTAAAAATATACTGTCCCTCCTCTTCTTCAGCCAACCCCTCGAAACAATGCCTTCGCGATTCACAAATACATGAATGCGCAACGCTGTCTCAAACGGTCACAGAAGTTCAAGACCATTTGCGAGAACTCATATCGATTAATCAACAAGCAACACCACAGTAGCTATTTTCATCAACATCTTTAATTGTCTCACTGACAGGGTGAATAAAATACCCATAACCAATTAGTATGTCCGAATATTATATAATCATAACAGTATCATCTTACTAATCGAGTAGAAACATGGTCACCTTAGCATCGGTTTCTAGCGCCCTTTCCTTTTTCAGTTGACGCCAGCGCTGGAAAGCTGTAGCGATGACCATCCTTGTTCAGTTCTGTTCTTCGCTCAGCTTCCTCATGGCCGTAGCTTTTTCAAACACAGTTTTTACTTTGGTTTTGCTGCCGGTTGTCGTCTTTTCCGCCATAGCCATTTCTGTGAACGCGCAGAAGCGTGGGAGTGGACCGATATTTGATGGATGTATCAGCAGCCAATCAGTGTAAAGATGATCAGTACATTGAGTTTTCCTCTGGTTCCACCCTCTAGACTGGACTAAAATCATTTAGTGTTTTTGCAAACATTCTATTTCAGTGCGTCATGTGGGATCATGAAGAGGTTTTCAAGCAATACGGTAAAAAGTGCTCCAAAAAAAGATCTCCCACCCCACCTTTAATAGTGAACTGAGCGTGTGTGTGTGTATATATATATATATATATATGTGTGTATGTGTGTGTGTTGCCATTAGCAAAACAGACTCATTCTCTGCATTTTCTTTAGCTTTCCATATTCCACCTCTTCGCCACAGAAACTGCAGCCAGTTTTGTGCGGACACCTGCCTTCAGACGCACTAAATATCGATGTAAAATCAGCCCCCGCAATCAGTTTCAGGTTTGGTAAATCATACTGTGTGTCCTAAATAAACATTTGCATCTACTCCCAGTAATTTTGGGTGTTCTGATAGAAATGCCCATAATTGCATATTCATCCAGACAAACATGCTAAATGACTTGTACAAGTTATTTTGCTCCATGTGACAGCTGCAACTCTCAGTGTGTCCTGTTAGTAGATAAACTGTAATGTGTTTTTGGGAGCACAGTCACCTTTTTAAACAAAATCAGGCCCTTTGTCTGTAATCCACAGTAGGTCAGTTCACATTCAGACACAAGTGACTATTTATTAAAGGAACTGCAGAATTTTGTCTTCATGTTATATGTACAGACACTGAGTTCTTTCTTTCTCTCTCTCTCTCTCTCTCTCTCTCTCTTTTTCTCTCTTTCTCTCTCTCGCACCTATCTTTGTCATTTTTATAACCTATCTTTCATACCAAGTCTGTGCATGGCTAGTCACCTGGTGTCCTCCCCCCCTGGGGAGAGTGGTGGCTCTCTTAACAGTGTCTGCGTGGGAGTCATGGACGACAGGCTCTACAGTGACCTGCCTGTGCTGACCTGTGACCCCGGACCCCCTTCCTTGCCTGTCTGGTGTCTGGACCAGCCCCCCCCCCTCCTTCATTTATAAATGGATGTTCATCTATAGCCTGTCCCTCCATGGGAGTGGATCTGTCCTTCAGTGTGGTTCTCTTCAAGATTTCTTCTTTTTCCCACTGGGTTTTGAAGTTTTTTCTTGCTGAGAAGGAGGGTCTAAGGACAGGGGATGCTTGGGACTGTTCATATATCTCTGTAGTTGATTGTGTTTTTGTAAAGCCCTGTGAGACGACTTTGTTGTGATTTGGGGCTTTATAAATAAAACTGAATTGAATTGAATATATATATATATATATATATATATATATATATATATATATATATATATATATATATATATATATATATATATATATATATATATATATATATATATATTACACACAAATAGACTTGACATCATCATAAAATCATCATGGTGAAAGGAGTACATGACATCATTTGGAATCATAATTGATAACAAACACCTTCCTAAGACAATTTTCCAACTAATTTTTAGACAAAAAATTGCCTAAATCATCTCCTCATTATGGGTTTAGAAAAACCTGAGAAAAAAATAATTGGATAATTATTTCAGGAAGGTGATGATATGGAAAAATAAAAGATAAAATAAAAGTATTGTAATTTTGAACAAAACAAATGACAATTTCAAAACTATTATTATTATGCAGTGTTAACTTATTCCTTTTTTAATGCTGAGGTTACTGCACTGATTTGTGTGGAAAGAAGGTTACACATCAAAGTTTTAATATTTACACTGGTCATTTTTGGTAGATCTGAACATGAACACATATTGTATTTGTGTTCAGATAAAGATTTAAAGTAAATTTGCTCATATATGTGTAGGTCAGTTTATAGAAATAAACCGTGAAATGTTCTGGAAACAAATTAAAATGTTCAAACTCTCAACATTCATAATTTATAAAAGAAATATGAAAATGTTTGTTGTAAATGGACTGTACGGTTCTTATTTTACTTACAGGTGTATTGTTAATTTGTGAAAAATCAAAAAACATTAATGTCACCTGTGGTACTAATAGTATTGTAATGATGTTTTATTTTTGAGAACCGGAAAAGTATTTATTTATTTTTTATCTGTTGCTTGTTCCTTCTGCTTTTTGTCTTATACTTTCATCTTTTTTTTCACAAACACACTTTAATGACTAAACTAAACTGTCATGAACTCAACCATCTGTGTGGATTCGTGTCATTTCAGGCATTTAACACTTGTGAAGGTGTGAGTGGAAACATGATCCAGGGACGAGAAGAGGACTCAGAGCACAAGTGGGACAAAGCGACAGACTGCCCTGGTAAGCCTTTGGCACTCTTATCACATGCCGTTATGGGTAACGCCGCATGGTGTGACCACAGGAGTCAGAAAATGAATTTTCCACCCTGGGCACATGGCTTTGCGGAGATTAACAAGGTAAATGTTACTTAGTACTAATTAACACTTACTGGTGTTGATTAATGTGCATTTAAGGCACAATAAGTGTTTGATAGTTTTACCTTCTTCATGTGTATGTGTAATATTTATGCCAGTAACTTCTGAGCTCTAATACGTTACAGACTCATTGTTACTTTTTCTTAAGAGTAATTCCTTACGTAACAATATTACATTCTCAGAATTGTAATGACTTACATGACTCCTGTCTTATACATAAACATTATTGTGGACTGCCACTTAGCTTTTCAAATCCATATATTCTCGCCAGACTATTAGTATTAATATCAGTATTTGAAATTAAAATGATTCCTTAATGTCTAAAAACAGACAAACTGTTCAATAAATCATAATCACATTTCATTTCTGTTTTTCACTATGCACTTTCTGTAAAAAAATAATACAAATATTACTGTAATTACATTCTTACTTAGCCTAGTCGAGCTATCCCCATTCATTACATGTACTATATGGGTCTAGTTATGCTTCATAGTCAGGGGAGGCGGGGCTAAAAGGTTGTCTTTCAAATCCCTCTGTATGTAATAGGACGGTACTACAACCAATCAGTGTAATCTTTAGGATGATGTAGTTAGACAATCGGAAAGTTCACGGAGGAGTCCAGAGAAAGTTACAAGTGACTAAACAAAATATGGAGCCTAATGACCGTTGTCGCTTCTGGAAAAAGAATTTAAAGATGGCTGATGTTTTCTCACAGTTTTCACTCATCTTTGATAAAAGGAAATCACCACCCAGTCAGCAGCCATCTATCGTCGTTGTTGTTCTTCGATGGTTGTTTTCATTTGTGTCACTTTGTTACGCCCGCCCTCTGACTTTATACTTCACCGTGATTGGCCGTCCAGTTTCAGGGAAATCTAGCCATAAGTTACTTTGACCATAACTAGACCGTCTATGGTAGCAAATTAAATTTGCTGCCGCTAGGGGCATCTAGGCTAATTCTTATTACTTTTCTTTGCACTATTCAGCTATTCTGTGTTGATACTTTAATATAACTTTGCAGCATATGTTGTTTTGCACCTCACTGTTAATATATTTGACTTATATGTTGAATGCTGCTGTTGTTCCCAGTTGTGGGATATTCGGTTCTAACATATTACAGCCTTTTTAGGAGTACAAACAGCTCATTTAACAGCCTGACTTTACAAAAAAAACCCAATTTGGAACAGATATACCCTGACTATGTATGGGAATTGAGTCCCAATTGTTTTTTAGCTTCTCCTTTTAAAACTGTTTGCCTGCCTGCTTAAGGATTCTGTTTTTATTGTGTGTGTGTGTTGAGTCAGAAACACTGAAAAAGATGATACTCGGCAGTTACTTCTAACACTTGCAAAGCTTCCATTTCTTCAGAAGGGGGGAAATCCCTCCAATAAGCTGAAGCATTTATCCACACAGCATGTGATTCATTTGCAGGAATGTCACATATTTGACATGCTCCTTAGCGACACTCATGAAACTAGTGACAGAGCAAACATCAGACTGTTAGCCAGACCTGGTTCTGGTTCTGATGTGGGCAATAAAGGTCCTGCCCCCTCAAATAAAAGTTTCTGAAGGAAGGGAAAAGGAAGTGAGGTGCACAACGGCAGGCACTCTAAAACATCTGAGGTTTCAGTTTCATTTTACAGTTAGCCAGAGATCCCTGGCTAGAAGTGTGATCATAGATTTTGGATGAGATCTTGGTGTTCAGGACATAACAGAGGAAGTGTCAGAATCAGTCCTGGAGAAATGACTACTGGACAGACAGAGGGCTTCCATTAAACCCATTACAAGACATTTAAGCATCAGAATGAGTCAAACTGTTTAATTAAGGTCATAATGTTACAAAGTTCTGCTTTAATATGCTTTTAAAAAGTATTAAATGTAATATTACTCCAGTAGATGAGGAGAGAAAATAGATTGCCCAAGGAACCTCAAGGAATTACATTAAAAAACACAAACAATTTAGAAATTTAAATGGTTGCTGTTGTTGATAAATGGTGGTGGATGACAAGAGTGGAACTTCACACAAGTCTAAGAAAACAACTGACTGCAAAGAGGAAATGCTCTTGACTCCATTTCTGATTTAATACTGCTCCACTTAACCTCTGTGGACAACGTTGATCCAACCATTGTAGGAAACCTTCATCAACGCACGAAGAGACAGGGCAGCGAACCGCCCCAACCTGACCCCCACTGGGTCGACTCCCGGTACCCCCTCCGAACATGGCCCGTCCGTGGATGGGTTTCATGCTCTAAGTTTTTGTGCTCAGTTAGAACGAACCCTGGTCTCAGGTGCACCACCGCACTGTGGGCAGCAAAATCAATGAAAAATCTGCCCCTGTTTTTATTTTCCCCAATTCCCATTCATGAGCAAATGAACACCACATATACGGACCCAGATGACCCCACAACAGGGAAACAGACCATTTATTTAAAATATTCATTTAGTCATTTGAGCCACATTTATGTCACTCATGTGAGAATGAGGGTCAGAACGTCCGACGCAAGCTTTTTTCTGTTTTATTATTTTATTATTGTTTTATTATTTTTATTCATCTGCGTCATCTACCCAATCCTCTATTATTGATTTCTAGTACTGATAACAGCAACATGCTGTTATCAGTATGTATTTGTAACTTATAACAAATATATGACTATTTTTGCATGTAAAAAAATACAGTTTGTACCTGTAGTGTTCAAGCAACCACAGCTGCTGGTATGATACTGTAAAAAAAAAAATCATATTTTTAACCTTTTAACCCCTGATGCATCAGCGTTGATGCATTCTGAATGGATTGTTTCATTTAAATATTTAGAAATTTTTTTTTTTTTTAAATCTGTGTTTTTACTGACTTTTGTTGATGGAACTAAGTTATGGAAATAAACAGATGTCAAAAAGCAACTGATTTAGAAAAAAGAAAAAGCATAAACTAAAACTGTTGGAACCAAATTACAATGCAAGTTCTTTCTTGTTCATTTTGTTGCTTATTTTTCTACATTTTGTTTTGTATTTTAGGATTTGTCTTCAATTTGGTTCTGTTTGTGTCTTACGTTGTTCATGTTACTTATTATTTTTGTTGGTTTATTCATTTTTATTGATCACTTTGGCTGTTTTTGTTTATTTTGTTACTTATTTTATTTATTTACTTAATTTTTACTGTGAAAATGCTCAAGTCTCAGGAGTTAAAAGGGTTAAGTAAAACAGGGTATATTTTAAATGTTAAGTTTATTTTTTTTTATAGTAAAACATAGAATCAAGCAATATTGTTAAACCATAAAATTAACTGTATCAATACTGTATCAATACTCCAACCACAGCTGTTGGAATTATACTGTAAAAGTAACTTTTTTTTAACAGTATAAGTCACTATTCCATCAGTCAGTCATGGTCATCAACATGTTGCCTCCTTCATGGGTTATTCCAACACTCGTAGTCACACAGATTCATGACGTTCTACCCCCACCCGTAATTCATGTAATAAAAAGGTCAAGTATACTGCTTTCATGGTGAATTGTTTTTACTGAATTTGAGCCTCTGTAGCTGCGTTTCCATTACCCTTGGAAATTCACAAAATTTAAATATCACTATAAAAACCTGGTAATGGAAACACCTGAACTTTGAAAATATCGATTACAATTTTTTACAGTTTCATGAGGTGGTTTTTCAGACGTTTCGATATTGTAATGTATCGGAAATACACAATGGAAACACTTTTTCTGCAATAATATGTCACAGGATATGACGTACATAGTCACATGATCACTTCTCTCGGAGTGAAAATGACAGCCTGTAACCATAACAACCATTGGCTGCTTATTATTTGTTGTTAAGTGCTGAGTATATTTACATTTAATATTTTGACCCAACAATGTAGGGACCTGACAATCTGCAGACGCTTATAATGTGAATCACTTGGTTTGTTTTATATGTTAGTGCTTTTAGAGAGTTCGTCAGTGACTTTTACTGACGAGAGAATTAGCCGATTCGTTCATGCTAATGCTATTACATGCTAATTCGCGGTTGTCATTTAAACACATCTAAAGCATATTTCCACTGAATATTTCGGTCTGACAATGTAGAGACCACATGTACAGACCCTTATAGCATGAGCCAGGGGGTTTGTTTCACATGTTAGTGTCTTTAAAGAGTTCACCAGGGACTTTTACTGACAAGAGAAATAGCCGATTCATTCACTCTAATATCAGGGTGATATTGCCGTCAAGTGATTTGAAGCTCCGAAGGTGACAGCAGTGAAATGTCGTGGGATGATATTTCACGAGAGTTACGACACTCCTGCCTAGAACAACCGTCAATGCAAACACGTTCAAAGCGCAAATATACTTTGTCGAAATGTTTGTACTATTGCTATTGTTTTGCGAAAAACTGTAATGGAAACGCAGCTTGTTACTTATAAATAATACACAAAGCACAATAGGTTAGCATGACCACTGCAGCTACAATTTAATACGTAAATGTCTGGTTTTGGCCAGAGCTGTGGTTTTCTGTGATATTACAATAACCCTGATGCCTTCAGGGACCCTTTACTTCCTTTTGTCTCCCTGTTTGAATGGTTCACTGGGGTCATATGTGTAGTTGAATCCAGCAGAGCTTGCATTTGTGACTGGGTGGCTGTGGGGAGTGTCCTGGTGCCACACCAACTGCTCCAAAACACACACAACCACTGACACACATGCTTGCCTGTGATCACAGAGTTCATTGTTAGGGTGGCACAAACAAACACAAGTGGTTTTCCATTTTATATGCTCAGATCAAACACACACACACACACACACACACACACACACACACACACACACACACACACACACACACATCTCCAGTGTCCTATATACAGCCCATTACTCTGGAATGCTGCATGGCTTTGGTCTATACATGTGATCCAACTCAAAACAATCTGACATGATGGTCTGTTCTCCAATTTTTGCCTTCAGTGACCTCTGGGACCTCAGACCTCAGACCTCCAAGGACTCACTGAGTCATAAACGCCTGAGACTACAGTGATATTAACATCCACATATTGTATAAATACAGTTCTCTTATTCCTGCTGATCTCTCTCATTCACTGTTTGTACTGGAGTGATTCATACAATCCAACACGTGACCATGAGAGTGAAGTGGAAAGCATGCCCTTAGACTGGGGGTTTCCCTGCTAAAATGGACTTACTACATCATTTTAGACATGCCCTATCATTTGTTGAGATGTTTTTTTTTCCAGAATATCTAGTTACAAAGAATAAATAAGTACGTGGCATCATTGACTTTTTCTGTCCAAACTGACTGTAGGCTTAATGCAAAATATAAAACCTATTTGACCAGAATATTACAGTGTTTTCAGTTCAAAAACCTCAGCATTACATGTCAGTAAAAACACATCATATCTGTACTGGGCTGTAGCATCTGAAGTTATTAATCTTGTTCAGCATTGATTGGGTAAATCTATTGGAATCACCTTGTGTGTGTGTGTCAGCAGAGACATATTATGCTATAACTCAATGACTACTTGAGATATCACCATGGAATTACATGGGCATATACATATAGCTAATGCCAATCACGTGCAATGATTCATTTAAGTAAAGATCAAAGGTCAAGGTCACAATTAACTAAAAGGTCAAAATCACATTATTAGTTATAACTCAAGAACAGAGGGTCACAGAACTTTCAGATTGGTACCAAACTATGCAGAATGAAGATTTTTACTATTCTGATAAATGGTGTTATGACCTACTGTATGACCAATAGTTTTTGAGATCTTTGGAGGTCAAAGGTGACATGTTGCACTGTTTGTGTCAAGCATAGACATATCACGCTATGACTTAATCAATACTGGATATATTATCATAATATTACACATACTGACGCATATATACATAGAACGAAATTATCGATATTGCAAAAGGTCAAAGGTTAAGGTCGCATTTAGCAGAAAGGTCAAAATCACATTATTACCTCTGCCAAGGAGGTATTAAAATCGGGTCCTTCTGTCTGTTCATCTGTCAGCAGGATTACGCAAATGGTCTGAACGGATTTTGATTCAACTTTCAGGAAAGATAGATAATGGGTCAAGGAAGAACCCATTAGATTTTGAGCAATTAAGGTCAAAGGTCAAGGTTGCACGAAAGGTCAACAGCTAAAACACACAAGTGTTTTTTTGCATTCACATCGTCTCATCTTCCGACATCAGATGGGTCAATCACGTTACGTTTTGAGGTCATGTGACATCACATCAAGCCTTGGCAGAGGTCTGATGTCTCTGACTCCCTTGTTGGCTCCAATTAAAGAACAGGTTGTCATAGAAACTTGAAATTTACACAAAATAGGGGCAAGATTAGGCATTCTCTGAATAATTGTTAAGACTTGCTAATAGCCTCTTCTATAATCTTCATCTTAGAAAAGGAGATGAGGTTGACTATTATTGTCATAATCAATTGTTAAGAGAACTGGTGGTGTAGACACAAAAAGCTGGACTGAAAAAACAAACAAATAAAATTAAATAGTGATTTAATGATGGTTGAGTCCAGAAAATAACTAAACGAAAGGAGTTTGACCATGCTGTAAATGGAGTAAAAAAAAAATAAATAAAAAAAAACTAAAATGGGAGTGTGAACAAGGTTAAAACTGGATTTTGTCTAAAAAACATCAGAGCCAAGACACTTATTTTACCATAGAAGTAAGCGGACGATCTGGTGATGAGTTGTGGAGAAGACTGGGTTTATATACAGAATGAGGTAGTGATGAATGTTGGCAGATGGCTTGATTAATGATGATGATGATCAGGTATCCAGGTGACAGGTCATGGCTCAGCTACACCCTGCACCAGAAAACAAGTTAAGTATACTCCCAGACACACACACACACACACACACACACACACTCCAACATCCCACCATTGATTCAGTGATGCCAAGCTTACATGCTATTTATTTCTTCAACAGTCAGAACGATCATTGGCGCATTAAATTTATATCATCTGCGTCGTCGCTTGAGGTGCATCAGAAAAAAAGTGTCGGTCTTCGTGCGCTGGGGGGTTTGTAGCTGCTCCCTCTTGTTCTCCGGGTTTGCGTCGTTCACGGTGGCCCCGGTGGCTGTCTGGGGGCAGCGCCCTGTGGCTCCTACGGCCCAGGATGGGGGGTGCCCTGTTGGCTTGGCCCTGCCTTACTGTGATTGTAGTTCCATTTCAGTGAATGATGGGACCCGCCAGAATGTGCTGAGAATCTCTCCAGAATCTCTACCCTAAACTCATTCTCTTCTTGCACTAGTGTCTTCTTCTGGCCTGTTCTGTTCTATTCTATTTTACACTATCAAGTCATCCACAACTATGATGCTCAGTACCGTTTTTGTTTAATTATTTATTTATTGAATCTCTTTTTCTTTTGTGCTGTTTTGGTTTTCTTCTCTTTTTTTGATATATTTATTTGTTTTTATTGATGGACAGTTAGTAGTTGGGAATAACACACCACCTTACAATCTTTAACTGTAATAGCACCGCCTGTTAATTTCTTTCCCCATTCGTCCTGTCCAGTCTTTGTTTCCCCCACACATCACTGAGGTGTAGCACTGCCCTCCCTGGCTTATAATAGAGAGTTCTAATAAAGGATGTCTGCTCAGCTTTCAGGGAGGACCGATGATGGTCACACACATGCACTAAATATTAAAATATTTGGCTGCAAGTCTAAAAAATGCATTGATCTCAAACAATGTTGACTCCCTCTCTGTGGAGTTAAACAATGAGAACAAATGAAGACAAAAAAAAAAAGTGGCACCCTATAATCCAGAAAATACGGTATGAAGAGTGGGGTAATGAGAGCTTCTTTTCTCTAGCTGAGCTAAAATGATCTATCAAAAAAATTTTTTACACATATCCTATTAATTCAAGATGTTTGCTAACTATGGAAATGATGAGAATGTCTTCAGCACAAAGGGAAATGAAAACATGATTAATTTGTTTATATATTTTTAAGTGAAATTAAATATTAATATGATAACAGACCAGAAATGTTAAAGGAACAATGTGAACCAGTTTGGGGTAAAATGATCCACTTACATTTTCCAAATTAAAACTACTATAACAACATGATAATATAACATTTACAATCCTAACAACTTAATTGACAACATTCTAAAACTGTCAAACTAGTAACAAAATCATGGGGGTCGGTCAATTAAGCACATGTGACATCCTTAAGGTCTGTATTTGTAAAAATGTGACAATACGACAAAAACACATCAGAGCTCATCTACTAACAGAGGACTGAGGGTTGTTCCTGTCGTGGGGGCGAAATAGCCTGTGCAACTCATTTAGTGTGTTTGCCTCGATGAATATGCAATTATGGTCATTTCTCTCAGAATGTGCAGTATTATTAGGAGGAGGAGATGCAAGTGTTTATTATAGAGTCCATAGTGTGGTTTACAGAGTTAGCATCAGAGCACATCTACTGGAGGGGTGTGGATCAGCAGCACATTTCACAAATATTCAAAGGCAATGGAGTCAAACGCATCAGATATACAGGAGAAAATTCATTGGACAGGTTTTAGCGCTGCACACACATACACACACACATACACACACACACATGCATAGTGCTGGTGTTATGACTGGACTCTGATGTTTTTTTTTTCTCATACCCACAGACTTAAAGATGTCATTCCACTGAAAAACACTTTTCCACACTAATTTTGGAATCTGATGGGTCACCCAGAGTTACCAACACATGCTGTGTTTGAAAGTGGTGTGGCATTTGTAATGTTAATGATAGTTGTCTAATTGTGCTGAATATGTAGCAGAACCTGAACGCCAACCTCAAATATTATATCTACACTTCTACACTTCATTCTAGATTGGTTCGTT